>PKRV01000444.1:470239-672320 GCA_003709505.1 Hyphantria cunea | reverse complement strand
AGGTCTGGGCCCACCTCGCTGAGGTGCCGGACGATGCGGGCAGAGAGCACCCTCTCGAATAATTTGCCCGCCTCGTCCAGCAACACGATGGGCCTGTAGGCCGCGACCGAATCGGCAGGCCGTCCCGGCTTCCTCAACAGGACCAGCTTCCCGCTCTTCCAGCACTCAGGGAAGCGTCCGGACGTCAAACTAGCGTCCAACACCTCCCTGAGGCGGTCCGACATATGGTCGAGGGCTCGGGCCATCAGTTGTCTAGTACCCATAACACAAGCTCTGCTTAACTTGGGACTGGATGTCGTTTTGTGTTAGATGTCCGAAATATTTATAAAAGCGTTAACGCAGACACTACTGCTGGATTGGACTTGTGCTTTAAGCGGTCGTCACGCCGTTTTCCACTGCGCCTGGTTTTGTGGGTTCAAATCCCACGTGGGACAACACTTTTTGTGATCCACAAATTGTTGTTCTGAATCTGGATGTCCTTTGTGCCCGTTTTCATGTATGTTTGTATAGACATCCGCGACACAGGATGTTTATTCCTAATACAGGCGTTCTTTTAAAAAAGAAAAAATAAGAAAATAGAGTTGCTGTTCAATTTAAAATATATCAGTTGATAGCAAACTAATTCCTATTAATATAATAATTATTTTCAGTCCGCAAACAAATGGAGGCAAGAAACCAGCTCCAGCTATAAAACTGGGCAGCGTAGCAGATGTGACTCCAATTCGTAAAGTGGTTCCTAAGACGTAAGTTTCATATATCATTGAGTAATAACAGCAACCCTGGGGTTCAAGATGATTGAGTCAACAGAGGGACTAGAAACAAAACTGGTTTAAGCCCTTAATGTCGAGAATTTAAGCCCAACTATGAGCAACACATTTGTGTTGTGCGGGAGCTGTCTTATAACCAAAAAAAAAATACTTCATTTATCTTAAATAAAAAAGTGCTTTATGCACCATATAAGTTAATATTGAGACACGCTTGAAGCCTAGTTGCACTCGGTGATTAGAAACATTCACCAAGGGTAAGCAACGACGGCGCGGTCTGTACCTGGATGTGTATTGGACCGCTATTGGCATGATACCATGAGCGTCGCCGTGATTCGGAGGTCACGTTAAGCAGGCGATCCGGGTTATTATCGTAGGGTAACAGTCGTGTAGTTTAGTTGGAGGCCTTTGGGCGGCTTAAAAACATCCAACGACAACGGGTTGTTTTGCCAATCCCCAACCCGCACTCTTACAGCGTAGGCACGTATGGCCTTAATCCTCCACCAAGAGGAGACCCGAGTCCAGCAGTGGGACATAATGTGTTGTTGATGATGATGAAATAAGTTAATTTTATTTTTTAAAAGGGTTACAGAAAATTTTCTGTTGGTATTACTGCTTAGTAGTCGTCGCGACCGTCATTCTTTCCCTTTCTTCTGCCCTTCTCTATTCCATTCGTTAGTCCGCAGACTGAGCTAAGTAGAGCCAATGTCCTACTGCAATGGTATGGCATTTATAGAAAAGAAAAAACATATTCTTTTAATTATAAATTTTAACTGTGTCAACACTGTGACACCTGGTTAGTTACCTATGTCCTATACGAAAAAATATCATTTAACTTCGAAAGAATCTTAATAACTCCATGAGACGAAATCAAGTTTATAATATGTGTCTAATAAAAATCATTGTTTATAGCTATCTAATCGAGCAGCTGGCCATCGGTGATTCTGTACTTCTGTCAGTTGACTCCAAAGCCTCGGATTGCAAGACCACAATCGGAGACTATGTATGTCTCAGCATGCATGAAAAGTTCGAGTCGGATTACCAGTCGCTGTGCGAAGATTACGTCCTGGTGTGTGATGCTGATGATAAGGAAGTGAAGTGAGTTGTTTTCATCAATATCCTTTCGCATTCCACTCCCTAGAAAGGAAATTACTTACTACATTATCTACTACACACAACCTACGTAAATTAGATAGATTTGATATCATTTATTGTTAATTAATTTGGTAAATCACTGATAGTTTTGTATAGAATTAAGTTCCTAGCTTAGTCTTTATATTCTTTTCTTTGGAGGTGCAGTTGCATTTTTTTGTTTTATATTTCTGTATTATCTTGTTGAGCCTATTTCATGAAAAAAAATAAAAATAGGGGCCTAAAGATCTGTCACACAAGCTTCGAGTCTAGTAAGGACTCCAGTACTCACTAGGGATTTTTTTAAAAACTGTTTTGTATGTACCTAGATCTCATGTAACTTAAATTGTATCTTTCCTATGAGAGAAAATAAAGTTGTTATTATTATTATTATAGATTTGTTCTACTACACCACGCTGGCCAGGCGGGTTGGTATACAGTTTGTGTCAAGTTGTCCTTCTCTTCGCAGTGCTGTTGTCCTGGTAGTCCCCTCAGTCGGCTCTTACGCCACCCTCGGGATTTATAAAGGTGGTGACATTTAGGATTCTTAGTCTGCCTAAGACACTCATAAACATACGGCTATAATGCCATCTTCCGAAGATACACTTAACTACGGAGTAACATAGTGTACGAAGAAGCTACCAATACTGCATCGCGCAATAGAAGTTCTCGCACCGATTAACATATATACAACTTCCCAACATGAACCATTGGGCAGTGGCCCACCAGGCATGATCACCTCGCCTGGTTGGAGGTTCCTCCCTTTCTGTTGGAGGGACATCACACTCGTTCCTCCTTACTGAGGTCGGGAATTATATTCCTAGGATATACTTAATTCTCTTGCAAAGTTGACTGAGATGGGAAGTAAAATGGTTTCAATTCGTTAGATTCCGCATCTGCAAATAAGATATTTTTAATGTTTTTTTTATTTAGACCGTCTCCTGGTGAGACCTGCTCCTACTTAAACGTTGAAGATGGAGGCTGGTACCGAGCTCGGTGTCTCAACCCGACAACCATCGCGCTGCTCGACGGTAGCAAGCTAGTGACGGTGACCGCCGCCGACAAGATCAGAAAGTTGCCGCCCAAGTACGAACAGGTGCCGGAGTTCAGCTGTGTGCTGGAGTGTAACACTGTTGAGGTATAATAAAATTATAATCTTTATTTTCTCATCACAGATGTATACAGTTAAAACAAACATTTGCGAGAGACTAGTGCCCGAGATATGTATTGGCATATCTGAGGGTCACTAGAGGCCCCCAACGAAATTATAGAATACATTAATAGATCAAGAGCAACATGAATGACACGATCAAGGAATGATGAAATAGAATATTAGGGTTAGCATAGGATATATATTTAATTTATAAAATTTGTGTTTGTGTGTGCGTGTGTGTGTTGTGTGCGTGTGTGTGTTGTGTGCGTGTGTGTGTTGTGTGTGCGTGTGTGTGCACGCGCGTGCATGCGTATGTGTATGTTTATGATGCTAGTGCCTCACCGAAAAAAAGATCGACTTGTTAAGAGTGATTATAGTGCTATTGATACTTCATTCGTAAAAATAAGTTCAGAAGTAGTAAAGTGTACGCTGCCAAAATTACTACCCTCTTGGCTTTTATTTTAGGTAAAGATAGTTATTTACTTTTGGAAATGATGGGGAGGATTTTTTTATACCATGCTAATCACACGTCTATGTGCTGTTCGAAACTGTGATCTCACTCTACGTCAATTTTCATCCAGATAGAGCAGTTTAGCTGGTTTTAAAAGATAGAGTAACAATTATTAATATTAAAATAATATTTTAGCTCGGTGCCAATTTGAAATGCTTGCTCACAGCAAAGCAAGGTGACGGGTACAAGGTTACTTTGGAGAACGTGGAGACTGGCAGTTCATTCGGTGAAGGAGTCCTGAGAAGATGGGTTCCCACAGTCGAATATACACCTCCTAAACCTGGTATGTATTATTTTTTTTACCTGTGAGTGCCAAAGTAACTACTCTGCCTGGATTTTTAGTTTACCCTTGGTTCTACCTACTGGTAGTACTAAATCTTATATTCTGTAGTCTTTTTACAACAAGTAATGAATTATAAAAAAAACTTGACTGCATCAATGTTTTCCATCTTTATTAAATTCAAACAGAAAACAGCAACCCATAATGTCCCACTGCTGGGCTCGGGTCTCCTCTCAGGAGAGGGTTAAGGCCATACGTCCCCACGCTGGCCAAGTGCGGGTTGGGGACTGGCAAGAATACGTTGTGGCTACGTAAATCTTGCCGTTGGATGTTTTTAAGCCGCCCGAAGGCCTCCAACTAAGTTTCACGACTGTTATCCTATGATAACAACCGGGACCAACTGCTTAACGTGACCTCCGATCACGGAGACGCTCATGGTAACATGCCACCAGCGGTCACCCATCCAGGTACTGACCGCGCCATTGTTGCTTACCCTCGATGATTGTTTCTAATCACCGAGTGCAACTGGGCTATGAGCGCCACACATTCATTGAACATTTATTATTTTGGTGTACCCAGTGTCACTCACGACTAAGACCACACGATATATTGACACCACTCACATAAAATTACTCGCAGAAAACCGGTGTGAAACAGCGCCTGCGCTATGTTTCACCCAGTGAGTGGAGGCCCATAGCCCAACACCTCGCCCCATCCCCCAAAAGCCAGCAGCGCATTTGTGACGCCTCTGGTAGTTGTTGGGGGTTGTCCACGCGCGGCGATAATCAATCAGCATTAGGCGATACGCCGGCTCGTTGGCCCCCTATTCCATAAAAAAGAAACATGGCATGTGTTGTTATGTGTGCAGTTTAAACCAACAACCTGACTACACGGTTGGCCTAGTGGTTTCAGTGGTCGCCACACCGCTTCCTACTGCGCCAAGTGTTGTGGGTTCAAATCCTACATGGGACAACACTTTGTGTGATCCATAAATTGTTGTTCTAAGTCTGGATGTACTTTGTGTCCGTTTCATGTATGTTTGTAAAGATCCCCGCGACACAGGAATGTATATTCCTAATGCGGGAGTTGTCTTTTTTTAAAAGAATAAAAGAACAATACTTACTACCAACCACTGCGTCATCATTGTAGTCATATTTTCATATTCTTGCACAATAAATTATATTTAAATTTATTAACATACTGTTATGTATATTTTTTAGTGATCCCAGAGGTTCCCCGTCCACCGTTGGCTCACAACAGTTCAGTGGTGCTGGTGGACGCCACGGCTCTGGACCGAGTGTTCGTGCGACCAGCCGACCTTCAACAACAGCTGCAGTACGACGACGTCGTGCAGAACGCTCTCCTAGCCGGACGGAAAGGTACCGACAGTCTAACAGCCCACTCCTGAACAAAGGGCTCCCTTATCCTAGGAAATAATGTCCCGAAAACCTGACAACCTCGACTGCCCTCAAGTGTATTATTCTCTTCTCATCAAAAAAATCTAAACAAATTGATGCTTCGAAAGGATTGTTAGAAAAATGTTATTAACGATGTATTTTAAATGTTATTTAATAGGTGGTATTAGGTTTTAAAATCCTAATGAGAATGATATTGATGAGTGTTATTACATTATTTTTTAATAATTTTAATATTACATTCTGCCTCGAACACTTGAACTGTCGCCTGCGGTATTCGCGGACCAATGCGACCTTCAAGAAAAAGGCATACTCTTTCTTAAAAGGCCGGCAACGCACTTGTGACGCCTCTGGTGTTGCGGGTTTATGTACGATATGTATGCTCGTTGGCCACCTATATCATAAAAAAAGTACTGTTTTCTTCAAAGAGTCACTTTTCCCCATATTTTTTTTTTACTCTCGAATTCGAGTCGATTCGTCTCCTGCATGCCGGAACATGGCTCTCCCACAGTGCATTTAGAATGGTTTCGCACCCTCAAAACTAATAATATTCGTACTTTGTTCCAGCGAGTCATCTAACGGAGCCCCCAGTGAAAGGCCAGACGATCATAGCGAAGTTTACGGACGGACTGCACTACCGGGCGCTGTGCAAACGTACCCACGTGGGACAGAACAAATATCTGCTTGAATACATTGACTATGGTGAGTTGTATACTACAATGTTGTTGAACGGTTGGCCTAGTGGTTTAAGCGACCAGGTCCGGATGGGAATAAGAAAGCGCTTCCCGGATCCGTCCCGTCTCAGGCGCAGAGTGACACACCGTGTGGTTTCAGTCGGTTCAATTCCGACACACCGCCCCGCCGCAAACCCCACACATAAAAAAGTGGTTTAAGCGGCCACCACACCGCTCTACTGCGCCAAGTGTTTTGGGTTCAAATCCCACCTGGGACACCAAGTTGTCTGATCCACAAACTGTTGTTAAGTCTGGATGTTATTCGTGTCCTTTTCATGTGTGTTTGTAAAGTCCCCCAGGACACTAGATTGTAATTTTTAATGCGGGAGATGGCTTTTAAAAAAATGAAGAATGTTGTGAACGTAGTTGGGTTAAGCAGTTATCTAATATTTGTCTTTACAAAAAGCAAGTATTTTATTAGGCAATCTAACTTTCATAGATTAAGTCTCTGTTTAGTTTGAAGCTAGATGGTGTTGTGTATCTAAAAGAGAGAGTTGTGTATCTGCGGTAGAGAATTGGCTTACTGCCTTATTGCATCAAGATGCAACGGACCATCATACTGAGAATTTTTAAAACTAAAGTTAATTTATAGGTATCATTTATCTACTCTGTATAATATAGACTTAAAAGTTAGCCTGATGAACACCAATTGATTCGTTTTAAAATTGGCAAGGGCAGTGTTTTCCCCTGAGATACCTGAAATAAGTTTGGACTCCCCAGAGTATGGCTTCTGAGGTTTCTTTAGGTTTTATTAGAAAAAAAGTGCGTGCGTACAAAGTACACATGTCAGAAGTGAAACTTCTTAGCTCTCCCACCTCTCGCTCCATGGCACTGTGCGTGATACGACAATCGCTCTATCTCACTTTTTCTCTCGATCTTTCTCGCTTGCTCCCTACTCTCACTCCATCGCTAGTCGCTTCATGCTACGTTCGCCCTGTCTTCCAACCACCAAAACCAACAACCCATAATGTCCCACTGCTGGGCTCGGGTCTCCTCTCAGGAGAGGGTTAAGGCCATACGTCCCCACGCTGGCCAAGTGCGGGTTGGGGACTGGCAAGAATACGTTGTGACTACGTAAATCTTGCCGTTGGATGTTTTTAAACCGCCCGAAGGCCTCCAACTAAGCTTTACGACTGTTATCGTATGATAACAACCGGGACCGACTGCTTAACGTGACCTCCGAATCACGGAGACGCTCATGGTAACATGCCACCAGCGGTCACCCATCCAGGTACTGACCGCGCCATCGTTGCTTGGCCTCGATGATTGTTTCTAATCACCGAGTGCAACTGGGCTATGAGCGCCTCCCTTACTCTCTCTCAATCAGTCTCGATCGCTCTCTCTTTCTTTTTCGACACTTCCGTTGCATACTTGCGTGACGTTACATTTGTAAAAATTTTACCCTCATGCGCCTAAAGAAGTTTCACTTCAAGACTTACCGCACCTTACCGTAATTAGAGCTTACACTACGTTTTGTGATTATGCCGCGAATATAGAAACAGACGCGTTTACAAAGGATACAGAATCCTTTTTATCAATACCAGTGGTCGCCTAGAGGTCAAAATTCGACCATAATTCTTTTAAATTTTTAGTTACAACTATTTAGAATTTCTTTTGTCAAAGGTTTTTACACCTCTTTAATCCAAGATTTCATAATGGTTCGTCTTTTGATGATATGGCAATCAGCAGGATCAGCTATTTCTGCCAATGTCAAGTATTTAATGTCTTCAATTCTAAGTATTCCGAGTCTTCAAGTCTTCGTCGTGATGGAATTAACGATAAAAAAAATAAAAAATGTGGATGACATGAAATGGGGACAGTCTTTCGCAAAAACAAAAAACGATCTCCTTCATAATGGTTACTTTTGACATTCAGTATAGACAAAAAAAATCATCTTTTTAGTTTTTTTTTTCTTTTTTAATCATTTTTTTTTTTTATAAATTTGTGTATTGTGTGTCAAATGCATGGATGGTAGTGTGTGTAATGTTTTATTTGTTGATTATTATTGAAAAATATTAGTGTTCTGCACTTCTCCTACGTATAAACTATAAGTGTGCCAAATTTCATACGAGGAGTATGAAATTTGGTCCGCGCAATTTTTGTAAAAAGGGATCTAAAGTTTTTGCTTCACGTATTTTAATATATAGATGTATGTATCGATTGAATCTGCGAATTAAGGAATTTTTAACCACGAATATAAGAGGTCGCAAATTTTTGAATCTGCGAATTGTGACAATTCGAATGCAAGAAGCGAGCAAGAAGCTTTGACTGTATACTTCAGAAGATAATTGTCTTAAAGTTGTACTTAAATATGATTGATATATTTATGTTCAGGTAACTTGGAGATATGCCGCAATCTAGAGGATATGTTCCCTTGCCCACCGAACTTGGATCTGGCCGCAGCCCCTACCCAGGTGTCGATGATCAAACTGACTCCAGAGGGCGGGGAGTTCACCCCTTCTGCAACAGAATATATTGAGAAACTCAAGGATTCCAGTGACGAAATGATATTGGTAAGATGCTTCCCCATACAAATAAATAGTTAATTCTATAAACTGTGTTAAGAGATGACAGTTTTTGGATGTATTTTTATCTCTCTGAACACAGTCTGCCATTTGGCATAGGACTCCGGATACTTCCACTATTCTCTATTCTCTCTATATTTTGAAACCCTTCTCCACTTGGGTCTCGCTGTGAGCTTTATGCCATACTTCCATCGGTAGTGCTGTCTGCATCGGTTTCTCTTGCCATCATCTGGATAGCAATCTGTTCACCTCTGCTTCACTCCCATTTGTAGCCCGTAGCGTGTGACCATCACAGCAGTGACCCCCGTTTTGGATCGAAGGTCAGTGTTTCTCACCCTATCCTGTCTCTACTGGCCAGTCACACTCCTCTCCATGGCCCACCTGACGAGTTAAGCACTTTGAGCCGTAGTTAGCCCTAAGTTTCACAGCCGTACGTTAGGCGTGGCAAGATGCATGTGTATTATGTATGCATACTTTCCTCTTAATTTGCTTTTTTTTTATATTTATTCTGCCAAAATGACTCTGCCCTGCCTGATGGAAAGCATGAGCAGAATCCAAGAGTGGTGGTCACCATCCTCAATGCGAAAAAGAACAATGCAGCATGGTGACCCACACTATGGCGGCCTGGGGGGAAAGGGGATGGTGAGGGGGATAGGTGGCGTTGGATTGGGGTATGGGCCTCCGGTATCCTCACTCACTCGATGAAACACAGCGTAAGCGCTGTTTTACACCGGTTTTCTGTGAGGCCGTGGCATCACTCCGGTCGAGCCGGCCCATTCATGCCGAAGCGTGGCTCTCCCACGGTATGCTTAGTTCCCTGGACTTCTTTATCTCTCTTTCAGTAACAGTGTGATCCATGCATCGAATTGCGATTCTAACAATGTGCATAATGCATGGTATTGTAATATAGACGAAAAAGTCTACTTCCGGAATAGAATATTATAAACAAGGCTGCCAAAATGATTCTACTCTTTGCCTGATAGGAGAGCTGCTCTTCGGCATGAATGGGCCGGCTCGACCGGAGTGATACCACGGCCTCACAGAAAACCAATGTAACGCACCGCTTGCGCTGTGTTTCACATTGAGGATACCGGAGGCCTATACCCCAACTCCTTCCCCGATCCCCCTCTGCGTCCCCCAAAGGCCGGCAAACGTACTTACGATCAGGTGCGGCAAAGTAATTGCTTAAGATCAGGCGATGACTTTGCTCGTTTGCCAATTATTCCATAAAAAAAATGTGAATAGAATCTGTGGCGACTTCCACATACAGCGCAACAACATAAAACATATGAAAGCACCATCTACCGAAGAAACATCGAACTACGGAGCAACGAAAAAAACTAAGAAACTACCAATCGCAAATCGCGCAATAGAAGTTCTCGCGCCGATTAACATATATACAACTTCCCAACATCAACCGTTGGGCAGTGGCCCGCCAGGCATGATCACCCAGCCTGGTCGGAGGATCCTCCCTTTGTGTTGGAGGGACATGACACCCGTTCCCCCACAAATCCATAAGGTCACAATACTCACTTAAAAAGAAAAATAATGAGTATTCTAACAATCAATGTAGCTGTCATAGTTCAAGGTCTGCTTAGTTTGAAACTAGATGGCTATTTGTTTATTATTGTTTTGAATTATCAGACCTTGCCCAGTGGCGAGTCTTCGGCTCCAAGCGGCTCTGTAGCTGTACTGAAACTGTCGAAAAACAGCGTCAACGTGAACAAGAAAATTATAGAGATGTGCACCCCTG
Organism: Hyphantria cunea; assembly: GCA_003709505.1. Classification (NCBI taxonomy): domain Eukaryota; kingdom Metazoa; phylum Arthropoda; class Insecta; order Lepidoptera; family Erebidae; genus Hyphantria; species Hyphantria cunea. Next base: position 662,054 of record PKRV01000444.1, on the reverse strand, counting down.
ATTGGAAGAAGTTCCAGGCGAAAGGGGGGGATGTAGTCGGTAAGTTATTTGTCTGTCTGTTATGTCACGGTTACAGTTACACCAAATTTAATGTAATTTGAAATGGAAATGGTTTGATTCATGGCCAGCTAGACGGAGTTACTTACGGGTCCTATTAATAATAAACGCGAAAGTTTTTTGTATGGATGTTTGTTACTCTTTCACGTAAAAACTACTCAACGGATTTGGATGAAACTTTACAGTAATATAGCTGATATGTTAGAATAACACATAGGCTACTATTTGCCGCGATAACCGATATGATATAGAAACCAGACGCGCCGAGCGATATAGGAGCTGCGGGCATAAACTAGTTTATAATATTATAGTGTGGGTTATGGACTGCCTCGTTGGTATAGCGATTAGCGTAAGCGACTGTCGATCGAGGGGTTTCGGGTTCGATTCCCGGCTCGAACCACTGTTGAGTTTTTTTACAAGAAATTCTTAACAGCAGCGGAAAATGGCGGTGTTTCACGCCCGTGTCTCGGAGAACACGTTGAGTCGTCGGTCCCGGTTGGCATGACCATCTGTGTCAATCGTTATTGGGAAGTCAGTTCCCTGAATTGTACTGACAACTAGTTCAACCTTCGAATTCAGTTCACCCCCAGGGTTGCGGAGTTCCGATGTCAGTAGCTCCGTGTGAAAACTAATATTCTGGTAAAACAGGTTGAACTAGTGGCCGACCACAAATCTTAGAAGTAATAAAGGCTAGACATATGATATGATAGTGTGGCTTTTATGCAAGAAAGACTAATAAATTGAATTTATTTCCAGAAATCGAACCCTTGATGTTTAGTGACTTAGAGTATCAAACGTTGCCGTCGGGTCCACTCGAGCTGATGATCCTGGATTACAGCGCCCTCAAGGACGGCATTATCTCGGGCTGCCTCAAGGGAGATCCTAACGCCGAGCACGTGTTCTCACATGTTACAAAGAAGGTATTCCTACATTTATATACTAGCTGAGCCATGCAGCGTTACCCGCTATACAACAACAAGCACATATAGCCAGTGAATGTCCCGTAAAAAATTAGCTAATAATAATAAAAAATAAGCTTAGATTAGCCGGAATAAAAATACAGATAAAAAGGTTTAAACATTGTTTATTCTTTTCATTGAGTACCTTATATACATATACTATATTTACATTCAGTGAAAACCTGTTAATAAATAAATTACAAATAGACACTTCAATTTAATATATTTTTATTAATAATCCCTTTGCACAATACTATAGCAAAGAACATATCTGTACATAATTTAAATGACACACTAAGCCACTTCTTTCTAATAGTCTTACTGGTTATTTCTTTCTTTAAAAAAAAGTATATAAGTATTAATATCAGAGGTCTAGTACCCCTAGTACAAGCTCTGGTTAGTTTGGGACTAGATGGCGTTGTGTGTTAAAATGTCTGAACATATTTATTTATTTTATCGATAATTATTTATGATATAATCAACTACCCTACTACAAATAGAAAGAGGATTTAATTGTGTGCTCTATTTTCTTGGTAAAATACCAAGAAGCGGGGCGTGCAAAAGCATCTCACCAGGCCGCCATAGTGTGTGTCACCATGCTGTATTGTTCTTTTTCGCATTGAGGATGGTGACCATTCTCAGATTCTGTTCATGCTTTAAAAAAAAAAGTGTGGTATTGTAAGAGCCGACTGTGGGAGCTAATTACCAGGACATCAGCACTGCGAAGAGATGGAAGACTTGACCCAAACCATATACCAACCCGACTGGCCAGCGTGGTATAGTAGGACAAAGCTTCATTGATAGGAAGAGATGTTTAGTCCTGCAGTGAGCTTTTAAAAGTTGTTGATGAATGATCATGAAAATAAATATGTAATATTTTTTATACAGATGGCCGAATACTGTAACAGTGACATCGGCCGGGACCCTTACTTGCCGAAGATTGAAGAGCTTTGCATCGCACAGTTCCCACCGTGTAAGTAGATGAGAATAAAGACTGTGTTTCAATATGAACTAGCGTCACGCGTATGCGCTTGCGCAGCGTGGCTTCGTACAAGACTTTGAAAATCACGAATTTCCTCGTTTTTATGTACGATTATACTTATAAACCTTTCTCTAGAGTCACTCTATGTGTTGCTGAAAACTAATTAAAATCGATTGAGTAGTTTAAAATATCTTGGCGGACAAACAGCGGTAACGACTTCGTTTTATACTTTGTAAATATTACATTACTGCTGTTTTTACCGTGTGAGAGCCATGCTTCGGAATGCATGGGACGGCTCGACCAGAGTGATACCACCCCCTCACAGAAAACCGGTGTGAATCAGCGCCTGCGCTGTGTTTCTCCAAGTGAGTGAGGACACCGCAGGCCCCTAATCCAACCCTTCCCCTCATCCCCCTTCCCATTCCCCAACGCCGGCAACGCACTTGTGACGCCTCTGGTGTTGCCACCATCAATCATCAACAACCCATATTGTCCCACTGCTGGGCTCGGGTCTCCTCTCAGGAGAGGGTTAAGGCCATACGTCCCCACGCTGGCCAAGTGCGGGTTGGGGACTGGCAAGAATACGTTGTGGCTACTTAAATCTTGCCGTTGGATGTTTTTAAGCCGCCCGAAGGCCTCCAACTAAGCTTCACGACTGTTATCGTATGATAACAACCGGGACCGACTGCTTAACGTGACCTCCGAATCACGGAGACGCTCATGGTAACATGCCACCAGCGGTCACCCATCCAGGTACTGACCGCGCCGTCGTTACTTGCCCTCGATGATTGTTTCTAATCACCGAGTGCAACTGGGCTATGAGCGCCTATTCTATAAAAAAAATGTATCGATGGCGTATCGTTTTGAGCAAACACCTCGAGTAAAAGTCAGTTAAATAAAAAATAATTCGCAATGAAATAAATTTGCAAATATAAAGATGTAAACTATCCCATCTTTTTACTTGGATCAAACTGCGCACAGAGTGCAAATTTGATTTAAATTGGTTTAGGAGTCTACAGCGGATAAACAATGTAACTCGTAACTTATATATACTAAGATACTACACATAGTACTTTAGAAAAAGTCACATTAGTGAGTTCATCATCAGCCTATCACAGTCCACTGCTGGACATAGGCCTCTCCAATTTCACGCCACTTAGTTCGATCTATGGCTTCTCGCATCCAGCTCCTGCCAGCCGTCTTGCGCAAATCATCGCTCCACCTGGCCTGTGGACGTCCTACACTACGTTTGCCGAGACGCGGCCTCCACTCAAGAACTCGTTTACCCCAACGGTTATCGGTTCTTCGGCAAGTGTGGCCAGCCCACTGCCACTTCAGCTTGCTAATCCTGTGGGTTACGTCGATGACCCTGGTTCTTTGTCGGATCACCTCGTTTCTAATGCGATCCCTTAGAGAAACGCCGAGCATATACCTCTCCATTGCACGCTGAGCGACTTTAAACTTATGGACCAGTCGAACCGTAAGTGTCCACGTTTCGGCTCCGTAAGTCATTACGAGTAGGACGCACGCATTGAAGACTTTCGTCTTTAGGCACTGTGGGATCGATGATGAGAAGACCCGACGAAGTTTCCCAAACGCTGCCCAACCTAGCCGGATTCTTCTGTTCACCTCGTCCTCAAAGCTGTTTTTACCTAACTGCTGATAACTAAGCCTGCCCGAGGTATATATATTTTTGTACAACTTCGAGAACGGCACCGTGTACCGCAACCGGTTCCGGTATTTCCTTATCCGGTCATTAGTGAGTTACTAAACAATAAATGTTTGTTCCAGACCCGCAGTGGTTCCGCGCAGTGCTGTTAGAACAGCTGCAGGGCGCGGGCGGGTCGTTAGCGCGCGTGTGCTACGTGGACTACGGCAACCTGGAGCTGGTGCCTGTCGCACTCCTGCGCAAGATGCTCCCGGAGTTCGTGCGGGGCCTGCCGGCCGTCGCATCGCACTTCGAGATACAAGGTACGTCTAAGCACTCGACTCTGTCCTAAATAAATACCGATGTCTCCTTCATTCGAACGACTATCACAAAACATTTATTCTGTTATACATTTCATTCGAATAAACATTGACAAACAGTGACGTCACAAGTGTGTATTCAGTTCATTTTTCATACAAAGTTATCGTTTTGACAGATGGTAAAAAGTGATTCGTTTACAGTGTCGTGTAATCTGTTCCTCGTACCCATTTTACCATATTTGAAGTGGGGGTGATGGTTTAAGAATACTAAGTGTCACCGCTATTATTCATCCCATGGGTGTCGCAAGAGTGAACTGGGTTTATTGCAAGCCTGTAGTAGATACAGTATACTGCCCCTACTCACCCCATGTGTTGTTAGAGACCACTAAGGGTAGGTATCGACGGACGGGGTGACGGCCAAGAGACCATCTGTATGTCTTAATAACTCCATACTGAGAGTCGCCTAGCCTAGTTAGTTGCACTCGGTGATTAAAAACAACAAGTTAGTACCTAGATGGGTGACCGCTGGTAGCATGTTACCATGAGCGTCTCCATGATCGGAGGTCACGTTAAGCAGTAGGTCCCGGTTGTTATCATAGGATAACAGTCGTGAAACTTAGTTGGAGTCCTTTGGGCGGGTTCAAAACATCCAACGATAAGATTACGTAGCCACAACGTAGTGTCGCCAGTCCCCAAACCGCACTTGGCCAGCGTGGGGTCGTATGGTCTTAACCCTCTCCTGACAGGAGACCCGAGCCCGGGTTGTTGATTTAAATGAGGGTCGAATGAAGGAACAATTTTTTGTATATTCAATTATGATATATATATGTTGTTAGATTTCCCGTCGGAGCCCAGTACCGAGCAACTGTCCCGCGCGCTGCAGTACCTGAGCGTGGATGATGAAGGGCGAGGCTCCCTCGCCGTGCAGCGCGTGACCGCCCTCGACTCGGGCCACTACCGGGTGCGCGCCCCCGCCCTTCTGCGGGCCATGGAGCCCTAACACCAGATCAACTCCAAAATGTTGAAATTTATAATATTTTGACATATTATGTATTGATTACTTTAAGAGCACGTTTGGTAGCTAATACCTATTAACTATGCCAAATTTGGACTTACTTGAAAAGTTTTTTTTTGTACTAAATCCTCTTTTATATACATTTTTATTTACTAGCCGTACTTTTAAAAAGTGGCGAGCATTTTTTTTTTATATGTTAAAAATTAAAAATGGACATCTATTGATCGCTTTGGCCCATTGATATTTTTCTACTTGTATATATTGTATGTCGATGGCAGAAAGCGGATGTGTCGTATATATATGACAAAAAATTTAAATTTAAATTAATTTAAATTAGATTTAATTTAATTTTTAATTTAAATTTAATTTTTACAAAAAAATCGGCGTCAAATTGTCTTGTGTCTCATAAGGAGAGGTTTGGACAAAGAGAAATATGTTTTAAATCTCAACTTATATGCTTATTAAATCTTTCAAGTACTCTCTAGTATTATGTTGTATATTTCGAAATAATGTATTTCTGCCGTCCATTTACACGATATATATATATATATATATATATATATATATATATATATGCAACTAAGAGCCTCTTTACACTAGCCTTGCAACTTTATTTTCCTATATTATCAATAACTTTCTTTTTGAAAGCATCAATATTTTTATCGGAACCTTTTGTTGACATGTGTGAGTTCTGTTTATTAACTGCAAACGGTCTAGTGTGAAGGGGTTTTAAACTGTACAGACAACATTATACCTCTTGTAAGGTAGGTAATTAAATAAAGGTAAATGTTTCTGGTATACAAGATTTGTCTCCAGCAAAACCATGATTTCAGCTCATTAATTTGAATAACTTTGCCGAAGGAACCACGTTTCCAAATAATAAATAAATATTTTCGGACATTTTTAACACACAGCGCCATCTAGTCCCAAACTGAGCAGAGCTTCTACTATGGTTACTAGACAACTGATATTAATGCATATATACTTTTTTTTTTATAAATACATACATACATATTATGCATAGAAAACACCTAAACTCCGAAACAAATATTTGCAGATTATACAAACATTTGGTTGGAATCAGGAATCGAACCCGAGACCTCTAGTATAGCAGTCGCATACGTTACCACTGCTCAATTTTAAAATTCAATTTTACGTACTAACTGAAAACTGTTCAAAGGTATAAAGTTTTGTTTGAAAAATCTTTTATTTGAGAAACAATTCGCAATGATGGTCAAAAGCCATGGTTTTGCTCATTGTCTTCTCTTGAGATAGGCTTTGTATATGATTATCTGACATATTTGTCTGTATTAGTTAGCAATAACTGTTTTTAGATCTATGCGATATTTGTACATAGTTGTTATTGTGTAACGGGACTTATTCGGGTAGACCAAGACTACGCATGACCGTGATGCATGCGGCTGCTGTGTTTGAGGTCTCGAGTTAGATTCCTGTGTCTGACCAAAGGTTTGTATAAAAAAACAAAAAAAAACAATAACCCATAACGTCCCACTGCTGGGCTCGGGTCTCCTCTCAGGAGAGGGTTAAGGCCATACGTAAAAGGTTTGTATAAGCTGCTAATATTTGTTTTGGAGTTTGGGTGTTTTCTATGTATTATGTGTATGTATTTACAAAAAAATTATTTATATCAGTTATATAATACCCATAACACAAGCTCTGCTTAGTTTGGGACTAGATGGCGTTGTGTGTTTGATGTCCTAAATATTTATTATTTATTTGTGAGCGGTACTACCCCGATGTAGAAGGTAGTGTAACCCTTTTAAATAATTTTGTCAGGAATAAGTCCCGCTATATAACAAAAACCATTAAAAAATGTCAAATTTGTAATTTTACAAATAAGTTGACAACCTATCAGAGACTTCAATAGCTTCTTGATAAGCTGATCCTAAGTTAATTGTATACATATAAATATTTTCTAAGCAGAAAGTCTATCGAAAGACCACCTCGTTTATTTTAACTCATGGGGGAGTTAAAAAAATAGTTGTTATCTCGCATATCTCTGTATAAAATAGATATTAATGGTATAGAGAGCAGATGCCCATAGACGCTAATAAGATGCAACTCGCCACCTAAAGCAAATAACTTTCAAACCTTCTAGAAAACAGCGTACTCCTTCTTAAAAGGTCGGATACAGTACAGTTTTATAACGAACAACAACGCAGGGTTGTTTTCCGTTCGCTTCGGATAATATGTTTGCTTGTTTGAGCTAACGAAAGAGTTAGGCCACGTCCAAATTTTGTTAGATTTTTGATGTTAGGTGTTAGAAAACACAAAAAAATAATGTGTGTGTGTACTTATGTACACGCGTTAGAAGTTATACTTTGTCGTAACAAGATAAAAATTTGAAAAACTAAAACGTTGACTATAGCTTACTTTAGGGTTTAGGGTTTTCGTGACAGTGCGCGCGCGCATATTCAAAATTTACTCCTAGCATTTTTCCCTAACGCGCCTAAAGAAGGGTATCAAAAGTGTCGCAGGAAACCCGACTTAGGAGAGTGAAGATATTACAACGCAACTCCTTCACCTCTCTCTCTCTACTGTTATCCTGTAGGTGGCTTTGAACATGTTTCTCGAAATCTGCAGCGGTCTACGATCTGTGGTAATCACTTCTACACTGCTGCTCTTTATACCATGAAAAAAATTGTTTCGAACGGTTTCATTCGACAAGCGACAGTATACAAATATATTTTTTATAAAAATTATTAGTATTTTTTGATTAAATACTTAAGCGCACGTTGATCGTTATTTCGTTTTAGTCTTTAAGATATTTATTTATTGTTACAATGAGTTGTTAACAAAATGATGATGTGGAAATATCCAATAGTGTGGATTGTTGTATTGTCTACATTCGCAATGAGTATGGTGATCACTCCTCATGTTTTCAATCTGGTATATTAGAACGACTATTAAATGAAAGCATCAATAAAGTCTGTTATCGTTTACTGTTGAACGAAGGTCTCCACTTCCATTCTCTGCCTAGATTGGGATTAGACTAGACAGCCACGTGTGAGTCCCCAACCCGCACTCGGCCCGCGTGGGGACTTATGGCCTTAACCCTCTCCTGAGAGGAGACCCGAGCCCAGCAGTGGGACGTTATGGGTTGTTGATGTGTGAGATTAGCTATATTTTACCCGCGGCTTCATTGGCTATTCATCTATATAAATAAATATGAATTACAAAAATTTATGTACGCGCATACGATCTCACGTCTGATCTCTATTAATACTCATTCTATTAATGTTATAAACGCGAAAGTTTGTATGGATGGATGTTTGTTACTCTTTCACGTAAAATCTACTGAAGGATAGGCTACTATTTGCCGCGATAATCGACATATACGGGGGCGGATTCGCGGGCATAAACTAGTTGTTACTAATTTAGATATTACCGTTGTACAGAGCTATGGTTTAATTTTAATAAGCCTTAGTTTTGTTACTTGGACCTTTATTTCGTACTTATAAGTATGTACGATAGTAGAACGTCTACTATCTGAACATTTCGGTTCCTCCCGCGTGTTATCGACTTGTTGCTTGTTTGCCACTTTGAAGTAGTGGCTAGTAGATTAATTAAGACCCTGTTGCAATAGTTACTGATAAAGTTTTAGATGGTTATCTGCTATTTTTCAAATAAAAGTTGGAGATATAACTTAATCTCACATGTCTATCCGAGACTTGTGTAGTAATGGGGTAAATAGGGACAAAATCTAACTTCGGATTCTATTTACAAATAGTCAATATTCAACCAAAGAAAGAAGTCTTGAACGTACCTAGGTGTTAAATACCGTTACCTTATTGTAATTATTCATTTTAAAGAAACAGGTATGTCGTTATAATACAGATAAGTTGACATTAGTCAATCAAGGACTCCAGAGGCGGAAACCTCTGGCGTAAACCAAACGTATAGTCTTTACTTTGTAAGATAAATAAAAAGTTAATCTACCGTGGTAGAGACACGATTCGGTATGAATGGACCGGCTCGACCGGAGTGATAAGGCCTAAGGCCTTGCAGAAAGCCGGTGCGAAATAGCGCTTGCGCTGTGTTTTACCGAGTGAGTGAGAATACCGAAAGACCATTTTTTTTTAACGTGTGGGAACCCCCTCGGGCCTTCACCCCACCGGGGTTTACGGCGGGGCGGTGTGTCGGAATCGAACCGACTAAAACCACACGATGTGCTACTCTGTGCCTGAGACGGGAGGAATCCAGAATCGCTTTCTTACGCCATCCGGACCGCGGAAGACCATACCCCAACCCTGTCCCACGTGCCCCCAAAGGCCGGCCGGTGTCCATGGGCGGCGGTAATCGCTTACCATCAGGCGATACGTCAGCTCATTTGCATCCTATTTCATACAAAAAATAATTTAACAAAATTTTTTCGCGTTTGCGAGTTTGTATGTTCAGATAATCAACTTGCTACTGTTTCTGAGTTACATATTGTAAGTCGTTTTCTCATGATTTTGTATCTATGTTAAGTTAGGTTTAAGTTTATTGTTATTTTATCACATAAGAATGTTACGTTCCTTTTAACATAAGTTTCAGCTTTAACATAAGCGATTTTTATACCTAAAAGGCAACGTTACTAATTTTATTGTTGGTTCACTAAACTAGAATATCTCTAAATTAATCTGTTTTCTTATTTTAGTGAAGCGATTTAAACAATGATATTATACGCGACGCCTTCTTGGGTGTTAATATGGGTTTCAATTCCTAATTAGGTAATTCATTCAATTCCTAATCTTTCCCATTCAAGGACAAAGTCAAAATATCTTTATTTCATAGAAATTTTATCGACGTATAGTAAACTTCTTAATGAGGTGTCGTCGCCTAATTTTTATAATCAAATATTAAGACACACACGTAAAATAATATTTTTAAAATTTAGGGACTGGTTAACTTTAACCATGTCGACGTTTCATCTCTCGTAATTAGCGATTTTTCCCAGAAACATTATTTTACGTCTCAGAACCAGACGTCGATGTCTTCTCTGGTACATAAAGACAATAATTTATTTCAATAGAACTTTTTAAATCAAAGTTAACTTGCTCGGTAACGTCTTTCCACGTTATAGCCTTAAATATTTCTGTTACATTCACGAAATTAAAGTTGTTTACTTTAACTTTTGATATTGAATTGCTTAGTAACATATCACAATGTTTTTATTTTGCACTATTGATCTTACTCGGAAACGTCTTTTAGCTCTTTTCCCGTCAAAGGGATCTCGTCGAATTGTTTATCGCTGCGCAATCATCGTTATTAGTTACATGCAATTTTCAAGCAACTTGATAATTTTGAAATTTAAATACTAAAAAGTCAAACATTACAAATTTGATGTTTTTTTTGTCGTACGACAAGTTGTGAGTGACTTATAATAAACTCAAACTGTCATTTTTGTGTGTTTCTACGACTGTATGAGATATTTTCATGTTGTAAAGTATTTCGTTAGTTGAGAAATTACCGTCGTATTGGTATCTCTTTTGATACTCATAGATCGTTGTTTTTGATCACATTATTTTATATTGCTGTTAGTGTCAGAGCTGACGTTTTGCAATGTATTGAGTCTCTCGGAAACGTCATTTCCCTTCAAAGAGATCTCGCCGAAGTGTTTATCGATGCGCAATCATCGAATTAGTTATAGGCAATTTTCAAACAACTTTGTAATTTTGAAATTTAACTCAAAAGTGAAACATTACAAATTTGACGTTTTATGCTGTACTTTCTGGTTTTAATAACCGTCGCATGTCGTACAATAAGTTACGAGTGGCTTATAATAAACTCACTATGTCATTTTTGTGTGTTTCTACGACTGTATGAAATATTTTCATGTTGTAAAGTATTTCGTTAGTTGAGAAATTATCGTCGTATTGGTATCTCTTTTGATACTCATAGATCGTTGTTTTTGATCACATTATTTTATATTGCTGTTAGTGTCAGAGCTGACGTTTTGCAATGTATTGATCTTACTCGGAAACGTTTAACGTCGTATCTTAAACTTGTAGTTTGTTTATTATTTTGTATTACTGTTAGTCTCAGAGCTGACGTTTTGCAATATATTGAGTCTCTCGGAAACGTCGGTTCAATTCGTAGTCTTAACCCTGTAGTTTGTTTTGAAGTTATTTTTTTATATTGCTGTTAGTGTCAGAGCTGACGTTTTGCAATATATTGAGTCTCTCGGAAACGTCGGTTCAATTCGTAGTCTTAACCCTGTAGTTTGTTTTGAAGTTATTTTTTTATGTTGCTGTTAGTGTCAGAGCTGACGTTTTGCAATGTATTGAGTCTCTCGGAAACGTTCTTTCAATTCGTAGTCTTAACCCTGTAGTTTGTTTTGAAGTTATTGTTTTATATTGCTGTTAGTGTCAGAGCTGACGTTTTGCAATGTATTGATCTTACTCGGAAACGTTTCACGTCGTATCTTAAACTTGTAGTTTGTTTATTATTTTGTATTACTGTTAGTGTCAGAACTGACGTTTTGCAATATATTGAGTCTCTCGGAAACGTCGTTTCAATTCGTAGTCTTATATTAGCATAAACTTATAATGTTCACCAACGCATATCAAATAGAACGGTTAGGATATGTATGTCCCCGCATTACTCCAACCGGCACTCATTATCATCAATATCATCTGACATTATCGATTATATTCAACACTAAATTCCCAAACTTATCAAATAATATTAAACATTGTTTATCATAATTATTCTTATGATTATCAACATACAATTATTATTTGATATTACAGGATTGTGTAACATTAAAGATTTATTACGCCGGAAGTATCATTGTACAAAAAGAGTACAGATGTCACTAACAATATTTATAATTAGCGCCGGAAGCTGACAAGCTTAAGGCGCCAAGATATGATTATTATTATTTAATATGAACCAACTATTTAATTGATTATTAAATTATAAGGCTATATGTATGAGGTTGGAATTGTTACTCGTAACACAATTTGTTGCAAATAGTCAAATATTTCAAATGTTGTCGTTTTACTCTTTAAGTATTTTACTCGGAAATTTCCTTTCCGATTAAAGAACTCTCGCCGAGCTTTTTACATATTTTTTCGTTGTTCGCAGCAGATGTGTCGTCAAAGTATTTTCCATTTAAGTATTCGAATATTCTGAAAACTTTCATAAAACTTATCAAATACTTAGTCACATAAAAGTAAAGTTCAGAAAGAATTTTTTACTTTCGATCTCCATTATTATATTGATCTTGTTGTACCCATGATTTTGTGTTTATACAGTCGATTTGTCCATCCAAAGGTTGCCTGTAAGTGATTGGTTATTAGCGATAAGGCCGCCATTTGTACATGGTCATTATATTGTTTAGCTCGAATATAACTGTATCAATTGGTGTACAATAAAGTTTATTCTATTCTATTCTACTGAGGTAGTAACCACTAGACTTGTGTGTAACAGGTAAAATAAAAAGTTCAACTCAGCGTTATTCAGTATTTTTGTCCAACACTCAGAAGTAAACAATAGAAGGTGCCGTACATCGAACTTTAATGTTAAACTTTTTCACAGCAATTATATAGTTGAGTAGTAGAAACTTAATACTGACGTCTTTGATTCAGATGTTCTTGAATTTGTTTGACGATAAACAAATATTCCCGGTAGTGTGTTTCTTTCATACTACCTTCATTTCTAACATAACCTTGGACTATAAGTGTTCAATGGTTACCACTTGTGTACAATATTCTTAATAGCCCTTTGTTTTGTTATGGTTTCATGTTCAATACTTATTTGAGATTTAATTTAGTTTCATTTTTCCTTTAGCATTGAATTGTAAGTTTTCTTTCATATAAAATATACACGTTGCTCTTTCATTTTATTTTATTTTTTTTACAGTTGTATTCTGCCTTCATACTGTAACTGCCTAGTTGGTCTAGTGGTTAGCGTAAGCTACTGCTTAATAGTCCCGGGTGGGACTGCTGCTGGGTTTTTCTCACCAGAAATTCTTAATAACAGCCGGAATATGGCGGTGTTTTGTATGGCGTAATTATTTTATATTGCTGTTAGTGTCAGAGCTGACGTTTTGCAATGTACTGATGTTACTCGGATACTCGTTTCATGTCGTAGTCTTAACCCTGTAGTCTGTTTTGAAGTCATTATTTTATATTGCTGTTAGTGTCAGAGCTGACGTTTTGCAATGTACTGATGTTACTCGGATACTCGTTTCATGTCGTAGTCTTAACCCTGTAGTCTGTTTTGAAGTCATTATTTTATATTGCTGTTAGTGTCAGAGCTGACGTTTTGCAATGTACTGATGTTACTCGGAAACTCGTTTCATGTCGTAGTCTTAACCCTGTAGTCTGTTTTGAAGTCATTATTTTATATTGCTGTTAGTGTCGGAGCTGACGTTTTGTAATGTATTGAGTCTCTCGGAAACGTCATTTCCCTTCAAAGAGATCTCGCTGAAGTGTTTATCGATGCGCAATCATCGTATTAGTTATAGGCAATTTCAAACAACTTTATAATTTTGAAATTTAACTCAAAAGTGAAACATTACAAATTTGACGTTTTATGCTGTACTTTCTGGTTTTACTAACCGTCGCATGTCGTACAATAAGTTGCGAGTGACTTATAAATAAACTCACTGTGTCGTTTTTATGTGTTTCTACGACTGTATGAGATATTTTCGTGTTGTAAATTATTTCGTTAGTTGAGAAATTATCGTCGTATTGGTATCTCTTTTGATACTCAGATCGTTGTTTTTGATCAAATTACTCCAAATTCCTGAATATTTTCTAGGAATGAGAGGCCTAATTCCTGATTCAGTATGAGTCATTCCCGTTCAAAGACAAAGTCAAAATATCTTTATTTCATAAATGTTTTATCGAAGTGTCCTTTTTTTGTCGAAGTATTTTTATCGTTGTAAGAAAATCGTTATCGATCACATACAGTTTTCAAACAATTATAACGGGCCTAGTCAAGATGGCGGCACAGCAACACATTATATTAGCATAAACTTATAATGTTTCCCAACGCACATCAAATAGAACGGTTAGGATATGATTGTCCCCGCATTACTCCAACCGGCACTCGTCGGCATCAATACCATCTGACATTATCGATTATATTCAACACTAAATTCCCAAACTTATCAAATAATATTAAACATTGTTTATCATAATTATTCTTATGATTATCAACATACAATTATTATTTGATAATACAGGATTGTGTAACATTAAAGATTTATTACGCCGGAAGTATCATTGTACAAAAAGAGTGCAGACGTCACTATCAATATTTATAAGTAGCGCCGGAAGCTGACAAGCTTAAGGTGCCAAGATATGATTATTGTTTAAATAATAATAATCATATCTTGGCGCCTTATATACGAACCAACTATTTAATTTCTTGAATTTGTTTAACGATAAACAAATATTCCCGGTAGTGTGTTTCTTTCATACTACCTTCATTTCTAACATAACCTTAGACTATAAGTGTTCAATGGTTACCACTTGTGTACAATCTTCTTAATAGCCCTTTGTTTTGTTATTGTTTCATGTTCAATACTTATTTTAAGGTTTAATTTAGTTTCTTTTTTCCTTTAGCATTGAATTGTAAGTTTTCTTTCATATAAAATATACATATAGAATAATGTGCGAATGCTCTTTCATTTTATTTTATATTTTTACAGTTGTATTCTGCCTGCTTCTGTATCTGCCTAGTTGCTCTAGTGGTTAGCGTAAGCTACTGCAGATCAAGAGGTCTCGAGTTCGATTACAGGATCGAACTGCTGTTGGGTTTTCTCACAAGAAATTCTTAATAGCAGCCCGGAGTATGGAATATGGCGGTGTTTTCCGCCCGTGTCTCGGAAGGCACGTTATTGGGAAGTCAGTGCCCTCACATATACTGACAACTAGTTTTTTCGAATTCAGTTCACCCTCAGGGTTGCGGAGGTCCGATACCAGTCGTTTCGTGTAAAAACTAATATTCAGGTAAAACCGGTTGAACTAGTGGCCGACCCCAAATCTTGGGAATAATAAATGCTAGGAAGATGATGATTATTCTACCAAAATGCAGTCAGTTTACTTCGTTATAGGCGAGTTTTAAAAGGATTTTTGGGATTAGTGATACGACCACGATCACGATAAACTGACATGAAGAGGGCAATATTATTGTTAAGTACCCTACGGCGTAAAATAAACTGCAATTGTGAATAAACTAAATAGGTATGGTGACAGTAACCAAGAAGCACTAAAACTATGTATTTATCTGATGAAATGGGATTCTTAATCTCGCTCTAAGTATGTATACATAGTTTTAGTGCTTCGCCCTAAGTATGTATACATACATACTTAGGGCGAGATAGATAATAAACAAAAAAAGTACAAATATAGCGTTACGAACACATTCGGCCGAGTTGCCATCTAATAAAAAAATATATTATATATAGCAATCCACTATATTAAGTTGAACACCAATCAGAGCGAGTTCGGTCACGTGCCTGTATAAGTCAGTTCGATTGGATATATTCGAAGATGTGCTTTAATCGACACTGGTTGACAAATGGTGACGTCACAAGCAAACCATACCAAAACCGAGCGTTTTGGCAGGAATTTTAATTCACTATTTTTTCCTACAATAACCTTATTTTTTTGTAGAAATATAGCTGTTCTTGAGAATAGGGATGCTTCCGAACATCATAAAACAGTTTTTTTTAAATTCGTCATCATGCTTTCTCGATCCCTTATATTTTTAAACGAGCAATTCTTGTTTAATATAAGTTACTGTGAGATTGTGGACGTATGACCATAACCCTCTCCTGAGAGGAGAACCGCGCCCAGCAATGGTACATTATGGGTTGTTGATTGATTGATCGATTGACATTGTTAAAACCTTTAGATTGTAGTCTTATCTCGTGAGATTGTAAACTGTCGAGAGATTGTAAACTATAACAAACTGCTTACAATTTAACATATTATTTTTAGTTAGGTTTTAATCTATCGAAACGAAAACGTCAAACAAGGACATGGTAAGCGTCGGTTCGCTTCTCGCGCGCTGATTGGATGAACAGCAAATATCCTGCGCCGGCGTATCTATTTCTTTGTCAATTCATTTTTGCTAAACGTAAAGTACAAACAGTTTTTTTTTGTCTGTCTTGCTTGACGTTATTCGCGGGTAACACTAAGATAAGAAAATGTTAGTATAATATCTATGATTCATTAGTAGATTTAAGCATTTTAAGATATTGTAAATTGGCTGTATTTTTTCAGCAACTTGTAATTACATTCTGGAATTAATTAAACTCACTTGCACTTTTTCCACTATATTAATTTATTTATGAAGGTTTGCTACTTTTCTCGATTGTCATTGTCATTTGATGCAGCCACCGGTTAGGTGTAAAATAAAAAAATGGAGATCGTTTTTTGTTTTTGCGAAAGACGGTCCCCATTTCATGTCATCCACATTTTTTATATTTTTTATCATTAATTCCATCACGACGAAGACTTGAAGACTCGAAGACTTAGAATTGAAGACTTGAAATACTTGACATTGGCAGAAATAGCTGATCCGGCTGATTGCCATTCATCAAAAGAAGAAAATAAAAAAATAAAAGAAATAATATTTGGAGATCGTTTTTTGTTTTTGAGTTCCATCCATTTCATGTCATCCACATTTTTTATATTTTTTATCATTAATTCCATCACGACGAAGACTTGAAGACTTGGAAGACTTAGAATTGAAGACATTAAATACTACCTACTACAATTGACATTGGCAGAAATAGCTGATCCGGCTGGTTGCCATATCATCAAAAGAAGAAGATATAAATAAAATAGTGAATAAGTGCAAGTGAGTTTCATTTTAGAATGTATTGCAACAAGTTCCATCAAGTGCCGACAATCGAGAGTAAAAACTTAATTAATTTGCGTTAAATATAAAACCGCCTTACTGAATGCACTTAGCTGTTTTATTTTTCCTTCCTTTGTAGGTCGATATGCTCAGGTGACGTATTAGTCAGCGGTGAATGTGTAGGTATATATTTATATACTAGCTGACCCAATCATACCATATGTATTCGTTTTATTCCTTTTATTTACTATTGGTAACGAAAAATCTTAAAAAAACTATTTCACTGTTTATTCTCATTATAGAATGTGAATCTCTTTCCACAATCTTTATGTCCGAAGCTTGTTCTGTGTTATATTTCATTTTTAGAAGACTGGGCACTCCGTCGAAATATGGAGAACGTTCTCCTTTACATCTGTGTCGCATATGCATGGTGGGCTCTGCTTACTCTTGAATCGAGACAAGTACTTGGAGTACCCACCATGCACCGTTAAAATCAGTGTTGTGTACCATGTTGGTTCAAATTTAGGTACAGTGGTGTACGCTTCCATCGTGTTAGGGAAGAAGAGCTTTGTCACCGTGGCAGTATTTCGGACTCGTATCTCCTATTCCATTTTTCCAGCGATCCCAAACGAATAATTCGCTCGAACTGTAATCGTAGTTCGGTAGCTTCCTCAGTGCTAAAGACGCCTAGTTTGCCAGCTGGTCAGCCCTCTCGTTACCCTCTGTCCCGGCGTGAGCCTTTATCAAGCATAAGCAACACATTTTATTTTATTGGAAGATGGTTTTAATGTTTTACCTTGTTTTAACAGCCAATGGATGTAGGTGGTTAAGATTCGCGGCCGTGCCGTGCCGTGGAGTGCCGATGCAGAGTCACTATAAATGCCGAAAGTCTCCGATTTGTGTTTGGTGATAGCCAGATACGATACGTACGTTATTTCGTATATGACCAAGAGTTCGGCTTGGCATTCTTGGGTGTGAGTGGTGTCATAGCCTGGCCATAAGAATCTTCTCGTAGATCTTTCTCGTCATGGTTAAAATTTCGATGGGCCTATAAGCTTTAGGGACTGCGCAGTTATCTTTACCTGGCTTCTTTAGTGCCTCTACTAATGCCTCCTTCCATACCTTAGAAAAGTAACAGACTTAGGCATTTATTCAACTGTCACTGAGGCTATATGACCGGTCCTTAACGTAAAGTTTCGTCCCTAAAGGTACTGTTATAATTTTCTGACGCCATATATAATATCTAAGGCCTACCGTTAATACATCACTACACTTAGGAAGGAACGCAATTCTGTTAAGTTAAAAAGCACGGGAGCCTTTTGAATACCTTTTTTTTTTGTATAAGCTGCCAAAATGACTGCTCTGCCTGATGGAAAGTATAAGCAGAATCCTAGAGTGGTGGTCACCATCCTCAATGCGATAAAGAACAATGCAGCACGGTGACCCACACTATGGCGACCTGGTGAGATGCTTTTTTCACGCCCCGCTTAAAGGACCCGGGATCATAGTGGGAAGGAAACACGTGCGCTGGTAGTGAGTTCCAGGTTTTGACCGCTCGGCACAGAAAGGAAGCACCGACGCGATGAGTACGAGAATGTATGTATTCCACTTTAAAGCGGTGACTTCCAAGGCCGGCACGTGTTGTTCTGTGGAGGAAGGGAGAGGGGGATCAGTTGGAAGAGCTCTTCAGAACACTCTCCATGGTAAAGGCGATAGAGGACTGCCAAGGAGGCGATATCTCTACTTCTTCGGCTTCGGGACTATCGACAATACGGATTGCTCGCCGCTGCAACCGGTCGAGAGCGTCAAACAGGTACTGTGCGGCACCATCGCAAAGGTGAGAACAGTACTCCACGCACGAGCGAACCTGGGTCTTGTAAACAAGACCTTCAATCTTTTTCGGACACGTTTGTACCCCGCTTTTATTTATCACAAAACCTTAATAAGGCACTGATTCAATAAAGAAATGTGCAACTGCGTGATAAAGGTGAAAAAAATGTATAGGTGTAAATTGCGTATGGTATATATATATATATATATATATATATATATATATGGACCGGTGAGCTCGAGTCCCGACTTGCTATATTAGCTTACATTAGCTGACCAAGCATTTACTGCATTGCATCAGCGCGACCCTACAAGTGGAATAAACCCAGTCAATTTGTTAATTAATCATTCAAGTACAAAAGAAACACATATGTATAGTATTTTTTATTAAATGTATTCATACAAAACAATTCACATGACGAATGACTTAAAAATCATAGATCCACAAATATTTGTTCAAACGTAGTAAACAAGTAATAAATTCCGTAGCTAACTACCCTTTAAAACAATGTATATTATTTTTGAATATTCGTAATTTCTACCCTGGAAAAATATGCCTTATTATAAAGCAACAATTTATATCCACATAATCAATATATAAATTTTCGAAACATCGAATCACTAATGCTTAATACTGTCGAAAGTAGTAAAGCGTGCCAAAGTTATTTTACCGAATAACCAAACATACTAATTACTTATTCCATTTTTGTATATGCAATGAACCGTTTACATCGGTCAAATTTTATGCTTTTTAAAGTCAATAAAAATATAAGATATTTTAGCTATATATATAGACTGATTTTCGTCCAAAAGTCTATGTATATTAAATTAAAACAGCAAATAGTTAAAGCCCATACGAATCGTCTAAATATGTCAGACAATTTAAACCATACATTCCATGATATATTACTTAGTAAATATGTTATTATAGACGTTTTATTCGGTTAAATTCATTCACAGCTTACTAATTAATAAAAGTAACCGTTGTATCAGTAAAAACAGGTTCGAAAAGTGTCATTTTCATTATATATTATAAGCAGAATTAAAATGAAACAACTGAACGGAAAGCTGATGGTGTATCAATAAAGCGAATATAACATTGTTTAAAGTCCCGATTCCGTAAATTCTTATTGATAGATCTCCACTGCTAGCGAAAAAATTCTTTGGAAACTTTTTATCTCCCTTGGTAGGGTTAAACGGAAAAATTCCAACTTCCTAATGCGATCAGTGGAGATAAATTGAGTAGAAATTTTCATATTAAGATCTCCGCCATTTTTTTATTAATGGGCCTGCCAAAGGCTCTTCTCCCTGAAGGAAATCATTAACAGATCCATGAATAGTAGTCACCATACTCATTGTGAATTCAGATAATGCAACAATACAGCATGGTGACCCCAAGCTATGGCGGCCTCTTGAGCCTCTGCATCATTGAGCCTTCGGTCTCGCACTCATCAACGAAACAGCACGAACGCTGTCGCTTGTCGTTGGTCTTCTGTGGGAGAGTAGTTCCGCCCCGGTCAATTCGACCCGTTCGTGCTGGTGTCGAACGTGGTCTACAACCTATAAAATGGTGGCGATAATTGGAATATGTGAACCAGTGGAGATATTTCAGTAAGGACATACAGAATGGGGGGTATAAATAATGGTTTTGTTTCATCAAACTGTTTATTTATGCATCATCAAAGGTATTAAGATGTATACAAAAAGCGGGTACGTGTAAATATGCGATATTACAAACTGCTTTTCTACGTTTTTCAGTCTCTTCGACTCCTTACATTTACAAACAGTTTATACTTGAATTAATTATTACGTAAGTAATCTATTATATCTTCTTACGTCATCATACGTCTCATCTCTACATTTATCTGTAATAATCCTTAAAATAAATAACCTAAAACCACAAAGTTTTTTGTTTAGGTGTTCGGGAATAGATTAAAATTTAACTACCCTCATCAGATAGTAAGAAAACGTGAATTTAAAGAGCTTTATAGTTTATGGAACATTGAACTGTGCATAGACACTGGAACTATAGACCACCATTATGTCAAACACATGTAATTACTGGGCTTTAATACAATTCCTAAATCAAAAGCATTATTTTTCCTTCAGTCATGTTGAGATCAATATGTGCTTACAACTTCTTGATTAAGCCTACTTTAATATTAAGCTCATTATTTGATTCGATTCTAATACAATTCGATTCTTAACTTATAAATCGATACTAACAGCGGCGAGTGGTTAATTTTATTTTAAATTAATCACTTTTTGGCACTTTTCAGCATCTCCTACGCATCATCAATATGTTTACAGATGATTGTCATCATTATTTTTGTCGAATCTTTATTCTTCCTGTGTATCTCTCATCGGAGAAATTTGCGTAGAACAAGTCCGGGGAAGGTGGTCTTTCCAAAGATTCTTTTAATGTTTTCATGAATGCTTTATCGTATAAGTACCAGTTATCATTTTTACGGTGTTTTGATATGGCAGCCAGGCGCGTATTGACCCATGCTTCGTAATACGGCTTTGTCTCCTGGTTCACGGAAGAAGGCGCCCATTTTGCCACTTCTGTTGATGGCGACCTGAATACAGAGTAAAATTTGGATTCATTTTATTTAAAGACAACTAGCGCACTGGAATATATGCTGTTTCGAGGGGAACTTTCCAAACGTACATGAAACGGCAACAAAAGAAACAAAAGACTCAGAACCACACAAAGTGTTGTCCCTGGAAAACAGGTATCCAAGCTTAAACACTCAGGTTAGGAAGAACTAAATAAACTATGGCAACTTCCACATACAGCGCTACAAGAAAAACACACTACAGCGCCATCTACCGAAGATACGTTGAACTTGGGAGTAACGAAGCAAACTACCAATCGCGCAATAGAAGTTCTCGAGCCGATTATCATATATACAACATCCCAACGTTCAACCGTTGGGCAGTGGCCCGCCAGGCATGATTATCTCGCTTGGTCGGAGGATCCTCCCTTTGTGTTGGAGAGACGTAACGCACGTTCCTCCACAAAACTACCTCGCTATCCTAAGCAACAATAATTTATATGTTCCTTTTTCATCTGATAAGCTTAAATCACCAAGAACAGTTGGGCATCAGACTGATAGTCAATCATGAATATATGGACTTCTTAACTTTACAAGATTAAGCCATTCAATTTGGTCTCATTTGAGGTTCTACTTCTGGGCTACATGCAAGAGATTGTTTATCTGTGTAGTAATGGATTAATTATACGGAAGGTTAAAAACAAAAACCCCTATTCACCGACAAGGAAGCCTTGACACAAACCCTTTTCTTCGTTTACGTGTGGAAACCCCCACGCGTCTTCACCCCACCGGGGCTTGTGGCGGAGCGCTGTGTCAGAATCGAGCCGACTTAAACCGCACAGTGTGCCACTCTGAGACGGGAGGGATCTGAGAACTGTTGCTATTAACAAATCCGGACCCCTTCCACACCCACGCTTTTGGTGAGAGCAGAAGGCAAAAATCTTCTTTCTAATAAGACTTATTGGATCATTAAAGTCTGTTGATGTGATGTTTTTTCATGGAATGGGATGGGGCAAACGAGTAGATGTATCACCTGATGGTAAGTGATTACCGCCACCTATGGACACTTGCAACACCAGGGGCGTCAAAAGTGCGTTGCTGGCTTTTGAGGTATGGGGGGCAAGTCCGGTATCCTCACACACTCGGAGAAACACAGCGCAAGCGCTTTTTCACGCCGGTTTTCTGTGAGGCGGTGTATCACTCTGGTCGAACGATTTATGCCGAATCGTGGCTCTCCACGGTGATAAAGTTGTTTGATAAAAGTTTGTTTTTTTACTGGTTATTTTACCTGGCATCCCGAATGTCATGAATGGAGCTATCAGTGGTTCTTCTGACTCTTTTTAACTCTCTTCTCCTGGGTGACTTTTTTCGAAAACACGTCGGCTTCTCCTTCACGCTCGGAGGGATACTTGGAGGCCCTAGGGATCTGGTATCAGTGTATTTGCAGGGGTTTACAACTTTACTGAACGTAGCTGGATTAGGGATGTTGATATCTAGAATTGTACGTTTAGCTTTCTGTTCTACAAATGTTACGGCTTTCAGACAGCCATTTTTACCGCGAATAGTTTTAATGAGTGGTTTTCTTCTGTCTTTGGTTACTTCTTTCTGATTCTTTGTATCTTCTGTTGCTGTGTCAAAATTCTCACCGATTTCTTTCCCTTGTGGAGAATCTTGAGACTTACTTATTGGTTCTACTGAAGCTGAAAAGTAAAATAAAGAATAAGAAATATTAATTTTTAAAGTGCTGACGTCACAAAACTTCTTTAACCGCATTGAGCACTTTTTGTACGGATAAATCAAAAATGTTAGATGTTGATACATTTAACTTAAACATCATGATATTTCTAATTTTCAAAATAAAATTTATAAATACTGTGCTATAAATAAGGGCTATGTTGATGACCTTAATTTTCTACCGGATCACCCCATTTCTCATGCGATTCCTCAGAGAAACGCCCAGCATAGCCTTCTCCATAGCACGCTGAGCGACTTTGAACTTGTTGACTAGCCGTGCCGTAAGTGTCCATGTTAGGAATGCTACGCATTATATAGTCATAATTTGTACCAAAAAATGATTCACCCACGTGTAAAACTTATGAATGTCGAAGCCTAAAAAATATTTCCAATATATACTTACAATTTTTCGCCTCACTCTCGACACTTAGTTTAGCAGGGCTTTCTCTTTTGACTTGATGCGTAGGCTCACTCGAAGTTTTACCCTTGAGGGCATACTTCTGACGGATCCTTTTCAGCTCCAGTACAGCTCTCTTCTGGGCTTCCATCGCCTCTATCTTCCTCCATGTCTTCAGATCTTCACCTTCTAAAATTTTGTAATTCTCGTGCATTGGTGTTTTCATTATTATATTCAGTTTTGGCTGTTTAAAGTAATCAGTGGCAGCTGGTCTTCTTAGGTCTTCTTGTGGTAGTTTTATATTCATTTTGTTCTTTTCTTGCCTATAATAAAAATTATGATACAGCAACAACCGCGGGTAACACCGTGTCTCGAAGCTAGTGTTAAAAAAAGTAGCCTAAGTTACGCCTTACATCATCATCTGTCTGCTAGTGAAAGTCCCGTCAAAATCAGTTCAGAACTTGCTCAGTGGCCCGCCAGGCATGATCACCTCGCTTGCCCGTTCATCCACAAACTAAAGTAGAAAAATCTGGAGGAGGCCTACGTCACAAGACAAGCAATAATAGAAGAAAGCAATTAAACAGTAGTTTTAGACCAAAATTTAATTAATATTAAATGTAAACAACGTGCAATACTTCGTAACACTCTTGTTTGAAATAAAGGCTTTAAAATCTCAAAAAAAACTATGTCAATAGATGTCTTTAGGCTGAGATGGCGTATGAAGTTTTAAGCAACAGGTAATTTATATAATACTAATATAAAGGAGGGCTTGCCTTTAAGTAATGCTCTGGAACTAATAGTTTGATTTAATTTTGATAGAACAGTTCATGAGCAAGGTTTTTTGCTATCACTCCACGACTCTTAATGATATAGCAGTGACAATAAATACTCCTGAACCAGTCAGCTACACCTAACAACGTATAGCATACCTTTGGTTAAAGGAAACATTCTTCGAATCTCCATCAGGGTTAACCATTTTTGGTAGAATTTCCTCTTTTTTTAACCTCACATTATTGAACTTTGGTGCCAATATCTTGGAATCACCTCTATCCTTTACTTTTACATCGATTTTTTTCTCATTTTGTTCCGATCTTCTTAACATTTTATTTATCACCGTAAATTTTGTTAGTTAGCAACGTAAATAAGTACTGTAAATTTTAAATTTCCGAAAGCATTTGCTACAACTGATTAATTTTCCAATGTCACGCCATGCCCAATCGTTTTATAAATTCAAATGATTATTTGTATCAATGCTACCACGGAACGACCAAAAAAAGGTTCGCTACAGAAAAAGGTTTTCATTACAGCTATATAAACTTTAACTCGAAGCGCACGTAGTGTTAGTCCTGCACCTGATCTCTCCCGGGTCGTGTCGAATAACCGCCTCATGGGATTGTGGCGACTTCCACATACAGCGGCAACATAAACATATAACAACGCCATCTACTGGAGATACACTGAACTACGTAGTAACCTATTGTACGAAGAAGCTACCAATCCTGCATCGCGCAATAGAAGTTCTCGCGCCAATTATATATATTATATATATTATAGTATATATATTATACAACTTCTCAACATCAACCGTTGGGCAGTGGCCCGCCAGGCATGATCACCTCACCTGATAGGAGGATCTTCCCTTTGTGATGGAGGGATATGGGACCCGCTCGTCCACAGGATTATGATACTTAAGAACCAGAGAGTGCACACACTGTTTGCGCACACGCTTGTGCTTTATTATATTTATCTTTACTGAGTCACGGCGACTACTCATGCGAAAATTCAAAAGGACAAATAAATACTTACCTATCGTCGAAGCGGTGGAATAAATTCACGTTAATCTAGCGTACTCTAATGTCCGATATGAATCGACGGTGTCAATCACCATTTAGCACCGTTAGAACAAGACGGAGAAGGTCAAATAGTGCTGGAGATACCTGAGATACTCAATGAAACGAGAGTATCAATGAGCGATGCTGATTTCTTCAATACAAATGAGTCTTTTGACTCTGCAAGACTTGAGACTGATAACGATGTAGAACTACCCAGCCCGGAAGAACAGCCCCGGATAACCGCAAGGGAGCATCGTCTAGCGCAACATCTTGAGTATTATATACTCAATTGAAACGATGCAGAGTCGGAACTTTTGTGGAAAGGAACAATGTGGTGACAAGGAGTTTAAATATACCATAGATTTAGTTTGAAAAGTATATTCACTTATTATTTTTATTCTTATTGTTCTTCTTGTTATTTCGCTAATAAAAGCCTTTATTTGGTCTATCGTATTTTTTTAGATATGGGAGGCAAATGAGCAGACGTATCACCTGATGGCAAGAGATTACCTCCGCCCATGGATACGCGCAACACCGTAGGCGTCACAAGTGCGTTACCGGCTTTTTAAGAAGGATTACGCTCTTTTCTTGAAGGTTTGAAGGTCGTATTGGTCCGGGAATACCGCAGGCGACAGTCCCTTCCACAGCTTTGTTGTGCGAGGCAGAAAGTTCCTGCTTATTAAGATATTTTCTTCTGTAATTTTACCATAATCTGTCAATAAAAAATTTATAACAATTGACAAACTGAACTTACATAAAATTATTTTCCTCTGTTTAGTTCGACTCGTTATAAAAGCGTGCTTTTTAGTTTCTTACAGTCAAAGAAACAAAATATAAATAACACGACTTCTCATGGTGATAATTTTACAGGCAAAGACCACAAAGTCTTGTTTGGAGTACGCTTCGACCTTTTTTACCACCCAACTCTACCTCACCATAAATGAATTTTATCTATATTCTATTCAAATTGAATGACATTGTCATATACAGTAACAAATAAAAAATATCCTCGTACAAAAACAAAAATATGTTTAACCAAAATTATTAATATTTTAATTTGAATTCAAATAAAACAGTTCAAATGTAATATTCAGAGCAATATGGATAAAGTCAAAACTAAGGTTTTGAAATCAAAATCGTCTAACACAACCATATCAAAAGATAGCAAGAAACAGGATAAAAAAAGTCGCAGTAACGCTGAAATACAGCCATTTTCTTTCAAAAAACGAGGTGTTTATGTTGAAAAGAAATCGACTAAAACATCAATGACTGAGGAAAGTAAGTTTCTATTTAATTTAAATTCAATCGATACATTAATTGTTGGGTTATCATGGATCGATTTATCGTAGCTTTGCATTGATATCTTTTTAGGAGCGACATTGTGGTTATTGGCTCTCTATGGCGAACTTATAGGTCAGATAGAATAACAACTACGGTGAGCACGATGAGAGTAATATTTATTATACAGGCACTCGTGCTCTTCACTGCTCTAATATTACATAGTAATGTGTGGCTGGTGATACCGACTTATAGCTACATTATATATCATAAAACCTATCGCTACAATGTATATAATCACGTCTTAATCTCAACGAGATAAAGAGTGTCCGAATACTACGTGATCAATAATAGACTCATGTCAAAAATTTGCTGAGATAGCTGATCATCTATGTATAAATTCAATCAATTACTTCAAACAATATATGACGTAGGAATACTCTCCAGCGCATTTTCATCGTCGGAGAGCAGACTTGCTTCTGTTCATTGTTCTCTTGTTAGAAAAGATGCATTGACCTACTTACCACCACACGGCTACCACATAAGTCATCCGTGACCAAACAAATCATTTATGTCCACATTGATTATTTTAGTCTCTACTCAGAAGATTTTGACCTTCTTTACCACATAGGCCAAACGTGATATTTTTTTTCAAGTTTTTCTCCTCTTAGCGATGTTATTGTTCTGCGAAGTTTGTTCCTATAGTCGGTTCTTATAATACCCGCGGAATGAATAGGGACAATGAAACGGTTTTCTTAATCTGTCACCACAAGCTTCTCTTCCACTGTATCAGCGGAATTAAATATCGCCTACGATATTTCCGCGACCTTAAGACCTTTAGGCCATACTCCTACATAAAATCCTGGCAATACACTTATGTCTCTTAAGGTATCGACAACGTCGGAGTTATTTATAAAAACCCATCAGCTTATTTGCCCAAAATGTCATTAAACATCACAAACAAATTGTTACAGTTGAAAACCCGCCAAAGAAACCTAAAGTTATACCACGTCCAGGCAGAAAACGGTTCCTTGACTCAATTCTAACCATTCTATCTAAATCCACCACCGGTACTCAAACCCCAGACATGTCTTACAAAATTAACAAGATGAGACCAAAAAAGAAGAAACTTCACGAGCAAAATTTGATCGGGGATCTGAACACAGCAAAGAAACCTCCCAAATACAGATCGAGAGTTTTGAATGTATATAAAGATTTAGATATTGACAAAGTCGTTGTCCTGCAATCTAAGAAAGAAATAATTCAAACTCCATCAAACTATTCACAAAGAAGTAAAGACAGAGAATCTATTAAATGGTCAGATATGATATCACCGCAGAAGACAGAGAGCGATGTAACAGTTGTTAACGCCATTGCTAAAAATCAGCAACTATCACTAATAGACCAAATTGGCTATGGTAACGAAGTAAACAAAACAAATGAACCAATAACGCTTGTTGCAAATGAGGAACAGAAAGATAACAAATTGTATGACCTTTTTGTCGATCTACTCGAATCTACATTAAACGTATATAACGCAACCGAACAGAAAATAAAACCATTAGAACAAACAAGCAATAAATCATCAAAATTGGGTTTAGAAACACAAAGGACGGCGGACAATAAATTAAAAATTGAAAATTTTATTGATTATAACGTCATTGATGATACACAGAATGAAGAAAGGAAAATAAAACAGGAATATTTTGTAAGTGACGATTGGGACAACACTTTACTAGATGATGTCCCATCCATGTCCCTTCGAGATATATGCCCAGATGAACCTTCAACAACCTCCAAAGTAAAACAAAAATTGAAATCTGAATCATTCTCATACAAAAAGAAAAGCCTACCGCCGGTGACCAGAAGTTTTATTTACCAAAATGCTACCGCACCCCCTAAGAAAGGGCTCAAGAAAGGAAGGAAAAGGAATTTGCTAAATTTACTAAAAGAAGAATTGAGAATAGAAGACAATAGGTATGATCCTCCGAAAAATTTCTTTGAATCTCTACAAATGATGGTTAGATATAAAAACCGCTGCCAAAAATCAATATGCTTTGAGGAATCAGCTAAGAAAGGGAATGAAGAAAGTTTGTATGATTGTATGTATAAACGACGTCGAGTTCTCTCATCCACCAGCAAAAACTCCTCCCAATCTGCGGCAACCAGAATTGGATCGTTTCGTTCCTTTTCCTATAAGTCAACCTTGGGTGCTAGGAGTAAAAGTAGACAGGAATATCGTCTAGAAAACGATACTGCATCTCGTCTCTCATTGGCTGTATATACTTTGGATGAAAATCAGCCGCTGTTGATGAAGGAGAAACAGAAAAAGGAAGTTACTTATGAACCTACAGTATCGACGATGTTTAGTGATAGTTCAATTTTTAGTAGTATTATTGAACCCGAGTCATTTGGTCATTGGTGATTGATTTTAAAATAATATTAATAGAGAAAGTTACCAATTTTGTCATCATTATAATTATAACCGTCCAATGCTGAACAAAGGCATCTGCTTAGAAATGGGTTTGTGTAGGGTTTGTTACAAGACTTCATTCTCTTCGCGCTGCTTTTGTCCTCCCTTAGTCGGGTTGTATGACACCCATGGGGTGAATATGGGTGGTATAGCTTCCGTATTCTGGCCAGATGCGGTCTCCACCCCAGAACTCGCTTACTCCAGCAGTTGTCAGTTCTGTGACCTATGTGACCAGCCCTTTACCACTTCAACCTACTAACTTTCAGAGCTATGTTGGTTACCTTGGTTTCCTGACAATTTTATTTCAAATTTAGCAGCTTACTATAACCTTTTTCATTGTTAAGAAATTAGTTCACGCTGTATAACATAACGCTACCGCAATACGAGAAGAAAACGATGTTCCGTGGGTTAGCTAGTACTATAAGCCACTGGTTGCTCCTTTAAGATTACGTAAGTACAGGACAAACAGTATTTCAATTAACATCGTGCAAAACCTACTAATATTATAAACGCGAAAGTTTGTAAGTATGGATGGATGTTTGTTACTCTTTCACGTAAAAACTACTTAATGGATACGAATGCAACTTTACAATAATATATCTAATATAATCAGAATAACACATAGGCTACAATTTATAAAGATACTGTGGAGGAACGGGTCACATATTCCCCCAACACGAAGGGAGTATCCTCCGACCAGGCGAGGTAATCGCGCCTGGCGGACCACTGCTCAACGGTTGATGTTGGGAAGTTGTGAGTCGGGATGGCGCGCGGTGAGCGGTGCTGCGGTGAGGTCCCAGTGACTCGGGGTGACTGCTGCGTAGCGGCTGGCTGCTGCATAGACGGGAGAGAAATGCTCTGCTTAAATGGACCGTAGTTGCAGTATGCTGTGCCTAGACGCTGTTGAGGCCATAGGGGTAAACCAGGCTGGAGCGTTCGCTTCCTGCATGTGGTGTATTCCTGTTGAAGCTGAGGTTGCTGGCTGGGTGAGACTTGCTGTGGGAGTGAACATGATGGTGGAGCTGCTGCTCTGCTTTATTGAAGACTGCTTCCAATCACGTCAGGGTCACCACTGTAGGGGAACGGGTCACATATTCCCCCAACACAAAGGGAGGATCCTCCGACCAGGCGAGGTGATCATGCCTGGCGTGCCTACATCTACAATATCTTTGTAACCCGAGTAACACCGTGGGGCTCAGCTAGTATAACATACTGCCTAATATCATTTAACTGCCTCGGTGGCGTAGTGGTAGCGTATGCGCTGTGTGATTCGATTCCTTGGTTGGACCAAATGTTTGTGTAACCTCTAAATATTTGTTTTGGAGTTTGGACGTTTTCTATGTATACTATGTATGTAATGGAATGTGGCAATTATATAGGAATAAAGCTCATTTTACAAAAAAAGTTTGGGAGATAGTTATTGAGAGAAGAGTGAGGGAGGAAAGTGCTGTACGTCGAAACCAATTCGGGTTTATGCCAAGTTCAACGATGCCATATTCGCAATTCGACATTTGCGCGAGAAATACAGTCAGGCACACAAAAACATGCATATGGTGTTCGTTGAACTAGAAAAGCGTTTGATAGGGTACCCCGAGAGGTTTTGTGGTGGGTTTTGATAGAGAAAGAGTGCCTGTTAAGTATGTGGCGTTGATTTGAGCTATGTACTGAGGATCTAACAAATATGTAAGATCGGCTACGGGAAACACCAAACAATTCGGTGTCTCTTTGGTTTGCACTAGGGAACGGCTCTTATTATCGCTCGGGCTCGGATTACGTATATTATTTATTCATTGTTTTATTTTTCTTTTCGTTAAAAAAAAATATTATATATATGTATATATTATTATAAATAGTAAAATTGAGTTAGGTTTCTTATTTATCGAGCGAAGCGCAGAAAATTGGAGTTTGTATGATCGTGTATGTATGTTTATTTATTTGATTATAATTAGAGTATCGTTGATCCGATCTCTACGAAATATTGCAAGTAGATTTTTAAAGAAAATATATTTTTTAAGATCGTATAGTCAGGAGTCAAATCGGTCAAGTGGTTGTTGAGATATAAAACTCGCCCCTTATTAACCATGAAAGCCCCTTGTTCTCTAGTAGTTCGCAGTGGACTACATGTGAATAAGGGGGTTACATTTTAATAAAACTGAAAATTATTGTTAGTAAAGTTGATTTCTTAAATGTTAACGAATTATTAATAATTGGTTCAAATTCTTTTCATGCCTTATACATAAATAGGAGAAATTAGACCAAGAATTTATATCGATAAAGTGATGCAATACTTCTTTATCGCAAGTCATGTCACATCCCTAATATTAGTTCCGCGGACATTCACACTGTTATCAGCGCCAAATTGGCGAAAATCAAATTACTTCATTTAGATTATGACTTATGCAATCCAGCGTATTTTTATTAACAGAGGTCAGTGGGCATGCCTGACAATGTTCTTTTTTTTAAAAAAGGATGTGCAAAATTTAGTACAACATTATTACTCGTTTGGATGATACTAAATCTGATTATGGTTACTATGACACAAGGTGTTTTGATGTTGGCAAGAAGCTAGCTGTTTCAGAAACTTTTAAAGAGGATTTGGTGTAGATAAAATAAATTACAGTCAAATACAGAACAAAAGACTTAGATAATCGTTATGTCCTGTGTGGAAATAGGATAAATAGGGTAGGCTACACATTATTTATTTTTATCACTTGTCAAAACGATAACTTAGTATGAAAAATGTACAAAATATAAACTTGTGACGTCACTGTTTTAGACTACTCAATTGAGTAATATATTTCAATGTTTATCTGATCAAAATTTGTAAAAGAAATGAAAATTTGATAATTATATTGTGCGACTCTCATAGCTCAGTTGCACTCGATGATTAGAAACAATCACCGAGGGCAAGCAACGACGGCGCGGTCCGTACCTGGATGGGTGACCGCTGGTGGCATGTTACCATGAGCGTCTCCGGGATTCGGAGGTCACGTTAAGCAGTTGGTCCCGGTTGTTGTCATACGATAACAGTCGTGAAGCTTAGTTGGAGGACTTCGGGCAGCTTAAAAACATCCAACGGCAAGATTTACGTAGCCACAACGTTGTCTTGCCAATCTCCAACCCGCACTTGGCCAGCGTGGGGACGTATGGCCTTAACCCTCTCCTGAGAGGAGACCCGAGCCCAGCAGTGGGACATTATGGATTGTTGATTGATTGATTGAATTATATTGTAATATATATAATATCTTATTATATTAAATAGTCGTTTTAATGAAGGTGATATCGGTATTTATTTACGACACAGTCAACTACCCTACTGAACCCACCGTCTTCTCCCGTTGACTCTCACTCATTCTCAATTACTTCATCATTCTTTTAGAAGGACCAAGCGTAGTCGATTTCCCACCCGTATTCTATAGGCCACCACCATCGGGTAGTGGGTTTTTTAGTGTACTTCTTGTAATATTCTTGGATTTCGTCTCCTTTGTCCATTTCTTCATAATATTTTGCCCAGTTAAACTTTTTTCGTTTTGTGGTTGTTCGCCTCGTCGTTACGTATCTGGTCTGCGGTGCTACATGTTGTAAAACGTCTGAAAGGATTAAGAACAAGTAAAATTATTTTTAAAGATTTGCCTCGTTGGTCTGTCGGTTGGCGTATGCGATTGCTGATTATGAGGTGTCTGGTGCGATTTCCCGAAACCAAATGTTTGTGTCATCTGCAAATGTTTGTTTCGGAGTTTGGGCGCTTTCTACATAATTACAAAAATACAATACATATTTACAAAAAAAAGAAGTATGTATGTATTTATATCAGTTGTCTAGTACCCAAGATTGTGTGTGATAAATGTCCGAAGAAAAAAAGAAACCGCCAATATCTGTCATCTTGGATTAAGTCAGTTTTTTTCAAATAAAACACACAAGATATATATAGGAGATCGTTTTCTGTTTTTGCAAAAGACGGTGCCTATTTCGTGTCATCTACATTTTTTTTATCATTAATTCCATCACGATAAAGACTTGAAGACTCGAAAACTTAGAATTGAATTTAAATACTTGACATTGGCAGAAATAGCTGGTCCTTATTTATGTTGTATGATTATTTTGTACCACATTCGTATTATAAAAACAACTTTTTTTTCAGATTACTTTTTGGCGCAAAACTGAATAAATTTAGTTTTTTTTTAAATTTTGATGTACCCAGTGTCACTCTCACGACTAAGACGAATCTATTGACACCACTCACATAAAAATTAGACAAGCCGTTTAGGCTCTAGGGCGTGCCAAAGAAATATATATACATACACTCAAATGATAACCCTTATTCTTTCGCTGTTGGGTAAAAAAGGAGTAATACGACTCCTATTCATGCTGTGGGTTTCGACAAGAGCAAACTACGCGGGGCAATAGCAACAAAGAGGAGGAAATTTCAAAACAAACTCTTTTTGAAGAGTTTGTTTCGAAATTTTTGAAGAGAAATCTTCCATTTTAAAAAGAAAGCTTTTTACCCGACTACAAAAAAGGAGGGTTATGCTTTTCGAGTATATGTATGTATGTGTGTATATTTCTTTGGCAAGCACTAGAGCCTAAACGGCTTATCGTATTTTTCGTAAAAGAAGGAGGGTCACATTGTTTTTCGAGTGTATTTATGTATCTATGTATGTATGCATATTTCTTTGTCTCGCCATGCCACGCCGTGCATGCGTGCATTCGTGCGTAGATGCGTGCGTGCGCGCATGCTCGTAGGCGTGCATATGCGGGGGTGAATGTACTTTTATGAAGGTGCAGGTTTTGAGTTTTACCTGCTTGCACGTCTGGCTTTATCTCAGTCAACTCCAACATGTCCTCTTTATTATCAATACCAGTTTTTGACTTTTCTTCCTTTTTCTTACTGACCGCCACCGCTATTTCTTCTTCGTATGTCAGATCTCTATACTTAGCGTTAATAGGCGTATAAATTTCATATTTCCTTTCTACTTGTAGAAGCATCTTAACTGTAATTCAAAATAAAAATCTAGTCACAAAATTGAAATTATGAATTATAAGAAATCACTTTGTTTTTCAATTTTCTTTTATTTCTAGTGGCGACTTCCACATACAACGCAACAGATACATACTACAGTGCCATCTACCGCAGATATACTGAACAACGGAGTAATGTATTACACGAAGAAACTACCAATCCTACATCGCGCAATAGAAGTTCTCGCGCCGATTAGCATATATACAACACCCCAACATCAATCGTTGGGCTGTGGCCCACCAGGCATGATTACCTCGCCTGGTTGGAGGACAATTGGCCCGTTCTTCCACATTTCTTATTTCGATATAGATATAATATGACATCAGGAATGTATATCCGGTGTCTCGGGGGACTCCACAAACAAACATGAAACGGACGCAAGATACACCCAGATTCAGTACAACAATTTGTGGATCACATAAAGTGTTACCTCCTCAGACCTCCACAATCCGAAGGCGATATCGAAGTTCTATAGAAAGACACCTGTCGTCCTTCTTAGAGCTTTGCCAATGATTACCAAGTTTTTTTTATGCAATAGTGGGCAAACGAGTTGATGTATCGCCTAATGGTAAGAGATTACAGCTGCCTGTGGACACTCGCAATACCAGAGGCGTCACAATTTACCGGCCTTTAGGGGATGGCGAGGGGGGTTGGGGTATGGGCCTCCGTTATCCTCGGGTCCGGATGGCGTAAGAAAACGGTTCCCGTCTCAGGCGCAGAGTGGCACACCGTGTGGTTGTAGTTGGTTCGATTCCGACACACCGCCCCGCCGCAAGCCTCGGTGGGGGGAAGGCCCGAGGGGGTTTCCACAAGTAAAAAAAAAATGTTATCCGTTATCCTTACATACTCGGTGAAACACAGTGCAAGCGTTTTTTCTCACCGGTATTCTGTAAGGCCGTGGTATCACTTCGGTTGATCCGGCCCATTCGTACCGAAGCGTGGCCCTCCCAAGATGCTCGTGCAGCAAACGGGACCAACAGCTAGATGTGCTCACCGAGGCACGGAAGAATCTCAATGGGCTAACAGTGGTCGCTAATCCAAGGACAATTCTTAAGGAAGGACATAATGGAATAATAATCGCGGTAACTGACATA
Source organism: Hyphantria cunea (assembly GCA_003709505.1). Lineage (NCBI taxonomy): Eukaryota > Metazoa > Arthropoda > Insecta > Lepidoptera > Erebidae > Hyphantria > Hyphantria cunea. The sequence goes on along the minus strand of PKRV01000444.1, from coordinate 627,031 downwards.
GACTTAGGCGGAGCCGCGGGCAAAAACTAGTTAGTTAAGAGGCGCTCCTAGCCCAGTTGCAGTCGGTGATTAAAAACAATCATCGAGGGTAAGCAACGACGGCGCAATCAGTACCTGGATGCGTGACCACTGGTGGCATGTTACCATGAGCGTCTCTATGATCTGGAGGTCACGTTAAGCAGTCGATCCCGGTTGTTATCATAGGATAACAGTCGTGAAACTTAGTTGGAGGCCTTTGGGCGGCTTAAAAACATTCAACGTCAAGATTACGTAGCCACAACGTATTCTTGCCAATCCCCAGCCCGCACTTGGCCAGCGTGGGAACGTATGGCCTTAACCCTCTCCTGACAGGAGACCCGAGTCCAGCAGTGAGACTTTATGTGTTGTTGATATGATATTTTAGTGATATATTAAAAAAATATGGCGCCTTACTTATGTGTTCCAGTTGCAGGTACCCCCTTTCTATTTCTTCCAATAATATAATTAATTCAAAAATAAACATTGGTTCGGGTCCAATAACTACAGCGGAATAATATCGATCCAACATTTTTCTGTATTTATTCTGTATTATATGTGACAAATAGCCCACCTAAAAACACATTAATAAAATTGGAGAGTTTGTAACAACGATGTGTTTTGTCTGTCTGTTAATATCTGGAACGGCGGGACCGGATTTTGACGGGACTTTACAGTAGATGAAGATATAAAGAGTAACTTAGGCGCCTTTTTGTAGACTAACTTAGCCCGTGGTGTTACTGCTGTTAAGTAGTTAAGTTAAAAAAAACGGTTACCATATATCCTAAACAGTTTCCCGGTGGATATTAGACAAGAACCCAATATAAGTATACTTAAAAGAAAATTAAAAAATCTCTTATTGTAATATATTAAATAGCACAAATGTAAATAAACGAATGAGTATATTGATATTTTTAAACATATACCCACAAACAAGTTTTATATTGGATGTTATGTGTTATGTATCATAATTGTACGTAAACATGTAAATATAACTATGCATGGTGCATGGCACTGTGCATATGCATGTATCTAATGTATGGGTGTGATGTGTAGTGTTGTGTACAGGCATATTGCATATAGTGGCTCAACTGAGTCCACAGACAAACTGTTTAAGACAGTTTTGTGGACCTATGTTTTAGATTAAGATTTAACTACTGTGAACAATAAATTTAAACAAAAAAAAAGCGATTGTTTACAATCGAATCTCATTAAGATTTAGTTAATTACTTCGTCACTTAATATATGTAAACGGCCTGTTCTGCAATATGACGGAGATGTGGCGTGATTCTGTATCGCGTTTAGACAGACACACTCGCCTCAATGAAGTTTTTTTATGATATAGCTGGAAAACATACAGACGTATCGCCTGATGGATAGCGATTACCGTCACCCATGGACATCCGCAACTCCAGAGGCGTCACAAGTGTGTTACCGGCCTTTTAAGAAGGAGTACGCTCTTTTCTTGAAGGTTTGAAGGTCGTATCGGTCCATGAATACCGCTGACGACAGTTTTGTTGTGCGAAGCAGAAAGTTTGTAGTTGTCGGGTGGTAGTACCACTGAACTTGTGTGCGACAGGTAAATAAAATGTTCGACTCGCGGTTATTATGTATTTGTCCAACACTCACAAGTAAACAATTGAAGGTGCAGTAAAGGAAATATATAAGCACAAGCACAACACAATAACTGTTTAAAGCAGGAAGATAGATAGTGAGCGAATAGTACACAATATAACATTAAGTATTTAAGCGGTATATAAGCGTTAACTCAAGTACATAAGTTTAAACAAGCAAGCGTGCGTTCTGCGTCAATAACTAGTTAAGACTGTTCTAGACTGCGCACGGGCAACGGTATTCCAGCGCACGATTTATCTCGTCTAGCTATGCATCTAGATAGCATAGTGAAAGGATGTGTCGATAAATAATTACAAATATATCGACTAACCGATATGTATCTTAGTGACATAGTATATATATTTATAATGCACTTATATTATTAATGTGTGTATTAATGATGTGTATATATATAAATAATATTCTGAGTGTAGAATAAGTGTAAATATTGTAAATAAATATTATTATATCATTTATGTGTTGTGTTTTGTATAATTTGTTATATGTGTAAAATTATATAATATACATAAACGAAAGTGGGGGGATCCCTACAAGTTCTTTAAAAAGCGCACATTTGTGGACTGCCAACTATCTAGATGATGGGGATGAAATTTCTGTCGCGAAGAAAGAGGTAGCAGGAATCAGCCCGAACAATTTCTCTGAGCACTCCCCATGGTAAATGCGGTAGAAGATGCCCAGTGAAGCCAAGTTGAAGTTGCCATCAAAATCCGTATCATGGCTTGACTTACCTCATAAGGAGCAGAATTTAAATTAAGTTGCCTTATTTTCTCGAGGTTGTCCACTTTTGTCCAACAGTCCAACAAAATTGACGACATACTGTGCAGTATTTGAACACCTCCCGGCTTGATGTGAGCATGGTTGATAGTTTCCCGAGCATTCTGCGCACTGCCTAATTTGATGTCTGAAATAAGAAACACAGGTTTTAATGGTGAACTATGCTTATTTCTCGGGCCAACTCGATTGGGGCAGTAGTTCCTTAGATTAGCGCGTTCAAGCACACAAACAAAATAAAATTCTTAAGGTTTATCTCTAATATATAAAATTCTCGTGTCGCGGTCTTTGTTATCAATCTCCTCCGAAACGGGTGAACCGTTTTATATGAAATTGTATGTGCATATCGGGTAGGTCTGAGAATCGATCAACATTTATTTTTCATACCGTAAATGTGTGTGACCCATTCCTAATTTTTTTGACAAAAATATATATGGCGAAACAACGTTTGCCAGGTCAGCTAGTAAGTATATTGCAGTATAGATTCGCCATGGTAATACTCACTTGTTACAAGAAAAAGGAATAATTGTACTTGAAATTTACTTAACTTCAAAGACAGCCACATCTTCCAAATCATTAAAAAACATCCATTTAATATACCTTAAGTGAACTCTAGCATTTTAATCGACATTTGTTATATTGAATTTATATTTTACGAATTTTCCTAGTCGTAAAAATTATTTATAGCCATTGAATATTGCTAAGTGTGATCACTTAAAGAAACAGATCAACAAAAAAAACTACAAAACACACATTTTATTTTAAAACAAATTGAGAACCTACTCCCTTTTTGAAGTCGGTTAAAATGTGTTCCCTAATTATCCCATCGGTGTTGCAGGAGCTGATAAACGGGAAGGGCACCTTTGCCTATAGTGCAGTGTGTGCGGTAGACGGGTGCAGCAGTATCAGAGCGTTGGCCGTGTGGTACTTTTAATGTACCTACGGAGGGCGCTACGTTTACTAAAGGGCGTTAGAGTAATGATTGCACATGGGCGCTTCACAGGCTAGAGCCATTCTGACTAAGGGTTAGCGCCGACGGCGACGACCAACTGTCACACGGCATCATTTTATTTCGTTGCATCAAATACAGTTGTATTCTGAAGAACTTTAGGCTAACTTTAAATTGTTACTGAATTAAGCTCTTCACCGACACTCCCTCCGTGAACGCTGACCCTAAGCTAATCAAAACTAAGGAGAGGTCTGTGTCCAGCAGCTAATGATGGTGATGATAATCAGTAAGTCGGCCTGGTCTTGGAGGGGTGTGATGTGGCATCTTCCACATACAGCGTCATCAAATACATATGACAACGCCATCTACCGAAGATACAATGAACCACGGAGTAACGTTGTGTACGAAGAAGCTACCAATCCTGCATCGCGCAATAGAAGTTCTCGCGCCGATTAACATATATACAACTTTCGGCTCTTACGACACCCACGGGGTGAGAAGGGGTGGTTACACTCCGCATTGTTAATCCATCACCATGGTTATTCGACTTGTATGTTTATTGTGGAACCCTAAAACTATTTTAATTGAACCATGTTATGCGTGATAAGTGTAAATGTAATTATATACGATTACTAATATTACTGATTAATAACGAGTTTTCAGAACACAGTTTGGTAGCGATTTTGAAGACGAATGATAAATTAAAACAATGATATTAAAAATATTAACAATATGTAAGTACTATTAGGAAAATTATGTAGTCTACTAGCTGACCCAACTTCGTCTGCATCTCTTTTCAATACTGCTGGGCTCGTATTGGTTTTAGCGTGATGTTAACTATACTATCTTAGGCAAACTAGTAAAACTCACATTTGAGAAAAACTCATGAAAATTGGTAAGATAGTTTCGGAGTTCATCGTAAGCAACAACGTGACATTAAATAGCCAGCCGACACGTGCCCACTCCGTTCGACGTTAACCATCCACTTTTTTTCCATTTGATTTACAAATACTATTAATTTTTACTAAATATTTTGTTCAATCATAATAAAATACGGCCTATGTCACTACTGAATAGTGGCGCTTTATGTTAGCGAAAGAATTTTCAGGATCGGATAAGTACTTCCGAAGATTACCCCCCACAACCATACAATATATATATTGAACACTCATTCGGAAATCCTCTCGGACATCCCTTACCGGACGATGTTACCGAAGGGGTGGTTCTGTCGAACTAAAGTCCTCTAAAAACCTACGCCGTGTCGAGCACCCAGGTATAAACCTGAAAAGTTGAGCATGATTAACAAGAGACGCATCCGAAATTTGTTTGGGACACTAATCAGTAAACATCAAAAACAAGGTCATTGATATAGCCCAGAGGATTAGCAAGCTGAAGTGACAGTGGACTGGCCATATTAATCGCAGAAGTAATAACTGTTCGGGGTAAACGGGTTCTTGAGTAGAGACCGCGTCTTGGCAAACGTAGTGTGAGACGTCCACAGGCCAGGTGGAGTGATGATCTGCGCAAGATGGATGGCAGGAGCCGGATGCGAGAAGCCGAGAATCGAACCAAGAGGCGTGCGAGTGATGTTTGTGTGTATGTGTCTGTCTGTGGCATTAGTAGCTCTCAAACGTATAGACCGATTTCGATACGTTTTTTTTCATTTGAAAGCCAGTTTCCTTGCGGTGGTTCTTAGCAATGTTTGGTAAATATCGGTCCAGCAGTATAAGACTATCGCCTCTTTTTCAAAATGATGGTAGGCATTTTTGGTGTATGATTACTCGATTAAGTGCTTACGTAAGGTACTTTTACATTTTTGTTATGAGAACTTATAACAAGCTTTTATTTAAAATAGCTTCTCCTGCCCCTATGTTTGTCTGTAATCTAATCTTGCAATTTAAATTTGAACCACTTCCCGATTTACGATTGAACTGAAATTTGAAATGTGTTTAGTTCTGATAACTACTGATGCAAACATTTATAGTCGGTATTATTATGAATTCAAAATGACCGCCGTAACAAAATGGCGGCACATGTATTTCTGAATAACCCACCTAATATGAGTATCAAGTTAAAGGGCTTAAAGGTATTTTGATTTACAAGTGTGGTATAGGTATACTCACAGAAAGTTCCAGAATCAAATGAAAGTTAAGTTGAAGGTAGGAACACAACTTTAATGTCACTCACAAACAGAAGGATAAAGTTCACAGTAACTAATACATTAAGTTTAAGTGAAAAGGAATAAAGTTAAAAGACATACAACAACACGCACGATAATTAGCGATTCTAATTATGATAATCACCAACTAATACAATTAACGCAACACGTCAAGTTTTAGCGCGACCGAGGGCAGTCCGATACTAAATTCATCGATGCGCTTGCACCGGCCGAATACTATAAGCCTCGTAAGAAAGGGTGTGGTCCCGTTACGGCAAATGTATACAATATCAATAAATATTATTTGATTTACTTATATGATTTATACAAATAGTAAATCATATCATATCATATAAATTAAATAATAATATCAGATAATGAAATGTTTACATAGATATAAATTCAATAGAATAGGAAATAGAATATTATAAGGATTGACTTCGGATAGTATGAATATGTGTCTATATATGTGTGTGTGTGCATGTATGTCTATATGTATGTAAACCTCCTACACAAGTAATGAATGCTTGTTTTAAAAAATAACCTTTAAAAATTAATCACTTGTTTTAAAATTAATTTACAGACATTTTTTTCATGTCCACGGGATTTGATGCCAGGTACAGTGAATACCATAAGCCGGTATGGCAAGATAGCAAAGTCCCATTCTTCGGGACGTACGAACCTATAGCTGTAGAACCATTCTCTGATGAAGAGTTCACCAGACTGGAAGATCATGCGCATATTTTGAACATGTCAATAGATATTATAAAAGGTTGGTATATTAACTGGATGACCCACGCAATCTTGTCTGGATCTTCTATTGCCCGTATCGTGGTTGACACCACGTTACGTGGTGTCATCAACAGCTTGAACGAATTCCATTGCCACCAAAAAGGTTACAGTGTATCGATTTCAATCAAGTTTGCCTATTTTCTATTGCGATAACCAACATTCACGTGGGCGGTACGGTGGACAAAAGCTAGTACAGATATATTTTTTTCTGATCGGACCAGTACTTTTTGAGACAAGTGCAACCAAACAAACAAATTATAATCTTGACATAGCAGTCGGTGTCATGTTGATAATTTTAATTGAAACATTATTGAATTTTAAATTTTACGAATATTGGGAGAGCCACGTATGCCATGAATGGGCTGGCGTGATCGGAATGGCACCACGGCTTTACAGAAAACCGGTGTGAAACAGCGCTTGCGCTGTGTTTCATCGAGTGAATGAGGATACAGGAGGCCCACACTCCAACCCCTCCCCCCATCCTTCTCCACACCTCCCTGACAAACCCCCAAATGCCGGCAACGCACTTGTGACGCCTCTGGTGTTGCGGGTGTCTATGGGTGGCAGGAATTGCTTACTATCAGGCGACATGTATGCTCGTTTGTCCCCTATAAAGCAACCGGTATTGAGTCTTCAGTCGCGCCTCAAATTTCCACCAGCGGAATCGATTCTGCTTACCAAACGGGAATCGAACTCGTGGCTATACGATCGTATGTACTCTCACGAGACCGAATCTCATCACATTCGGGGAATCGAACTCGTGGTTATTTTGTCAGTTGGGTTCTAACGCGATTCAAAATAAAACTGGTAAACAATAACAATTTAATAAATCTTTTTACAAACTAACTTGTTCACAATAAAGTGCGGGATTGGAATGAATGAAAAACAATGCTTTTGAGTGTTGACGCCCTGAAAATGGCGTCCCTTACACGATACAATAGAACTGCAGTCGGCATACCGTTGTGCGCGCTCCGATGATAACCGAAAGTGTCCTCCATATTGCTGCGCGCGCGCCGAAGAAGCCCGAACTAATGCGCCATGTTGAAGTGGGTGCTACCGGCGTCTTCAGCCTGCCTCCTCACGAGATATCACCTCATATGACGCATCGATCATACGATATTACGTAGGCTGGCGTGATTTCATGCCCAGGTCTAATCGCTATAGATGATAGTGGATATTGGTCGCTAAACCCTATAACATAAACAAAATAATATTCTTATAAATTTTCACTTCTATTCGTAGTCCTTATAATTGCCATTTTTTAATTTGATTCAGATGTATACGTGAAAGAAAGACACATGAAGTTAATTCAGAGAGTGTATAGGGCCGACATTAAATACACCTTAGGAGTGATGATAGCGGGAACGATAGAGAAGTTCGGGCAGATGGCAAGGATATTTAGGTAAGCGATGGATAGAGATGTAACGAAATCACCATCACCTGTGAATAATCATCATCTACAACCCATAATGTCCCACTGCTGGGCTCGGGTACTGGGAAGACTACGTTGTGGCTGCGTAATCTTGGCGTTAGATATTTTTAAGCCGTCCAAAGGCCTCCAACCAAGCTTCGCGACTGTTATCCTATGATAACAACCGGGACTGACTGCTTAACGTGACCTCCGCATCACGGAGACGCTCATGGTGATCACCCATTCAGGTACTGACCGCGCCGTCATTGCTTACCCTCGGTGATTGTTTCTAATCACCGAGTGCAACTAGGCTATGCTGTGTGAATAATCATAACTGTGAGTAATCTATAAAATCACTGATTATATGACCGAAGATCTGGCACCTTGAATTTCTTTATGTTTTAATATTATTTTATCTATAAAAGGCTCGTAATTTTACATCTAGGAACCATTGTATATTTGTCGTGTCCGTCCCTGCCGTACCTTTCAAACCGTTAGTGTTTTAAAAACGAAACTTTGCATGGATATGTATCATTTTCCTAGTCTTTAGTATGCCGAATATTATTTGGGGTCGTCTACTAGTTCAACCGGTATTACCTGAATATCAGTCTTTACTGGCATCGGACCTCCGTTACCTTAAGGGTGAACTAAATTCGAAGGTTGAACCAGTTGTCAGTATATTTGAGGGCACTGACTTCCCAATAATGATTGCCATAGTTGTTCATGACAACCGGGACCGACGGCTTAACTTTCTTGTTCTCCGAGGCAAGGGCGGTAAACACCGCAATATTCCTTCCAATCAATCTTCCATATTCCGGGCTGCTATTAAGAATTTCTTGTAATCAAAATCGAACTCGAGACCTCTTGTTCTACAACATACAGTGATAATAATAAACAAATCTACTTCATATTATTTTCTCAAAAGCGCGGCAAAAGACTCTATGTCTACATTTTTTTAAAGTTTGACGCATTTATTATTAATATCGGGGGGAAAAAAAATTTTAATTAAGTTTCTTAATTGTAATATCTCGCTTTGTTTTTGCACACCACACATTAATATCTGAATTTGTTGACAAGTCAGGTCAAGAGCGCGGCCGATTTCCTATCCTATTATTATTTAAAGCGCACTCTGTACGATAATTTTTACTGTTACTTTAGATATTATGCCCAGCCGTCCATTTATGACGTCAATAGTGCGAACGAAACGCTACACACCCATGCGACGATTTCAATGATACAAGCTTACCAAGTTATGCGTATGTTAATTTATTTTATTACCTCAGTAAAATAACAACCGTGGGTAACACCGTGGGGCGAAGCGAGTCTAAAATAAAAGTAGCCCAAGTTACTCCTTTTATAATCAGCTATCTGCCAGCGTAAGTTCCGTCAAAATCGGTCCATCCGTTCCTGAAATTAGCCCGAACAAATAGACAAACAAAACATTATGTGGTACTGTAATATATGCTTTTATATGCATTGAGTGAAAAATATGATAATTTGAAATTACAAACAGACATTTCAATTTTATTTATTTGTATAAATACAATTGAAAAAATGATTGAAATAAAAAGTGTGCAAGCGCTGTCGAATGCATGAGATTTGCCGTGGGAGAGCCACGCATCGGCATGGATGGGCCGGCTCGACCGGAGTGATACCACGGCCTCACAGAAAACCGGTGTGAAACAGCACTTGCGCTGTGTTTCATCGAGTGAGTGAGGATAAGTCTGGGTGTACTTTGTGTCCGTTTCGTGTATGTTTGTAAAGATCCCTATGACACAGGAATGTATATTCCTAATGCGGGAGTTGTCTTATATTAATTAATAGATATTAATAAATTATCAATAAATAGGTGCTGACGATGTTTCTGACCGCTTATTTGTTTTCAGAGGGCGAGTACAATGAACTAAGAATAGAAAGTGAACTATACTTTGATTTCATTGGGAACAAAGAAAAAATGTTAGCTCAGATTGAAGAGGCTAGTGGTGCGGGCACGATGAAACCTCCCACTCTGGAAGGTATCAATAATATATATACTAACTTTTGTTAATGACTCCGCCCGCTGCGGTAAAGAGTAGCTTATGTCCTCTATACCAATTTTTATTGATATCGGTACAATGGTTTAGCCGTACGTAATTTGGCCAGATTTCGGCGTAGTGGGGATAAGTTCGCTCATAATACACTTAGTGCAACAAAATCAAAAAAAAAAAAAAAAAACAAAAAAATCAAAATCGAAGTGTAATCGAGTGACGGTCCAATCGCTTGCTCTTAACGGTGCTACTTCGATCCCCGTGTCCCTCTATCAACCAAAGGGACCTAAAAAACATGCGTCTGCGCATCTAACAAATCTGGATCTCTATAACAGACAGAGTTACTGTGAGTTACTCATATATTCGCGGACAGGCCCGCTATCAAAGGCTAATAAATTTATACATTTGTATTGTGTGTTTTTCATGTATAGGCCAGTTCTAATGAATCTGATATGCCTGATGGAAAGCATAAGCAGTATCCAAGTGTGTCAACATTCTTATTGTGAATGCTGACAATGCAACAACGCAGCATGGTGACCCACACTATAGCGGCCTGTGATTCTGCATCTTTGGGCCTCCGGTCTCGCACTCACCAAAGAAACACGACTGCACGAACGCTGTCACTTAGATTGGTCTTCTGTGATGGGGTAGAACCCCCACGGTCGAACCAGCCTTTTCCATAGTAGCCCCGTGGGTATCTTTTTTCAGGTTGAACTAGTTGTCAGGATATTTGAGGGCACTGACTTCCCAATAACGATTGCCATAGATGTTCATGACAACCGGGACCGACGGCTTAAGGTGCTCTCCGAGAATCGAACCTGAGACCTCTTGACCTGCAGTCGCTTACGCTAACCACCTGATCAACGAGACAGTCTAGGCTCAGTTAGTAATAAAATAAAAAAATGACTAGTTTCTTTTTTTTTTAGTTTATTGATACAACATTTACAATTCAGGTGTTAGCTATAAAACATCACAAAACCTTGGCAGGTTTGTCTGGACGTTGAATCACTTTTGAGCAATCTATTAACATATATTCATTTAGAAATACCTATCTCAAAAACCAAAAACAATGTTTTCACGACATTACCAACGATTGACTTAAAATACCTATCAATAGGAAACCGGTTATCAAACCGTTCGCCGCTTATCCCGGCTGATGCTACCCTAGTCGGGTGTTGTGATGTTATGATATGTAGTGTAGTTATGCAGAAGGAGTGAAACACTATAAACAGGATGTTGCAGTATTTGAGTACAATTATATGTATAGATTAAGTTTTCTTTTATTTATTTTTATATATATCTTTATTGTACGGCGCTCATAGCCCAGTTGCACTCGGTGATTAGAAACAATCATCGAGGGTAAGCAACGATGGCGCGGTCAATACCTGGATGGGTGACTGCTGGTGGCATGTTACCATGAGCGTCTCCGTGATTCGGAGGTCACGTTAAGCAGTCGGTCCCGGTTGTTATCATAGGATAACAGTCGTGAAGCTTAGTTGGAGGCCTTCGGGCGGCTTAAAAACATTCAACGGTAAGCTTACGTAGCCACAACGTATTCTTGCCAGTCCCCAACCCGCACTTGGCCAGCGTGGAAACGTATGGCGTTATCCCTCTCCGGAGAGGAGACCCGAGCCCAGCAGTGGGACATTATGGGTTGTTGATGATGATTATTGTATACATGTAAAATTTCAAAACCAAAACAGAGGATGAGGTACAAATATGCAATGATACAACAGGCGGTCTTATCGCTCACGGCGATCTCTTCCAGACAACCACAACACAGATTTTGGCATCCAAAAACTTCGGATATCTCACATACAAGTAACACACCTAATCCTCAACGTGAATGGTTAAAAATATCACTTGAGTAATCATTGTAATTATTATTTTTTCATGTAGAACTAGAAAAAATTGTTGATGTCGACGAGTTTAACAAAATGAATGAGAAAGCACAATTGGAGAAAATTGAAGAAATGAAAAATATATACAGCAGTGGTGGCATATCACGAAGGCGTAGGGCCGGCGGTTCTGCGCAGGTTCGGCGATCGAAACTGCTATTTGCACCGGACGCAGCTCAGGAAGAATATAAAAGAAGTATTAGGTATTTTTCTTACCAGAATTACATAGATGACGTAAGCGCACTGAATGACATGGCGCTTATGCGTTTCGTTCAACGTAGTATAAGCGAGTGGCACCACGCTGCCTTGAAGCCGCTGGTCACCTGGCGACACTCCAGTCGGGATTGAAATACATTCTTTTATATATAATTTCAGGTACCAATCATGGGCTAAGAAATGGAATGGCTTCAACCCCAAAACCGAGGGTATTGAAATAAGTAAACCTTTGGCGAAACTGGGACGAAATATGAGCCGATTCCTGAATGTCAATCCGTTTTAAAGAGAATTAAAGTTTTTACTACAGATTTAGCTGTTATATTTAGACGTTTTTCACTGTAATAAGTAACCAGTATGAATTGAACTGTCATTTATTAGAGTTTTGTACCTTCTGATAGTTCTTATTAAGGAATTTTTAGAGTTCGTTCTCACTTCTCGGGTGTCGGATCCATATATTACTTTGAATCAATAATCGGTGGTCGGCCACGGCTGAAGCTGGTGCCAATTTCTAGCACTATACGCGAGGCGACTGTGCACGATGGACGTCGACGAAATTATTGTTATGATGTATTACTATTTAAGAAGAAAACAAAGAGAGACAAAGAAAGAAAATATTGGGTGCACCCAATTCTAAGGGTAAGATTTAGTTTGCAAGTGGCAGCGGATGGAGGGTTGTCGGCTTCAATATCCGACAAATGTGATCAGTGCCATTCTTACTCATAGGCAAGCGAGATTCGAAACGATTTTTTTCCATGCGTAGAGGGCTGGCAAAATAGCCGACATTTACTGTCGGCGCCGACACATATCGGTTTTCGACTAGTGTGGATATGCCATATAGACTTCATATAAAATGCTCTGCCACTGGTACCTCCGATTAACATACGGATCCGACACCCGACAAGTGGGAACAGCTCTTACAGACCCCGCTAACTGCAAACTTCGATCGATCTTCTCGATCGATTATATCGTTCGAGAGTTTAGTTAGTTTCCCAATCAGTATGAAAATACAATCAATATGATAGTGCACACATTATAATGATTCAGTATCGGAAAAGGCAAATAAGATTATGGAGATTTAAGAGCCTCCTTGCGCTATATTTGATTAAAAACAAATTCAAAGAATCTGTTTTTGTATTATATAAATAATTTGTTCAGCAAAATGTTTTTCATTTCAACACTATCTTATTTTTTACCTGTAACGTAAAAATTACTTGGGTGTCGTCTTTTAAAAAGTAAAAATGTTTTACGCAGTTAAATTTAAGTTTTTTTTTTTATATATATTTAAGCTGCCAAAATGACTCTGCCTTGCCTGATGGAAAGCATGAGCAGAATCCAAGAGTGGTGGTCACCATTCTCAATGCGAAAAAGAACAATGCAGCATGGTGACCCACACTATGGCGGCCGGGGGGGAAAGGAGATGNATGGTGACCCACACTATGGCGGCCGGGGGGGAAAGGAGATGGTGAGGGGGATAGGGGGCGTTGGATTGGGGTATGGGCCTCCGGTATCCTCACTCACTCGATGAAACACAGCGTAAGCGCTGTTTCACACCGGTTTTCTGTGAGGCCGTGGTATCACTCCGGTCGAGCCGGCCCATTCATGCCGAAGCGTGGCTCTCCCACGGTATTTTGTAAGTTTTTTTAATATAACCATAGGGCAACACGGTAGGAAATACCCATACGCAGGCGTTGCCTTATATCAAAGTATAAACCCAAATATTCATAAGCGTTACACTTTCATGACACAGACTGTCTTTCTGTGTGCGTTTAAATGTTTTGAAATTTTAAATGTTTTTTTTTTGGTAATGTGTGAGTTCGTAGTGACAGGCGATTGTTGTTGTGTGTGGGTCTTAAATGTGTGTGTGAAGTTTTAGTCACAACAAATGTCAGACTGTTTTATTTCGGAACAAGTGACCGACTATTTTAAAAAGTTTTTTAAGTACAAGCTGTTATTAATTGTTAATAAAAACAATAACTTTAAGCCCTTCCATTTGATACCCATATCAGGTGGCTTGTTCAGAAATATGTACGCCACCGTTTTGGTACGGCGCCGATTTAAAACGAATATATACAATTGCATCATCTTTAGAACCTAAGGTATATCTTAAATTTCAGTTCAGTCGGGAAGTGGATCAAATTTAACTTGCAAGATTTGATTACAGACGAACATCAGGACAAGTGAAACTAAATTAAAGCTTGTAAAAAAGACGCTGAAGTTCCGTTCGGTGGCCTGTGTTGCTCTGTAATATAACCTCCTTTCGAAGTTATGGCCTATTGAGAGCTATTGATAATGAACATACTGAACATACCCAAGGCTAATTAAAAACAAATAATTAGAAGTTTTAAGAAGCATGAATTAATAGCTGTAGTAAAAATCCTAATAATTACAATTTAAATATATACGTAAACTCAACAATAGCGGAGCGCTTTAAAACCAAAATGGTCATTACTGCGGCTGAAAACTTACTTAGTTTAAAAATATTTCTGATACTCTCATGTAAGTTCTGACATTTAATCTTAAGTTATGGTTTAAAAAGTAAACTTATGGTCATAAAAAGGTGAGTGTCCGTCACTCCGTGTAGTGAGAGATGGGAGGAACAAGACTGCGGAGTGTCGTCACCCCTCTTATTCCCCCGTGCGGAAATCCCCTCGGATACCACCTCCTGTGGCACGTCGGACTTCAACCGACTAAAACCGCACGCCATCGCGGGTACTACAGGTGCACCCTAGGAAGGAAAACTCTGGAACCCCGTCGTACTTCGTGCCACCCACTGTTCGTAGATGGCCCTCTCCTGTGAAGAAACCCTCACGTTTATGTTCTATTCAGAAAAGAGCGAGAGCACTTTATAGGGCTGATAGGTGGCCTCACCTGTCACCCTCAGGCTTGCGCTTATGGAAGACGGAGATCGTAAAACGATCTTATTCATTTCAGATTCAGGCGTCGAAGATCGTTTTACGATCTCCGACGCCTGAATCGTCTGCGGTACCTGGCCCGTTCCCGGGCCTGATGGACCGGGTGAGTTAGTGTCACCACAGTGTGGAGGTCATGAAAGCCGACTGAGGGAGCAAACTACCAGGACAACAGCACTGCGAAGAGAAGGAACACTTGACACAAACTATATACCAACCGGTCTGGTCTCTATCCCAACCGTGGGTTTCGTAAGAACCGACTAAGGGAGCTAACAATCCCCACATAGGACCATACTGACAATTAAATGGTAAGTATGTTAACAAGTGGATTCGCCCACCAACACATAGGCAAAGCAATGATGAGATTCTGCAGTGAGTTTATAAAGAATAACAATAAATATTTCGGATATTTTAACTCAACGCCGTCTAGTCCCAAGCTAAGCAGAGCTTGTGTTATGGGTTCTAGACGACTGATATAAATACATATATACTTTTTTTTGTAAATAAATACATATTATATATAAAAAACACTCAAACTCCGAAAAAAATATTTGCAGATCATACAAACATTTGGTCCGACGTGGCATTCGAACCCGAGAACTCAAGCACAGCGGTCGCATACGCTACCACTGCGCCACCGAGGCAGTTACCTGTCACTGTGTGTGATCCACGAATTGATGTATGCTCTTTGTGCCCGTTTTATGTACATTTTGAGTCTTGCGTGACGCATGAGAAAATATATGTAAAATGTAACAGGACGGATGGCCTAGTGGTTTAAGCGGTGGCTACGCCGCTTTCTACTACGCTAAATGTTATGGGTTCAAATCCCACATGGGTCCACGCTTTGTGTGATCCACAAATGGGTATTCCGAGTTTATCATACATATATGTTTGTAAAAACCCCCGCGACACAGGATGTTTAATCCTAATGCAGCAGTTGTCTTTTAGAAAGAAAAAGAAATTATATCTTTTAATGATTTGTTATATATATAGTAAGCTGAAGTGGCAGTGGGCTGGCCATATTAGCCGCAAAACTGATTACCGTTGGGGTAAACGAGTTCTCGAGTGGAGAACGCGTCTTGGCAAACGTAGTGTGGGACGTCCACAAGCCAGGTGGAGTGATGATCGGCGCAAAACGGCTGGCAGTAGCTGGATGCGAGAAGCCCAAAATGGAACCAAGTGGCGTGTAATTGTAGTGTAATGTCCAGCAGTGGACTGCGATAGGCTGATGATAATGAATGATTTGTTTTATATTTTTACTGCAGTATTACATTATCAAGGCCACTCCTACAATCCCAAAGATTTGAAGGTGGAGAAGAGCAGAGACGCAATATTGTCTAACGCCCCTTGGAGTATAAAGCTGCTCCTTCTTAAAGACGTTCAAGTTAACAGGAATGGAATACCACGGAGTGACCCTATGAAACGGTGAGCCGAAACACGCGTGCTACGTTTTGTGACCAATGAGATCAGCGCCGAAGGACGGAGTATTGGCAAAGAGTCAAATACAGTTTCAATTTAAATCCAGGACATTTTAGGCCAGGTGGAGTGATGATTTGCGCAAGACGGCTGGCAGGAGCTGGATGCGAGAAGCCATGCTTCGAACTAAGTGGTCTGCAATTGGAGAGGCCTATGTACAGCACTGGACTGCGATAGGCTGATGATGGTGATGATGAATTTAAATCAACAGTCGCTCTAACAGCGCTCGCATCGCTCGCTATCAGTTTATTTCGTTGCATCAAATGCAGTTGTATTCAGAAGAACTTTAGATTGAATTTAAATTGATACTGAGATAGGTTTCTCGGCGCCAATCCACCTGTCGGCGATGATCCTAAGGAATATGGAATGGCACCTGACTGGCTAATTGATGCCACGACATTGACTGTTACGTCAGATGTCAAAGTTTCGATTCCCGTCTAGAACAAATGATTGTGTTATAAACGAAACGATTTATTACGTTGTTAGGTACAGTTTTTCTATAATATGTGTAATGTAACTGTTTAATGATACAGAAGCAACTCAATAAGCCGTCATATTGTGGGTCAACATGCTGTATTGTTGCATTGTCTGAACGCAATGAGTACGGCGAGCAATACTCTTTTATTCTGCTCATAATTTCCATCAGGAAAAAGCTTATATATATGTATAAAAAAAGTAGAAATGATGTAAGTATTATAGTTAGCATAGTACCGGCTCTGTCTAGTTTGGAATCAATCAGCCTTATGGGGGATGTTTGAAAATATCATTACACATCCCTGTTCATACCGTGGGTGAAGGAAAAGCCGGCTATAGGAGCGAACTACCAGGACAACAGCACTGTGAAGAGATGGAGAACTTAACACAAACTGTATACCAACCTACAACCGACAAAGCCTCTCTAAAGAAATGCTCAAGTCCATCAGTAGATTGTTAGAGGTTGTCTGTAGATATTGATAGTCCGCAGAACATTTTAAATATTCAGTATTTCCAGGAGAGTTGGTATGGAATCACTAATTCTAAGAAGGCAAGAGGACGCCACTTTCCCTCCGGAAGAAGACCCACTTCCTCCCACCGACGTAAGAGATGATGATAGCAACATGAGATTAAAACTATTCAGACTTATGTACGAAACGGTACGAGACAGCGATCTCAAAGTCAAAAGGGCGGAACTTATTAGAAAACACTATGCGAATTCAACCGCTTTCGAAATAGGCTTCCTCATGGGAGAAGTACAAGAAAAGTATGACGTTATAGTAGAATTTTCTGGAACTTTAAAGAAGTTCTATTACAAATGGAAGCCCATAGAACATATTAACGCGTATGAACAAATCGCCAACTATGGAATTCAGATTAACCATTTAATAGACCTAATAAGAACTATTAGTAAGAATGGATCTCTTTCCTATCACTAGATCTGCTACGGACTCTATTTCCAGAAGATTATGGATCCTGGATTCCCAGATAAAGAAATAATCGATTAAATATTTTATGTTTCAAAAAAACGTTTTTGAATATTATTCTCTCTATCATTATTTTATTTTTTTTCTAAAATAAAAGTAGATTAAATTACTCCTTATAACATCAGCTTCCTATCCGTGTAACTCCTGTCAAAATCTGTACGCCCGTTAAAGAGATTTGTAGAAAGAAACAAACATGCAGACATTAAATTTTAAATTAACTAAATTCACTGGTGGCACAGAAGCAGCGTATGCAACTGCTGTGCTTGAAGTCTCGGATTCGATTCCCTGTATTTGTTTCGAAGTTGGAATGTTTTCTATGTATAATAAGTATGTATTTATAAAATAAAGTATAAATAAACCATAACACAAGCAGCTCTGTTCGGCTTGGGACTAGACGGCGTTGTGTGTTAGATGTCCCAAATATTTATTAATAAATTTGAATTTCTATATAAATACCGTTGATACTTTCATATGCATTCACATATCACAAATACCTGCAACACCAGAGGCGTCAGAAGTACGATGGGGCCTTTGGGGGATGGGGAAGGGGTTGGGGGAGGGTGGGGTATGAGCCTCGTGTATCCTAACTTACTCGGTGAAACAACGCATGCGCTGTTTCACTCCGGTTTTCTGTAAGACCGTGGTATCACTCCGGTCGAGTCGGCCCATTTGTGGCTCTCCCATGGTAATAATACTAATTATAATGTTTTCTGGGTTTGAATAACCACTGAATAAAAAAAAAACCTTTTAAGTATATTGTAAAGACATTAAAGAATCTAGAAAAAAATATTTGAGACTAATAAAAGATTTATTCGTATTCCTTAATAAAGTACTAAAAAGTAATTAAAGAGCAAGTTCTTAACGGCAATAGAAATTCTAATTATTTTCGTAGCATTATTTAAACAAACGTGGTTTCTTTTAATTCTGTTTCTTCAACAATGATTTTAAAACTTTTAATATTTTTATGCGGTAAGTATTCTTCTGTTGCGTGTAGATTGAGAAGACAGAGCGCCTCCACCCCTGTTCACCCCGTGGGTGTCGTAAGAGCCGACTGAGGGAGTGAACTACCAGGACAACAGCACTGCGAAGAGAAGGAACACTAGACACAAACTATATCAACCTGTCTGGCCAGCGTTGTGGCAAGGAGAGTTGAAGGTCTGTCAACGACTGTTTAACAGAACGAAGACTGTCTTGGCAGCTAGCAAATAAATATATTTGAAGTGAAAACTTAGCGTCGTTGATCACTTTTTGGTAGGAGAAAATCTTAAGAGTTCATTTCACTGACTCACCGACATGCTGACGTCACAAAACTTCTTTAGCCCGTTGAATACTTTTTTGGTAGTGGAAAATCTAACGGGTTCGCGTCGCCAACATCCTAATGTTTCATGTTGATAATTTTAATTTAATAATTATGAAATTTTCGCACTTGGCCAGCATGGGGAAGTATGGCCTTAACCCTCTTCTGAGAGGAGGCCCGAGCCCAGTAGTGTGACTGCCTCTGTGGCGCAGTGGTAGCGAATGCGACTACTGTGGAAGAGGTCTCGGGTTCGATTCCTGAGTCGGACCAAATGTTTGTATGATCTACAAATATTTGATTCGGAGTTTGGGTGTTTTCTATGTATAATATGTATGTATTTACAAAAATAAAGTATATAAGTATTAATATCAGTTATCTAGTACCTATAGTACAAGCTCTGCTTAGTTTGGGACTAGATGGCGTTGTGTGTTAAAATGTCTGAACATATTATTTTAACATATTAGTTTTCAATTCTATCGGCAGTCCTTATGACTGCCATTTTTTTTTACAGCTGTCCACATTGCGACATGTGTCTGGAATCATCCAACTGTGACGTGGCATGATAGAAGCATGTTTATAACCTCCATGCCTATGCGGGGTTTCAATTTGCTTAACGACTCCATGGGTTTAACAGAAAAGATGTTCATATCCAATGTTACGTTAGAAATAGTAAGGGACGCTCACTTGAAGTTTAGACAGATATCCGACATAAGGAAACAACATGCAAATTATATGGCATTTCACGTGGGGTTGATTGTAGGTAAGAAGATATACGTCAGCTTAATGCATGATGGAAGTAACCGAGAACCACTGAAATTAAGTATTTATTTAATGAAAAGGGGTTCATAGGGTATAAAAATCGTATTTATTTTCGTATTAAGAGCGAGAATAATAGTTAAATAACAAAATATAGCAATCCGCCATGTTAAGTTGAACACCAATCAGAGCGAGTTCCGTCACGTGTCTGTTAACGTAATTTTGTTTGGATATAATAGACGATCACTTTACTGTGTTTGAGTGCTATGATTGATACTGAGTGAAAAATGGTGAAACCACCGACCGTTTTGGGGTCAATTTTAAACTTAAAATTAAAATCACATTTTTTTCATACTAAAACTTTATTTTTCGTAGAAATATGATTGCTTTGGACAATAGAAGATACGTCCGACCTTTAACTGTTTTTCAAAATTAGCCATCATGCCAGCTGCACGAAGAGTAGGAAAACTTGCATCAAACTATGTACCAGCTCATAGACTGGCTGCCTGGATGGCGCAGTGCTAGCGTTAGCTACTCTTTTATTGAAAATATGGGCAAACTAACAGACGTATTGCCTGAAAGTAAGAGATTAACGCCGCCCGTGGACACCCGCAACACCCGAGATGTCACAAGTGCGTTGCCGGCCTTTGGGGCTAGGGAAGGGGATGGGAGGAGGGGTTTGGGTATGGACCTTCGGTATCCTCACTCACTCGTAAGTAAATAATGACAATTGACCTAATCGAAAATTTGTAAGACGGAGGGAGAGTAGATCGTATATTGTCATACCGCTCGGATGACCTCGGGGACCCGAGCGAGAAAGAGGCTTTTCACTGTTGTGTCGCTATATTTAATATATTCAATTAATATGTAATAATTGTCATTATTTACTTGTTTTTATTGCGTATTTTATTTAAAGCGCAAAGAGGTTCATTTTAGATGAGCTTAAATAACTGTTTGTTTATAGTTTTTAGTTTTCGCTTCTGCCGGCACTCCCGGATTGCAAATACTTTTTTTTATATAATATATATTTTAAGATTGTGTAAAATAGCACCAATAGCACTCGGTGATTCGAAGCATTCACCAAAGGAAAGCAACGACGGCGCTATCAATACCTGGATGTGTGACCACTGGTGACATGATACTATGAGCATCTACGTGATGCGGAGATCACGTTAAGCAGTCGATCCTGGTTGTAGTCATAGGATAACAGTCGTGAAGCTTAGTTCGAGACCTTTGGGCGGCTTAAAAACCAGCAACCAGGTACTGACCGCGCCATCGTTGCTTACCCTCGGTGATTGTTTCTAACCACCGAGTACAACTGGGCTATGAGCGCCTCATTAAGTTGTTTATAAATTTAAATATCTCTTTCAGGTAAAATACGTGAAAAATATAGAAACATGTTGGATATATACAGAGAAGCTCAAGACCACCGTCATAAGCGGCACTTGGTCAGTCTCCCAGGTATGGAAAATGATCGGGTAGAACATTACTTCTTCTTCTTTGAGCTTGTACGAAAGTATGAACTCCATATTGATCACCTAGTCAATGTGTTGGAGAGTATACCAGAGGAAGAATGGTCAGGAAAAGATGGGGTTGTGGCGAAGGCGTTTTACGAGAAGAAACTACCATACGGAAGAAGATATAGTAAACTAGGTACGTTCTCTTGGACATCATCAGCTTAGACTGCCTCGTTGGTAAACATGTCACTGTTATGCAAGAAATCTCGACCTCGATTCTGGCCAAACCCTTGAATGATCTGGAAATTTTTGTTTCGGAGTTTTGGTGTTTTCTGTGTACAATATTTTTGTATTTACAGAATAAAGTTTGTACCTAGATGGCGTTGTGTGTCGGATCTACTGCTACACATGGGTCTCTCCTTAAGAAGGCTCATTGCTTAACGTGATCTCCGAATCACGGAGACTCTCATGGTATCATGCCACCAGCGGTCACCCATCCAGGTTCTGACTGCGACGTCGATGCTTTCCCTTGGTGAAAGCTTCTAATCACCGCGTGCAACTGGTGGTATTTAACATAATCCTAAAATACACATTACATAAACAAAACAGGTTGCAATCCGGGAGTGCCCACAGAAGTGAAAATTCAAAACTATAAACAAACAGTTATTTAAGCTCATCTGAAATGAACCTGTGGCGACTTCCACAACAAACATCGAACTTCGGAGCAACGAAAAAAACTAAGAAACTACCAATCCTAAATCACGCAATAGAAGTTTTCGCGCTGATTAACATATATACAACTTCCCAACATCAACCGTTGGGCAGTGGCCCGCCAGGCATGACCACGTCGCCTGGTCGGAGGATCATCCCTTTGTGTTGGAGGAACATGTAACCGTTCGTCCACAAACCTTAAGAAGGGGTTTGACTCTACCACTGCAAGAAGTTTGTTTGATAAGCGTACCGTATAAGCCAGTCATTAAGGATTAAATTTGTTTTAGATCAATTTGGTTACGAGATAGGAGTGATGAAAGAACAGAAAATAAAAAGGGATTTGAGGCAAAAGTTTTTATTGAGAAAAATGGGTAAACCTGAAAATATTTCTACATCACAGAAGAGGTAAATAATCCATAAGAGTTTCTATTTTTAAGGACATAGGGCAAAAGAGCAGACGGTGACCTGATGGTAAGTGGTCACCCACCAATTCGTTACGGATAGTTGCAGCTTTTTTATGGAATATGTGGCAAATTAGCAGACGTATCGCCTTATGGTAAGCGATTAACGCCGCCCATGCTGACATCCGCTACACAGAGACAGACCACAACACCAAAAGCCTCATAAGCGTAAAAAGGCTTTGGGGGTAGGGAGGGGGATGGGGAGGGAGCTTGGGGTGTGGACCTCCGGTATACTCACTAACTCGATGAAACACAGCGTAAGCGCTGTATCACTCCGGCTTTCGAATACGCATACACATAGTTTTTATTATATAGTCGGAATTATTCGCGATCGTAATGTATGTGTATCCAATCACATTACTAGGTTACTCATTCTTATACTCACTCACTCGCTCACTAATAAATATACGTATTCTCTTACGCAAAACAGTATATAGGGTTGAGGTGTTTGCAAGACTATGTAACGTACATCTAAAAGGACACCTAAAGGGAGGATGCTACAGCGATAATAACTATTTAAAAAGTTTATCCACACCGTAGGAACGAAACACTGTATCTACGTCGTAAGTGTACCGTGTTGAAGTGACATTACAAACAATCAACGCGATCAGTCTGCGGGTAGATACAACCCGCGCATTGCTACAACGTCACTAAACTCATAAAAGTCTATCTGTGCCCAAGAGCGGTATAATCCGGTTATATCAACCTACCATAAATAAACTACTTTACGAAGGTCTATGAGCGCCAACTATCCCGGATATGGGCAGTCCGCATCCATCCGCCGCCAGCCATTTTCTTCATATCTTCGTCTACACACGTTTGCCTAAATTGCGGTTTCCACTTTAGCACATTTTGGTTCATGAGTAACCGGAAAAAACTTAATTCATTTCAGGTTTATCAACAAGTGGCCAGTTATGAAAACATGGGATGATTATTTCTCAAAAATGTACTAGAGATGATAATAATATACCTGTATCACATATACACACCGCGAGAGAGCAATCGTTTCAAACTTGTCATTTCTTCATTGACCACAAATCGGTTGGCTCGACCGGACCCATAAAGGAGGGGTTATATTCTTGCGCAAATCCTATATGTTAGATTGTTAATTTGTTAATTAATAACAACAACTAAAATTTAACTACTAACAACTGGTTGGAGGGATTTTGATGGTTTATGTGTACTTCTTCTTCTTCTTTCTTTCTTCTTTTGTTGGAATGGCAACCAGCTAATTAGCTGGTTGCCATTCCAACAAAAGTCCGAAAAAATTCTATTTCTGCCAATGTCAAGTGTTTAAAGCTTTAAAATCTTCTTAAGTCTTCGAGTCTTTAAGTCTTCGTCGTGATGAAAATAGTGATAAAAAAATGTGGATGATATGAAATGGGGATCGTCTTTCGAAAAAGAAAGAAACTAAGTATGTGTACGTGTAAGTGCTCGCCGAAGTTTTTCGACGGGCGGCTTCACACCACTCGCCTACCTCTTCGGGCGGAGGGCGTACGCCACTCTCCGCCCGGAATTCAGCCACCCGTCGATAAACTTCGGCGAGCACTTCCGCCTCCAAATCCCACGGGGGTGTTCCGGCCAAGGCGCACGCCGCCTCGGTCGACACCGTGCGGTATCCGCGTATGGCTCTGACCGCCAATATCCTCTGAGACCGCCAGAGGCGCGCCTTATTCTTGGCGGACCGTAGGCTTGTTTTTTTTTTTACGTGGTGGAATGCCATTACGCACTTCGCTCCCCCCCNGGGGACAGGGGATTCACTCATTCAAGTACTAACCGCGTCGGTGATAGTTTCTAATCACCAAGTGCAACTGGGCTATGACCGCCTCTTTAATGAGCCCCTATTGTTATGTCTTTATATAACATACAGGTGCCAAATACATTTACATTATTCGTAATTACAAATATTATACTGCAAGCTGCAAGCGACCATCACAATAACTTATTGCTTGCAGCAGCGCATGCACCCCTATGTTATAAATTCTAAAGTAATTCTGTGTCTGTCTTATGCACTTTCACGACTAAACCGCTGCCCCAATTTCTATTAAATTTTGCATGGAGATAATTTGATTCTTGAGGAAGACCTTAGGCTACTCTTTACTATAATAATGGTCTGACATAACACAAATAAACGACGTTTTTTTTTTAATGAATCCTAGCTAGATGATTTCATAGGCCCCGAAAACCTTGTATACTAAATATCGTGAAAATCGTTGGAGCCGATTCCTACATTCAAGAAATGCTTATTTAAAGATATTAAATAAACTTGACCAGATATTTCTTTTGCCGTGTGTACACCGTTATAAAACGGATTGTAAAAAGTAATTAATGAAGTTTAATTTAGTTATACATTAATAGTGCTATGATGGAACATGTACCAGAATAGCGTGTAGTAATAAGGTTTTCAAAATGATTAAATTAATATTTTTAATATGTGAGTATTTATAAAATTATTTAATTTTAAATAGTTACCACGGAATATATTTATCTCGGGCAACGAATGCAGTTGTGAAGATACAGCTTCGAGAAGGAAGCCGGTAACAGAATTCAGCTGCCCGTTCAGGAAGTTAAACGACATATTTTCGTAGGACGAAAGTCTTCAAGCAATGCGTCCACCCTGGAATAACTTATGGTGCGGAGACGTGCACACTGACTGTAAGGCTAATCGAGAAGATTAAAGTCGCTCAATGTGCCAAGAAGAAAGCTATCCTTAGAACCTCTCAAAAGAACAAAATTCGTATCGAAGTAATTGGTTAAAGAATCAAAAAGACCGACATAGCTCTGAAAGTTGGTAGGTTGAAGTGCCATTGAGCTAGTTACGTATGTCGCAGAACTGACAACCGCTGAAGTAAGCTAGTTGTGGAGTGTAGACCGTGTTCTGGCAAACGTAGTGTGGGACGCACTCTGGTCAGATAGCGTGACGACTTGTTTAAGAGGCCTGGCAGCGACTGGATGCAAAAAGCAACAGACCGGGCTTTGTAGTGTTCCTTGGGAGAGACCTAAGTCCAGCTGTGGCCTGCAACGGGCTGATATTGACTAAATGAAGAATACAGCGTGTCACGAACCCTATTTACCCTAGGCTGTAACAGAAAATAAACTGAGTAAAGTTTATTTTCTGTTAAACTTCTTGTATTATATTTATTTTCTGTGAAGTTATTCTAAAATAAAAGCAGCCTAAATTACTCCTTATCATCATCATCAACAACCCATAACGTCCCACTGCTGGGCTCGGGTCTCCTCTCAGGAGAGGGTTAAGGCCATACGTTCCTACGGTGGCCAAGTGTGGGTTGGGGACTGGCAAGTCAAGGTTGTGGCTATGTAATCTTACCGTTGGATGTTTTAAAGCCGCCCAAAGGCCTCCAACCAAGCTTCACTGCTGTTATCCGAAGATAACAACCGGGACCGACTGCTCAACGTGACCTCCGAATCACAGAGACGCTCATGGTAACATTCCAACAGCTATCACCCATTAAGGTACTGACCACGTCATCGTTGCTTACTCTCGGTGATTGTTTCTAATCACCGAGTGCAACTGCTTCATGAGCGCCTTATAAAATGTTGTTATTTATTAAAAATATTTTTTTAAAAAATCATAAACTTTCTCATGCTGTCAACGCTGTTGACGTATTTGTCCGATTTCAGAGCAGCTCGTCTTGATACGTACGAGCTTCGTACAGTCTTCCTCTACACGCATACGTCTAGTCTCACGCACACTTTCGAGGCTATCAACGCCGCACCGCTGTGCCGGTCGGAGTGGGGGTGTTAGGTTTATTTTCGTTATGGAATTTCTTGATTCGGTCGCCGTGCTCAAAGCCTGCGATAAAAGCTGTGCAATAGCTTATTAACTAAAAGTACAGTAACGATGCCCGGATAGTTACATTAATAAAATAATTTAATACTTAGATGTGGTACGATTATCATTGGGTGAACAAGATTACGACCCTTATGTCCACCGCGTAGCATCCGAACTGCCAATAAAAGATGGCGTCAAAATGCACATGTTTGACAGAATAACTCTACTGTCGCGACAGATTTACGAAGACGCCGTGAGGAGAGTCAGAGATATCAATGAGATGCGTTTTATGTATGAAGAAACTCTTGAATATGAATCTGGGTACATAATGGGAGAAATTATTGAAAGGTAAATATAAAAATAAATAAATATTTTGGACATCTAATACACAACGCCATCTAGTCCCAAACTAAGCAGTGCTTGTATTATGGGTACTAGACAACTGATGTACTAGAAATCACCCAAATTCTGAAACAAGTGTTTGCAGATCATGTAAACATTTGGTCCAACCCGGGAATCGAACTCGAGACTTTTTTTATTTTTGGGCCTACCAAAATCATTCTTCTCTGCCTGATGGAAAGCATAAGCAGAATCCAAGAGTGGTGGTCACCATACTCAATGCGAATCGGACCTCTGCCGCCTGATAGCGAACAGAATTCGAAGTTTGAACTAGTTATCAGCATATTTGAGGGCACTGACTTCCCAATAACGATTGTCATAGATGGTCATGACAACCGGGACCGACGGCTTTACGTGCTCTCCGAGGTTTAGGCGTGAAACACCACTGATTTCCACACTCCAGGCTGTTATTACGAAATTTCTCTTAAGAAAAACCCAACAATAAATAATAATAACAATAATAACAATAACACAGGAATCGAAACCGAGATCTCTTGATTGGTAGCCGCTTACACTAACCGCTAGAACAACGAGGCTGTCTGAGCTAAACAAACTTATGTCATGGAAAATTACTTCTAGTCTTGTTACGGGACGCCACGGCGATGTCCGTGATGCCTAAAATAACTCAATCGAGTCATATTATATTGATGTTTTTTGTATGTGACTAGTTGAGACCCGCCGAACTACCCGCGGTATACGCTAGACCGTCGAGGCGGTACTTAACGTATTCTATGAGTAGCCTGACTTCACGTCCCGTTTGAGGCCCAATGATGCAGAAGCATCACTAGGCCGCCATGGCATGGGTCCCCATGCTGCATTGTTGCATTCGCAATGAGTATGGTGACTACCAATTTTAGATTCTACTTATACTTTCCACCAGACAGAGTAGAGTCAGTTTGGCAGGCGCATACAAAAAAAACTCTAAAACAAATGTGGCGACTTCCACATACAGCGCAACTGGAACATACTACAGCGCCATCTACTGAAGACACCTCGAACTACGTAGTAATGAACGAAATGAAGAAACTACCAAACCTCAATCGCGCAATAGAAGTTCTCGCGCCGATTAGCATAGCATTAGCTTAAGATCACCTCGCTAGGTTGAAGGATCCTCTCTTTGTGTTGGTGGGACATGAAACCCCATCCTCCACACCAAATATTTGCAGGTCATACAAATAATAGAACTCGAGATCTCAGCGCAGCAGTCGCATACACTACCACGGCTCCATCGTGCTGAGCAGACGGCTTGGTGACAGATTTATTTCAAGTCTTCGTTCTCTTTGCAGTGGAATCGGCTCTTACGACACCCACGACACGAATAGAAGAGATAACTCCCTATTCTGAATTCCCTAATATATTATTTACAGATATAGAAAGCTGATGGAAGAAGGGCGTATGGCCTACGTAAACTTGGACCTGAAATACCAGGCTCAAAGACATGGAGCACCTGACCTACTCAACCGGGTAGAAAAAGCTCAACACTTATACTTCGAGATGTTTCAATTGGTTCAAATGATGCATGAAATCATCCCTAAATATGCGGATTTCACGAAAAAGGAAAAGAAAACCACCCCTATGAGAATGCACTTTTTTGAAGAGGGTATGTCAACGAATAAGAAATACGACCATGATAAAGAAGCGAAGAAGCGGAAAGAAAGGGCGGAGAAGCGAGAACAGGAGAGACGAGAGAAGATGGAGATGTTTAAACAAACGATCTTGGAGAAAATGAAGGATAGAGAATTTATGCAAAATAAGTTGAAATACAGCCATTATAGTTATGACTTGGTACACGAACATACAAAGAAACCTACTACGAAGAGGATTTTGCCTTTCGATTATGGATGGGGCACTGGCAGTTTTGATGTCTAATATTGACGTGTTCATCATCATCATCATCATCATCAGCCTATCGCAGACCACTGCTGGACATAGGCCTCTCCAATCACACGCCACTTAGTTCTTTCTATGGCTTCTTGCATCCAGCTCCTGCCAGCCGTCCCGCGCAAATCATCGCTCCACCTGGCCTGTGGACGTCCTACACTAACTACGTTTACGTAAACACTAAGTTTGCCGAGACATTACATTACGTTTGACGTGTTATGTCGGAAATATGTAGGACTGTCTTCTGTACAAATAAATAAATTTGTTTGTAATCTCATATCTCTAAACGAGCAATCCTGGTATATATATACAGAGAGAGCGCCCTTTAACTTTTTATTTTTACTTGACCAAGCTCGGTCATCCAGGTACTTTCAAATTAATAGCTTTACACTAAGTGCATATGAAATTTAAATGGCAATACGTCTATCAAATTTTTTTTTTAATTAATTTTTTTCCGATTATTCTCTAGAACGGCTTAAGAGATTTTGAAAAGACTTTAGTAATGTACCATAAAATGGAACTTATCACAATTGTGTTAATATGATAGCACTATATTTAAATTTGTTACTGGCTTCTACAGATTTAACTTAGTTCATTGTTTTTATTTTGTATTTAAAATATGGTTAGTACTTGTGGCACCATCTGTTTCCGAGTAGCGAAACTAGTAGAATGTTTCAGTCAAAATTCATGACTTTTAAATTACAGCCTCTCTTCAACTCGGACATATGATATGAGATATGATATCGGATATGAGAAAAGATGTTATGCTCTAGACATGACACGACACTCAATGTATTAGAACCTGTAGCAAGATGAACCAACTACTAAAATTGCTGGCAGCGGATAAATGCGGACTGCCCAAGACCGTGGTGGTTGGCGCTATTCGAAGAAAACCTTCGTCTCGACATGTTCTAGTCACGCTTGGTGACTTTAATCCAATACAGCTTTATGCTGAAAAAACAGTAACTTGTATGTGGTAGTTCCAAGATTTGGGACTGTAAAAACTATATCTCACGTTGACCTTCATTAAATATAATGTGTTTAATTTAATCTTTAACAACCGAATTCATGGATAAGAACAAATGAACTGCAATTCTGAAGTATTTTTTAAACGAAAGTTGCTCTGTTAGTCTTAGTAATTCTTAGCTAATTTATGAATGCCACAAAGTTTTATTTTGAGAAAATAAGTAGATCAGAATTCAATTTTGGACCATTTTTTACGGAAATTGGCCTTCTGAGATCGTCATCGGTGTCATCAGAAGCTTGATTAATTACCCTGAGAAGTTGGTATGGAATGGTAACCTTGAGAACAGTGACCTTGAAATGTCATGCAATAGTTCGCCAATGTAATACCACGTGCCGTACGTAATTGATTTTTTGTGTTTAAAAGTTCAACTTTGATCCTCGTCTAACAACTTAATCACACAACACACATGCCTAAATTCATTAGTACCGATAAACTTTAAATGCGTAGATGACTCAACCACTGACAAGTAAAATTTTCCTCACAACTAACGCCATCTGTTATTCAATCTTGAAACTTAATCATCTTATTAAAAAACAGATTTAAAAACATTTGCGTATTGCCAAAATATTTTAGTGATAAACTCCTTATCACTTATTACTATCATAAAGATATTTTTGATGTTTTACTATGACGGTAACATAGTGTAGTTGTAATACCACGCAACAGTTTATTGACAACTGCCGCCGCGTGTGTTCGTCGTCTGCGCCATCGCGTGAATAATCCGATTTAAAAATAATTAAGTTTGTTTATTCGTCGCGTGTTCCCGCGCATTCTTGAATACGCCTTATTATCTGTGAAGTTCATCTTGTTCGAAATTCAGAAAACTTCCATAAATATTTTTTGTGTAGTGAAGTGATTTCTATATTTGGATTTTTGCTTTTTTATCTGTAAGTATATTAATAAAATTTTATAAGCAGATAAATAGAAAACTTGCTAAAAGGAATTCAAATTGACTAGTATCTGTGAGATTTTTTGTCCTTTTCTGTTTTGTGCTTTCTGTTTTTCATCACGATTGGTTGGTTTTGACAGAGATAGTTTGTTTAGCAATCCACTTATCATGTGTTCGCGATGTTGAATGTAATACGCTATTTATTTTAAACTTCGCAATTCTCTTTTGCGGTTAGAAACTTGGTTTTTTAAAGTATTATTTAGGCAATATGACCTTGTACCTAAACTGAATAATTCTTAATGTTTTGAATGAAGACGAAAGTGAGATCTAAAACCATTTCCTTGTTTTTCCATGAGTGTAAAAGTACAAGAGATTCTCTTATTTCTAAGGGGAAGGGGCATAGCATAAGGTACACTTGGGACATATTTTCTACCCAACTACGGTGGAGTCTAAAGGAAGGGTATTATTTTTGGAAGTCTGTAGGTAACTATTTGTCCCTTCAAGGGCGTGCACTGTAACTCCTGTACACCAGGATCATCAGCAGTGACCCACGAATACACTGAGCTATGACACGCGGGAAGTCCCTGGAAAAATTAAGCTGTCTTGGAACCCGCAAATATGTTAATCAGAAGAAAATTGGAGGGCTTGGAAATATGATAAGTCCACTTCCCTCCTTTTTGGCAGTCTATGTATGTTTTTATGTTTCACCGTAGCGACTAAACTACTGAACCGACTTTAACAATGTGGTGTTAATTGATTCCTAATAATGGCCTGGGAGACGTAAATATACATTTTATCCAACAGTTTTTACGTAGTTGGATAATAGGTCTTAACACATTTTTTTTATAGAATAGAAGGCAAACGACTAGACTTATCACCTGTGGTAAGCGATTACCGCCGCCCATGAGCACTCGCAACACCATAGGCGTCACAAGTGCGTTGCCGACCTTTGGGGGATGGGGGAGTGGTTGGTGTATTGGCCTCCGGTTTCCTCACTCACTCGGCGAAACGCACCGAAAGCACTGTTTCACACCGATTTTCTATGAGGCCGTGGTATGACTCCGGGCGAGCCGATTTTGGAAAGGCTCAAGTTGTACAAACAATTCTGAATTCGAACCCACGACATCTGATAGCCGTCAGGTTCTATATACATAAGATCAGGGAAGTCGAATGCTTATAATAATGTATTGGAGAGTTGTATAATACCCTACAAGGTCAAGGTCAAACACATTCAGCTTTAATTGGCAAATTACCAACAGCCTACAATACTCCACTACTGAGCACCGGGCCTCATATTGGAAAGGAGGCCGCCATGGTGTGGGTCACTATGCTCCATATGGCTTAAGATCTTTATTTCCTCGTAAGAATTACAATTCGCTTACTGAGAAACAAACATTTACAAATTAAGGTTTAGAGAACGTTCAGAGACTTAACTCATGAACAACCCATAAAGTCCCACTGCTGGGCTCGGGTTCCTCTCAGGAGAGTTAAGGCCATACGTCCCCACGCTGGCCAAGTGCGGGTTAGGGACTGGCAAGACAGCGTTGTGGCTACGTAAATCTTATCGTTGGATGCTTTTAAGCCGCCCGAAGGCCTCCAACTAAGCTTCACGACTGTTATCCTATGATAACAACCGGGACCGACTGCTTAACGTGACCTCCGAATCAAGGAGACGCTCATGGTAACGACAGATGGGGCCATCTGTCAGCCTAACAGAAGCAGGCTCGACTGGAATTGCGGAGCGTGCGCACCTAAGAGGATAGTAACGGGAACATTGAGGTTCCTACACAGTAGGGTACCATCTACGAAACGTAGAGGGCCCGAGGTACGTCGAGGTTCCAGGGTTTTTGCTTGGTAGGGTGCACCTGGTTCCTCAGCTTGGAGTACCCGACTCGGCATGCGGTTTAAGTCGGTTTCGAGTCCGTCATGCCACTGGTGGTATCCGAGGAGATTTCTGCACCACAACACACAACCACACAATAACCGTTTATTATGGGTTATTTTTGTCTCCCAGGTAATGTTCCTGTGCCAATCTCTTAAAGGTAGTTTGAGTCTTACCACGTCTAATTGCGACTGGTAGGGCGTTCCACAGTCGTACTGCTTGGATAGAGAAGGACTTTGAGATTCTGATAACAACAACAACCCATAATGTTCCACTGCTGGGCTCGGGTCTCCTCTCAGGAGAGGGTTAAGGCCATACATACCGCGCTGGCCAAGTGCGGGTTGGGGACTGGCAAGAATACGTTGTGGCTACGTAAATCTTGCCGTTGGATGTTTTTAAGCCGCCCCAAGGCCTCCAACTAAGCTTCACGACTGTTATCGTATGATAACAACCGGGACTGACTGCTTAGCGTGACCTACGAATCACGGAGACGCTCATGGTAACATGCCACTAGCGGTCACCCATCCAGGTACTGACCGCGCATTCGTTGCTTACCCTCGGTGATTGTTTCTAATCACCGAGTGCAACTGGGCTATGAGCGCCTCACGAAACGCGCACGAGGAAAATAAAAGGCTAATCTCACTTTGGCAGGTCCATATATAAAAAAATATATACCCTTCTGGTTAGACGGACTCGTATAAGGTTTGTGTCTAGTTCTCATTCTTTTCGTAGTGCTATTGTCTTGGTAGTTTGATCCCTTAATCGACTTGTACCGTACTTAACTTAATCATAATACATATTTATTTATAAGCCCGGTAATCGAACCTTGACTTTCAACATATAAAAGGTACAATACAATACAAAATGTCAGTATTGAAATCGTAAAATCACAATCTCTTTTATGGTTTTTAATACACAAAGTAACTGGCCAGGGACACGTGTCTCAATAGTAATCATTAAAACTAAGTTAAGCAATCCTAGAAAGGTCATCTTTTGAATGGGTAACCATTTTTAACATATTGAGACCCTTTGTGAGTAGGCACAGTAAGCCGTCATCGAACATCATTAGGAATGGTTACTGATAGTTGGAGGCTTAACACGTCTTTCAACAGTCTATCTCCAGAACTTCGATATGCGATAGTGCTTGTGTTGTGAAGGTCTGATGGAAGTTGTGCCACCTAACAAATCCTTTTTTTTTGACGTGGTGGAATGCCTTTACGCACTTCGCTCCCCCCGCGGGCACAGGGGGTTCGCTTTGTGTGGGACTCCTGACTGACTCGCCAGACTACCCACTAAACCACCACGGTGTGCCACTCTGCGCTTGAGACGGGAGAGATCCGGGAACCGCTTTCTTACGCCATACGGACCCCTCCCAGATCCGGACCCCTCCCAGGCCACCCAACAAATCCTAGTTCAGCCATGTCGTAGCAGACTTAAAGACGACCACAACCTAGTTTGGTCAAAAAGGCTTATTGGAATCAGTTTAGAACTGGGAAGGGTCCGGATGTGTTACTAACAGCAGTCCCCAGATCCCTCCCGTCTCAGGCGCGGAGTGACACACCGTGTGGTTTTAGTCGGTTCAATTCCGACACACCGCAGCGCTGCAAACCCCGGTGGGGTGAAGGCCCGTGGTTATTTCCACACGTCAAAAAAACAGTTCGGAATAGGGTTGCCAACCATACTTAATAATAACGTTTCCTACTTTATTATTGGTAAATTATATTTTATACTTTTGCTTACAAATAAAGTACTGTAGTACTATGGTACTGTTTACTGTAGTAATGTTTGACTGCCTCGGTGGCACAGTGGGTCTCGGGGTCGATTCCTGGGTCGGTTGTTAAAACTAAATGATTGTATACGCTACCACTGCGCCACCGAGGCAGTCAGTAGCAGCAGAACTTCTGCCAGACAGGAATAGGTTCTTCAGAAAGTCCATGCTCGACTGAACTGATAAAACGCCCACATAGAAATCCAAAAAAAAATGTTGTCACTCTTTTTGCACAGACAAATCTCTGGAACGCCTGGGCCGATTTTGACAAGACTTTCGCTAGCTGATAACTGATGATATAAGGAGTAACTTAAACTACATTACTTAATTAGATTCGACTTACGGCGCTGCCTGCGGTTGATGTTATACCGCGGGCAACACCGCGGGGCTCAACTAATCATATACAAGAAAACATCTATCAAGATATGACACGATAGTGTTAATTTAGGCATCACAGCCATCGCCGAGTCGTCACGTGACAAGAATGGAAGTAATTTTCCAATATAAGTTTGTTTAGCTCAGACAGCCTCGTCAGCCGATTAGTGAAAGTGACTGCCGATAAAGAGGTAACAGGTTCGATTCCCGGGTCAGACTGCTGTTGGGTTTTTCTTACAAGAAATTCTAAATAGCAACCCGGTGTATGGAAGATGGCGGTGTTTCCTGCCCGTACCTCGGAGAGCAATTTAAGCCGTCGGTCCCGGTTGTCATGAACATCAATGGGAATCGTTATTGGGAAGTCAGTGCCCTCTAATACACTGACAACTAGTTTAACTTTCGAATTCAGTTCACCCTCAGTGTTGCGGAGGGCCGATGTCAGTTGCTCCGTGTAAAAACTGATATTCAGGTAAAACTGGTTGAACTAGTAGCCGACCCCAAATATTGGAAATAATAAAGGATAGGAAGATGGTGATATACGAGTGCATACGACAACATTTTTTTAAAAGAAACTGGCAAAACAGCTACTTAAACATCTAAAAATTCCTATAGATTTCATCAACCATTTTAAAATTATGAAAGAAACTCAAATTCTAGTAAATACGTACAAGGCCTGAGAATATTTATTTAAGAATCTTATTTGAATTCATCCAGCTGTGAGTATACGCAGTTATCACGAATAATAATGGCGATATTAATGAGCTATTTTTTTCATCTCGTCGCCGGTTTATTGCACTTCACTTCGGAGGAGTTATGCCCTCAAGCTGCGTTGGTATGGTTAAGTTTTCAAGTCTTCATTTAGTCGGCTCTTACGACACGGGATGAATAGGAATCGTGAAAGACTGGATCCATCATCACACGGTGTCTTCCTACACATCTTTATGTGATATAAAATAAAATCGCTTCCGCTGACTGTTGATTTAAATCGTTAAAACTACCCACATACTTGATAGATTTTAAAGCAGTTTTTAGCAATATATATATTGATTCAAGAGGGAGGTTTATATGTGTCCAAGATGCATATTATATTTGGGAAAATACCCTACAACTTTAACGAACAAAGCTTGGCTGTGCTGTGCTCTATCAAGCTTCACAAGCAACACACGAGGCACAAAACGGATGCGCTTAACGCATGTGTCATGGTGGAACTCCACAAACATATGTGGCGACTTCCACATACAACACAACAACAGAAACACACTTCAGCGCAGCTACTGAAGATACGCCGAACTAAGAAACTACCAATCCTAAATCGCGCATTAGAAGCATTTCTCGCGCCGATTAGCATATTTACAACATCCCAACGTCAACTGTTGAGCAGTGAACCGCCAGGCGTGATGACCTAGCTGGTCGGAGGATCCTCCCTTTGTGTTCTTCTAACTCATACGATACGATATGTACTACATAATCTCATGAGTTACTATATTATAGTACATTCAAGTTATATAGAAACGTACCATAACACTTTTAAAAAAGTGTGTGTGTACTTATGTACACGCGTTAGAAGTTATACTTATTTGGCGTAACAAGATAAAAAATTTAAAAACTAAAATGTTGACTGTAGCTAACTTCAGGGTGTCGGTTTGTCGTGACGCTGTGCGCGCGCACCATAAAAATTTACTCTAATCATTTTTCCCGAACGCGCCTAAAGAAGCGTGATTACGGCCTTTCAACCTTAAACATGTACATCTCTGTACACTGACCATTTCTTTTTTGAAAAAAAAAATGCATACATAGCCTGTCAAATTCATAACCCACCTTTAGCTTTACCGTAATCGGGTAAAATTAACTTCTGCCTTTTGTTAACGTCGGTTGGATATGACTGTTTGCTATGCAATTCGCGACTGAATATTACACGTAATTAAAGGAAAACCACAGGCAAATATTGCCCAGGTGCAATGCGTATTTCGTTCAAATAACACCATTAGTAAGGTAACGGGCAAAATTATAAATGTCAATTCAGTAAAGTGAAGGACAGAACGGAATAAATATATAAAATATATTTAATAGAACTTAATAACATCACTTTTTATCCAGACGGCTGGATAAACATACGCTCCATGGTCGGTGGCGAGAGCAGTTTTACCGCGGTCGCGACCTTCTGCGAGAAAGTCATCTCGCACAAGGAGGCGGCGGAGAAGGCCCGGGAGGACGACCTCCACTCGGACCTGATCCGTCGCCGGTGAACCGGGCGGCGGAGGCGCGCTTATCAGCGCCTCGTGCCACCCTGAGTGTGGCCGCGGATGGGCGGGACGGGTTTTCCCCTCCATCCGCTTCACAGGTCAGCCGCGAGGGGGTGACGTTACGTATGTGCCATACGTCGCCAATATTGAGAGTTTTTAAGAGCAGACGGTGCCCGCTTCAGTTCGGGCAGGCGCTTGGAGGGGTCCAGATGGCGTAAGAAAGCGGCTCCCAGATCCCTCCCGTTTCAGGCACAGAGTGGCACACCGTGTGGTTTTAGTCGGTTCGATTCCGACACACCGCCCCGCCGCAAACCCCGGTGGGGTGAAGGCCCGAGGGGGCTTCCACACGTAAAAAAAAAGTCGTCAGCATATTTGAGGGCACTGACTTCCCAATAACGATTGCCATAGATGTTCATGACAAGCGGGACCGACGGCTTTACGTGCTCTCCGAGGCACGGGCGGGAAACATTGTCATATTCCATACTCCGGGCTGCTATTAACAATTTCTTGTAAGAAAACCCAACTGCTAGCTAACTGACCCGGGAATCGAACACGAGACCTCTTGATCTGCAATCGCTTACACTAATCACTTGTCCAACGAGGCAGTCGTTATCACGTCGGGACCACCGACTATAGCGAACTTATAAGTCAGATAGAATAACAACTACGGTGAGCACGATAAGAGCAATATTTATTATACAGGTACTCGTGCTCTTCACTGCTCTAAAACTACAGAGTAATGTGTGGCTGGTGATACCGACTTATAGCTACATTATATATCATAAAACCTATCGCTACAATGTATATAATCACGTCTTAATCTCAACGAGATAAAGAGTGTCCGAATACTACGTATTCTACAATAGACTGGTATCGTAAAATGTGCTGCGATAGCTGGTCAGGCTAATTTATGTATAAATTCTATCAATTATTTCAAACAATATATGACGTAGGAATACCCAGCAACGGACTAATAATGATGATGTCACACTGGCCAGACGGGCTGGTATAAGATTTATGTTAGGTTTTCCTTCTCTTGTTTTATGTATAGGCCTGCCAAAGTTACTCTACTCTTCCTGATGTAATCCATGTGCACAATCCCAGAGTAGTGGTCAATATACTCGTTGCAAATAGACAATGCATCATGGTGACCTATTAAGAAGCTTCTGAATCATTGAGCCTTCAGCCTCGCACCCACCAACGAAACTCGACAGCACGAATGCTTTCAATTTACGCATATCCTTTTGCAGTGCTGTTTTCTTCGTAATTAGCTCCCATAATCGGCTCTTACGACACCCACAAGATGAGAAGGGATGTTAACACTGTATTCTTAATCCGTCACAATAATACACGAACTGATCGGTATCAACGTCTTGATTGAACGTATTACGCAACAGACCGGACAAAAACAAGCAATATAATATGTTATGACTTATGATGCATCTTTTTCTACAATTATTATAATTGATGTTCTAGTCGATTACGGCCACGGCGGCCAGTCTCTACGGAGACCAGTTACGCAGGAGATATTATAGTGCACAAGTTTGCGTGCGTACGTGACGAAGAGTCCGCCCGAGACCGTGGTGGTCTCACAGAAAACCGATTTAAAACATTGATTGCGGTATGTTTCACTTAATTAAAAGAAAGAAAGAAACTTGTGTCGCCTCTGGTGTTGCGTGTGTCCATGGGCAGAGGTTATAACTCACCGTCAGGCGATACGTGTACTCATTTGCTCCTTAAACCATAAAAAAACCAGAGGTTACCTGTACACGTGAACACCATTATTCGCTTGTCATTTCCTAACTACAGTTTAAACATATAATTTGTTCTGTTCGTAGCTCAAAACACTATGTTACTTACTTATTATATTTAATATGCACTTGTATATGTAGCGACTTGTAATAAAACTATGAAAAAAAAATTGAACAGGCGTGGT
The DNA here is from genome assembly GCA_003709505.1 of Hyphantria cunea. Lineage (NCBI taxonomy): Eukaryota > Metazoa > Arthropoda > Insecta > Lepidoptera > Erebidae > Hyphantria > Hyphantria cunea. The sequence continues at coordinate 588,439 of PKRV01000444.1, read as the reverse complement.
ACATCCGGCAGATCAGAAATATAACATTATTAGCTTTTATGCGCGGCTCCGCATTTTTGTTGGTTATCGCATCAAACACTAGCATATGTCTTTAATCATGAACCAATATAACTCCATGCCAACAACTCCAACATTGGTTTCTTTCTCTCATATACTAAGAATAACAGGCTTACAGCATTGCAAAGAGAATTAAAATAGTATTTTGTATTGTGTAGTACACTGGAATATTAAGCCAAAAATCTTCGTTTAGTAAAGTATAGTATTAGGAAATTATAACATTTCTTCTCTTTAGAAACATTGACAGTAGAAAGGTTCAAGAAAATACGAAGGTAAAGTATTGGCTAAGTTTGTAGGATTGCAGATTATCTTGTTTGACAACCCAATTATGACGTTTGATTGCAACTTCATTACAGATTAAATGAATGATTTATGTGAATTTAAAACTGAAATATTTTTTGAATGCCGACATCTAAAAATCTAGTAATTAAAACTGGATTTGTTGATGCTATGACTAACCTAATAAATACAACAAAAATCCCAACCATGAGAAGTGATAGGCGGTATAAATGTCCCATACAAAGCTGCCATAATCCTTTCATTATAATCGGTGCATGAGTTTGGCCGTGAAAGCAGGACCGACAACAGACAATTACTTCGCATTTAAAATATAAGTTTGGATTTCATCATAATTTCGATAATCTATACGAGGGCGTACTCCTCCGTCAAAGTATAAGCCCAAATGTACCTAAGCGTTACACTGTTGTCTCACAAAATGACTGTTTGAGTGAAATTGTAAATGATACGTTTTTTTTTATATTTATTACCACCGCCCTTGGATACACGCTACACTAGACGCGTCTCAAGGTCTGTGTGTTTGTATCTGTCAGTGCCATCGTAGCTCTCATACGGATGGACCGATTTCGATGCGGTTTTATTTTCATTTAAAAGCTAGTTTCCTTGGTGTGGTTTTTAGTTATATTTGGTTAATATCATGCTAGCAGTGAGTATCAGCTCTTTTCAAAAATGATGTAAGGCATTTTTAGCGTATGATTACTTGATTATGGGTTTGCGTAGGGTGTTTTTAAATTTTAGATTTTAATTAGTGGACTTGCTGTCTATTTTAGCGATATACGTTTATATTGTACATTTACGTACATTTTATCAGCTGTTGCGATAAATTGGTACATAATCTAATCTCTCAGCGATAAGTCGTAAGCTACAAATACCGATCGCATTATAATTTATACAAAAAATAATGCGTTAACAAACTAGACGAATCGATTCTCTAATCGTCGATTCACAAGAACTTTCAATTCGGCTAGACTCATTGGCGCTGCGTAGAGATGTGGCTTCACTGTGCATCTTCTACCGCATTTACCATGGAGAGTGCTACGAGGAATTGTTCGGGCTGATTCCTGCCGCCGATTCGTCCTTCGCGACAGTAATTTCATCCCCATCATGAGATGATCCCCAGATGGTTGGCAGTCTACAACTATGCGCTTTTCAAGGAACTTTCCGCCTCGCACAACAAAACTGTGGAATGAACTGTCGCCTGCGGTATTCCCGGACCAATACGACCTTCAAACCTTCAAGAAATGAGCGTACTCCTTCTTAAAAGCCCGGCAACGCACTTATGGCGCCTCTGGTATTGCGGGTTGTGGTCCATGGGTGGCAGTAATCGCTTATCGTCAGGTGATACGCCTCGTTTGCCCCCTATACCATAAAAAAAATACACAATCTGTACTACGTAACCAGAGTGCTGGCAAACATACTTATATATTTCTAGTCTAACCCCTCCCAGCTGTTGTTACTGTGTTAATTTAGTAACAATGAGTAACATTGGGAGTAAGGTTTCCAACGTTTTGCCCGACTGCGAAAAGATGGTTATATTTTGCGTTTGTATGTATGTATTTATGTATAATTCTTCGGCACGCACTAGAGCCTAAGAGGCTTTGTCGTATTTTTACATTATAATATAAAAAAAAACAGAATGAAATTAAATAAAAAACTTTTCTTTTCAATTCTTCAATGTATTTAATAAAGATGTCAGATATTGACGCAGTCTGGTTTTATTTATTTTGAATAATTTGTTAAGTATTTTATGTGGGTCTAAGAAGAACAATAAACAGTATTTTTGTTGTCGTTTTATGGAAATTAAGGGGCAAACGAGCAGACGTATCGCCTGATGGTAATCGATGACTGCTGGCCATGGACACCCGCAACACCAGAGGCGTCACAAGTGTGTTGCCGGCCTGTGGAGGATATGAGGGAAGGGTTGGGATACACGCCTCTGATATCCTCTCACTTGATGAAACACAAAGCAGGCGCTGTTTCACAGCGGTTTTCTGTGAGGCCGTGGTATCACTCTGGTCGAGCCGGCCCATTCGTGCCGAAGCGTGGCTCTCCCTCATGTAGTAATTTTAGCTTGTATAAATTGAAACATCTGCTTGTAATTTCAAATTAACAGCTTTACACTGAATGTATATGAAACGCATACTTCATAAAAAAAAAACAATTTATAAAGTTTTATTTGCCTATATGTTTTTTCCGGCTAATCGCCGAAACGGCTGTTTCGATTTTGAAGAGACTTTCTGATATAAGCAGTAACTAAGGCTACTTTGTTTTTGACTAGCTTCATCCCGCGGTGTTATTCGCAGTTGTGGTTTTAAAGTGAGTACCTAGTACCTAGTTTCGAATGAAAACACTTGATAAAATGTCACTTTAGTTTGTATCATATGTCTACTTAGCGAAGCAGATAACATCAGACAAACAATATTAAGATATATGGCGACATTTTATTTTTAAATTGATTACCTCTTAACTAAATACAAACAAATTGTAAGCGAAGTGACGGATTAAGCATACGCAGGGTCAGCATTCCTGTGTGTGTGTCACGGGGATATATACAAGCATACATGAAACGGACACAAAGTACACCCAGACTTAGAACAATTTATGGATCACACAAAGTGTTGTCTCATGTAGGATTTGAACCCACAACACTTGGCGCAGTAGGAAGCGGTGTGGCGACCAAAGAAACCACTTTTTTTTATGTGTGGGAACCCCCTCGGGCCTTCACCCCACCGGGGTTTGCGGCGGGGCGGTGTGTGGGAATCGAACCGACTAAAACCACACGATGTGCCTCTCTGCGCCTGAGACAGGAAGGATCCGGGAACCGCTTTCTTACGCCATCCGGACCGACCACTGAAACCACTAGGCCAACCGTGTAGTCATATGTTGTATATATTCTAATAGGCGCGAGAACAGGCATGTTGACTAATGTTTAAAAACTGTTTCATGATGTTCGGCAGTGTCTCCTCTTGTCAAAAACAGATATATATCTACAAAAAATAAGTTTTAGTAGAAAATAATTGTGATTTAAATATTATGTTTGAAATTCACGCCGAAACACTCGGTGGTGTCATGGTGTCTGTTTGTGTAAGACTCGACGTCATCATTTGTCGACCAGTGTCAAGTATAGCTCTTAAAACAGTAAAGTGATCATCGATTATATTCAAACAGTGACTTTTATACATACGTGACGTAACTCGCTCTGATTGGTGTTCAACTTAACATGGCGGATTGCTATATTTTGTAGTTTTATTTTTGTTATATAACTATTAATCTCGCTCTAAATATAAAAATTAATACGATTTTTGAAATCTATGAATCCCATTTCATCAGATAAATACAATGCTTATTACTATTGTGCGATTCAGGATTGGTGGTTTCTTCGTTTCCTTCGTTACTCCGTAGTTCGACTATCTTCGGTATATTGTGCTGTAATATGTTTCTGTTTTTTCGTTGCACGTTTGTTGAAGTCGCCACACCTATCACTGGTTTTTGGCTGCGAAAATATTAGTGTGATAAGGATGTTGATATTGTAATCTTTACGTGGCCTTTAGATAATACCTCCCCAGTTTTATGTAATCTTTTTATATTTGAAAATATACTGTCTCATTGGTATGCAGTTAGCGTATGCGACTGCCGATTAGGTATCGGGTTCTATCCCCGGGTCGGGTTAAAATTGTTATTGAGATTTTCTTATAAAAAAATCTTAATAGTGTCATAGTAGTTGGTTGTATTTCATTAAGTTAAGCCGTTGGTCCCGGTTGTCATGAACATCTACGACAATCGTTTGGGAACTTAATGCCCTCAAATTTACTGTCAACGTTTTTTTTACGTGTGGGAACGCATACCTTCACCCCACCGGGGTTTGCGGCGGGGCGGTGTGTCGGAATCGAACCGACTAAAACCACACGGTGTGCCACTCTGCGCCTGAGACTGGAGAGATCCGGGAACCGCTTTCTTACGCCATCCGGACCTTTCCAGAAATTTACTGTCAGCTGGGTCAACTTTCGAATTTAGTTCATTGCGATATCACTACGGGTGATAAAAGACGCAGGTCCCTAACTACAGTGGTAGTAATAAAATATGAAGGCCTGTCTGTAACTTCAAATTAGCAGTTTTTCAATAAACACTCATGCAAATATTAAATATATATATATAAATAGACATTTCGGACATCTTACGACAACGCCGTCTAGTCCTTTTTTTTTTACGTGGTCGAATGCCTTTACGCACTTCGCTGCCCCCCCGCGGGGACAGGGGGTTCACTTTGTGTGGGCTCCTGACTGACCCCAGCCAGACTACCCACTAAACCACCACGGTGTGCCACTCTGCGCCTGAGACGGGAGAGATCCGGGAACCGCTTTCTTACGCCATCCGGAACGCCGTCTAGTCCTAAGCTAAGTAGAGCTTGTGTTATGGGTACTAGACAACTGATGTAAATACATATGTATACTTTTTTTTTGCAGAATACACAATATATACGGTACTTAAATTAAAATATCAATTTATAAAATATTTGCTGGTGTGTCTGATTACTCCGTCCAATCCTACTTTCTGGTAGTTAATAAATAATTTTCGTTCCATTAAACTTATATGTACCAAATTTTTACATCTTAAAATTCAATTCGTAAATATTTTATCCTTGAATATTGCGCGCAATCTGCGTGCCAATAATTATCAAGAAGCCATAGTCGTATAAAGTTAATTTAGATAAATAACTTTACACGTATATGTTTTGTCAATACGGAAGCGTTTTGCCTGCGATAAAACGCTCAAATATGGTTAATAAACAAGTACGGGCAAGAAATAAAACACATCGATCTCTAGAAAGAGATATTCGGCTAATTTCGACTTTGTAGAGCGTTGTCCCTTTCGCGCGAAATGCTTACACTCCGTTACTCCGCCGCATTTGTCGAACGACTTACAAAACGTAACACATGAAGTGTGCGAAAGGGACAATGCTCTACAAAGACGAAATTAGCCGAATGTCTCTTTCTAGAGGTCGACGTGTGTTATTTGTTGGCCAGTACTGTAATTAATTATTAAAAAAATAAAACCCGACTGCGTCAATATCATATACACAAAATATAAGTTATATATATTCGTTATCACCGTTAAAATCCTTTATTATGATACCACACTCGATGTATTTCGAAAACATATTTTTTGAGATGTCGTTTTAGCTCCAAAGATACTTAATTTTGTTTTCTTTTTTTATTTTGATGTATTCAGGTGTCACTCTCACGACTAAGACGAATCTATTGACACCACTCACATATAAATACGACAAACCATTTGTTTTAATTCGTCACGAATGGCCCATCTCGACCGGAGTAATACCACCGCATCATAGAAAACCAGTGTGAAGCAGCGCCTGCCTTTTGTTTCACTGAGTGAGTAAGAATACCGAAGGCACAAACATTAAGGCAGGTTCTCAAGCACCAAATGTGTTTTTTTCGTTTTTTTGGATATTAAAAATGACAACAAGTAGATGCTTGAAATAGTAAGAAACCCTTCCTATGCTAATCTGATTCGAACTTGGTCGATTTTTTTATTCCTTTTGAGCACTCAGACCATAACACGAAGGTCAACAAGTAGAAAAATACAAAAAAAAAATCAAGCACTTGATCATCATTAAACAATTTTTTGTGTATTTATACTAAGAAAACGTCAGCACATCAATTATCGCTTAAAAACTTTGATATTTTACTCTACAATACTTTGTTCAATCGCAGAGCCGCTTTTGACCTCAAAGAACGATTCAAGTTCCTTATTGACGCACATAAAAGATGTCTAAGGTCATCTGAGGATTTGAGACTGAAGATGCCTCTGCATTCCACAAAATTTTACGATCAGTCTTTCACTGTTGAAGCTGTACGCTTGTGGAATGCATCTTCTATCTATCTATCAGCACATCAATTGTCGCTTACAAACTTTGATATTTTCCTGTTAATATCCGACTACGGCATAGCCCAAAGTAAGGGTTATAGTCATGGGCGTACCGAAGAGGGGAGGGGGGCCGGCAAGGTCAGCTGCCCGCCCTTGGTTTGGTTACATCCCTACTGTCTTCTTTTAGGGTTAAAGTTAAGAAAAAGTAAAGAGTAACTTAGTCTAAAGTACATCATTAGCCCTACTTTTTTAGACTAACTTCGCCCTGCAGCGATACTCGCGGCTTCTACAATAATAGCGGAGAACACCGCTGGGCTTAGTTAGTCTATTATTAAAACCAGATTTTTGCCCCCCTGGCCCAGAGTTTGGGTACGCCCATGGTTATAATTTTGGCAGTATATGTATCTATACTCTGTGCTAATACACCAGGTGGATACAACAATACAACATTAAATGAAACCTATTTAAATGTGTTATTTTGCTTTGGGATTGTATAATTTATACCGGAATTGAAATTTAAAAATAAATCAAAGTATCTTTCATAGGTAAGTTCCTAAGGCGCCGGTGACTTTAAGGGAACACGACTAGGCGATGTTCGATCGACGAAGATGGTTTAATTAATATGTATAATGCATATTTTAGGGGGCAAACGAGCAGTTGTATCGCCTGATGGTAAGCGATTACCGCCGCCCATGGACATCTGCAACACCAGAGGTGTCACAAGTGCGTTGCCGGCCTTTTGGGGATGGGGAGGGGGATATAGGGAATGGTTGAGGTATGGGCCTCTGGTAACTCACTCGGTGAAACAGTCGGTTTTCTGTGAGGCCGTGGTTTCTTCACTCTGATCGAACCAGCCCATTCGTACCGAAGCGTGGCTGTCCCAGGGTAAAAGAAAAAAAACAGCTTCTGTTAGGGTGACAGATGGTATCATCAGTCCCCCAGGCTTGCGTTTTTTTATGGAATCGACGAGCAGATGTTCGTACACCTGATGGTAAGCGATTACCGCCGCCCATGGACATCTGTAACACCAGAGGCGTCACAAGTGCAATTGCGGCCTTTGGGGGATGTGGAGGAGGGTGGGAATGGAGGGAGGGCTTGGGGTATGGGCCTCCGGTATCCTCACTCACTCGGTGTAACATAGCGCAAGCGCTGTTTCACAACAGGTTTCGTATAGCCGGCCCATTCATACCGAAGCGTGACTCTCCCATGCTTATGTAATTATATTGTATGTATGTATAGATAATTTGAAAGTCTACCTTAAAAGTATTCTGAATGCGTCACCACACAACCTACACTATAGTTAATTAACGGAATACTTTTTGTCTTCAGACATCATTGTTGAGCTGCGGAAGACACCATGTTGATGGATGAAGTGATGCCCACGATGCGGAGTTTGAGCCCTGACGCTGAAGATTTGGGTTCCCATCCGAAGGAACCCAGGAATGTCCAGGTTAGTACCGAACTCTGCGATCCTTACACGATTTGCCGCCTTTTTTTCACATCTGTCATCCAACCATGTTATTTGTAAATCAAATGGCAATGATTTTCTGTAGAATGCATATATCTCTCTAAAAAGTTTTCGAACTAACCAAAACAAACTTTTTTCTTAGTTTTATTTTGTTTTTTACATGGTGTCTTTGAGCTGTGAGCAACTGTAGCAAAGTACGTGTGACCCGTGGTTATAATTCTTTCCTTGCTCATAAATTCCACACTAGGTATAAAATTTATGTTAAATGTCCCTTTTATGCCCTGTCAGGATGCCCATGACCTGCCTAAGATCGTCCCTCTTTAGTCCTAGTAGTAGTAGTATTACTAGTAGTAATCAGGTTGCGGGAGAGTCTTTTTGGTGCTACCGGAACTGCACTTTTTGCCCACTGGTTTAGCTGTGAGTGTAACAAACTGACACAGTTACTTTTGAAATTTATGATATTTAAATTTCAAACTGGTCATTATTATCAACGTTTTTTAACAGTTCACAGTTAGACATAGCCCTCTTCTGAGAAAAGAGGTTTTGTCCTACTGTACCACGCTGACCAGACGGGTTGGTATAGTGTTTCTGTGAAGTTTTCCTTCTCTTCGCAGTATTGTTGTCCTGGTAGTTCGCTTCGTCAATCGGCCTTTACGACACCCACTTATCTTTACTGTAAAAAAACTGTAACCTACTGCAAAGATTATAATTTAGTGTCGCTTCGTTTCAAAGACTACTCTTGCACTTAGAATACATCCTGTGTTGCGGAGAACTTTACAAAAAAACATGGAAACAAAACACACACAGACTTGGAACAACTTTTTATGGGACTAATCCCGCCCACACGCCTACTACTGTAACTCCTGTACACCAGGGTCAACAGGAGTGACCCACGAACACACCGAGTTACGACACTCGGGAAGTCCAGGAAATATTAATCTGTTTTGAAACCCGCAACGAAGTTAATCAGAAGAAAACTGGAGTTGGAAATATGATAAGTCCACTTCCCTCCTTAGCAAGGCGGGAGACAAAATGAAGTCAAAATAGGCGGGCACCTTTTTAAAATACTATCGTCGATTCCCAAGGAATTTCAATGCGGTTAGACTCATTGGCGCTGCGTAGAGATGTGGCTTCACTGTGCATCTTCTACCACATTTACCATGGGGAGTGCTCCGAGGAATCGTTCGGGCTGATTCCTGCGGCCTCTTTCCGCCATCGTCCTTCGCGACAAAAATTTCCTCCCCATCATCTAAATGGTTGGCGGTCCACAACTGTGTGCTTTTCAAGTAACTTTCTGCCTCGCACAACAAAACGGTGGAATGAACTATCGCCCGCATTATTCCCGGACCAATACGACCTTCAAGCCTCCAAGGAAAGAGCGTACTCCTTCTTAAAAGGCCAGCAACGCACTTGTACCTATTGTGTTGCGGGTGTCCATGGGCGGCGGTAATCGCTTACCATCAGGCGATAGGTCTGCTCGTTTGCCACCTATATCATAAAAAAATATGGGTCCCACGTGAGCTATATTCGATTTCTATAGTTTGTTTGAGAGAATCGCCTAAACGCACGGCTAAATTCACCGCAATTGATACAAGATGCCCCCAGTCGTATACTGCGGGCATCTTATATCAATTGCGTCCCAGATGTCATTTGTAAGCTGTTTATTTATTTAATTATACCAAAGACAACATTCCCAGAGGATATGATGAGCTATTTACAGCTAGAATCAGATGTTGAGCATTGACACAATGGTCGACTAATTTAAATGAGTGTAGTTTGGTCTTAAAGTTGAACAACAATAGAACAACTAGAGAACTAAAGAAGAAGAAACAACTAAAGAAACTAATGGATCACACAAAGTGTTGGCCTGTGCGGGAACCACTACTCAGAGCAGCAGAAAACGGTGAACTAATCGCTTAAACCATCCCACTATCATAAACTAATCATGTTGTGCAATATTTTTATTTATTTATCTTTATTGTATATACATAGTACGAAATGAAACAACAGGAACAATCACAGAATATGTATAAAAATCACACAAATATTGTTTTTTGAATTACAGTTTTTTACATAACAGCGATCTGATAAGAATTATTTGATTATATACTTCATTTCCTATACCTACATAGTACAGAATCATGTTTTCACACTGATAAAAATGTTTATCTATAATGCACAAGGACCCAGAGATAAAAGATGCCGGCTGCACAGACAGCAAAGTGGCTTAAACCGTCGCCTCGCATTTCTACTACGTTGGGTTTGTGGGTTCAAGCCGTGGGATCCACACGTTGTTGCTCTGAGTCTGAGTGTTCCTTGTATCCGTTTTTTTTGTCTTAAAATTACATACTTTCATTTTTTATGTAAAAATGTTAAATTCTTAAAAAAATATAGATGAAATTATAAAAAAGAAAAATTATACTATATTCACCTAACCTATATGGCCCAGGTGAACGTTTCATATAAGCGGGTGGTCTTAAATGTCCCAACCTAATGAATATACTACACTTTTATCGTATATTTTCATATACTCTTTTTTACCACATACATAGACTGCCTCGTTGGTCTAGTGGTTAGCGTAAGTAACTGCAGATCAAGAGGTCTCGTGTTTGATTCCCGCATCGAACTGCTGCTGGGTTTTTCTTACAAGAAATTCTTAATAGTAGTCCTGAGTATGGAAGGAGGCGGTGTTTCCCGCCCGTGCCCCGGAGAGCACGTTAAACCGGCGGTCCCGGTTGACATGAACAACAATGGCAATCGTTATTGAGAAGTCAGTATCCTTAAATACAATGACAACTAGTTAAAACTTCGAATTTGTTCACACTTAGGGTTGCGGAGGTCCGATACCAGTCGCTCCGTGTAAAAACTGATATTCAGGTAAAACCGGTTGAACTTAGTAGCCGACCCCAAATTTTCGGAATAATAAAGACTAGGAAGATGATCATGATTTTTTTTAACATAGTCTCCTTGAACTATACACATTTCTTCCACATACACAATGCAAATGCAAAGATCAAACGCAACTACATTCATCGTTTTTATTTACAAAAGCTGCCATCTTTAGCTCGAGGTTGGAAACTTTTCGTACCACCATATACTTTGATAGAAGAGTAACAAACGAAAATCTTCATCTTTCCAGGAGTTCAAGGGTTTGTTCGAGAAGATTCAACTGGACAGCATGCTATCTGACTCTATGGTCGACTTGAACCCTGATCACGAATGCGTTGAGAAGAAACTATGTACCCCGGTAAGTCTATCGCCTTTTTAAATACACTTAAAGCCATCTAGTGAAAATGTGCTGAACTACTACACAATTACAGAGCTTGAATCGCGCTGTGATAACTTTTAAACCTCAATTTTACAAAGGAAGGTAAGTCGCTGTAATGTTATGCTGGCGGCTAAGGTCTAGCCAGGTTCTCCAGGTCTTCCTTCCTTAAGTAAACGTGTATGTGACGAAACACCGTGTGGTTATAATCGGTTTGATTCTGGCACAGAGCGTCACGTCACGTCAGGTGTTTCCCTCTGTCAACGAATGTACATGCACAAATGAGTCTACGCGTTACACGTTGTTATACCACAGAATGTATTTACGTGTGCGTGAAAGTGTGAATGTTTTCATTTAATAGGCATGATGACTAATTGGAGCTACTTATTCAACAACAGACCAATCGACACACATGATAAATTAAACAATTATCCTTGTCTCCTTATAGATAAGGTCCTATTTCGATTTTGGCTTGATTATGGATTAGTTCCTTAGTTGCATAAGTAGGTTCAATTTTGAAAAACTATTTGATGGTGTTCGGGAGTATCTCCTATTGTCAAAAACAGTTATTTTTATACAAAAAATAAAGTTTAAGTTGGAAAAATTGCGATTTAAATAAGTTCAAACCTCACGCAAAAACGCTCGGTGTCAAGGCGTTGGTTTGTAACATCACGCCGCAGACGTGACGTCACCATTTGTCGATTTTATTCGAACAAAGTGACATTTATATATACATGACGTAACTCGCTCCGATTGGTTTAAACTTAACATGACGGATTGCTGTATTTTGTAGATTTATTAATTAACTATTAATCTCGCTATAAATATGAAAATAATCTATGAATCCCATTTCAATTAAGTACTATCAGAATACTTCATTTTATTGATTCTATATACTTGGTTACTGTCATCATACATAATATTATCTGTGAGGTCGTAGTGATACGTTCTTTTTGTATACCACACATGAATGAAACAGTTACCACACCCAATTCAAGAGGCATCTAGATTGGAATTGATCTATTTGTTCTTGATTATGTTTTATATTCTACTTCTAAATTATATACCTAAATAGATTTATAAATATTCTTTAAGCTAGAACCTTTCTCAATGTGATGCTGGGATGCTAATTTCTGTTGTTGCGTCACTAACTATTATTATTTTTTTTTTGGCCAATCTTTTGAGCATCGTTTGTCGTCGTTGTTATGAGAGATTTAGGAACAGCAGAATTAGTACCAACGAATAATGTAAAATCTGGTCTTGGTCGCCGCGATACAAGCCTCGAGCTTAATGCGGAAACCATCGATAACTTCAAACCTGTAACTTGTTTATGTAGAAACTGAATAAATAAATATATAAATATGAGTCTAAAATGTGTAGGTGGAGATAGTTTTTTGTTTTTTTGAAATATGGTCCCCATTTCATCTTATCCAGATTTTTTATAGTTTTTTTTATGGAATCGCGGGCAAACGAACTTACGTATCGCCTGATGGTAAGCGATTACCGCCGTCCAGGGACATCTGCAATACCAGAGGCGTCACAAGTGCGTTGCCGTTATCATTATTTTCATCACGACTAGACTTGAAGACTCAGACTTAAGACTTGAAGACTTTAAACACTTGACATTGGCAGAAATAGCTGATTAGCTGGTTGCAATTTCACCAAAAGAAGAAAAAAATGTATAGGTATGTGTGGAGACATCCCTCCGTAAAACATAAAGAAGGCATGAGGACTTCAGACAGAATATAAAAACATAAAATTACTAAACAAACATATTATATTTCAATATTCGAGTTAATTATTTGGTCTTAAATTAAAATTACATTAGATTTGTATACATTCACAGTAGCTCGGCTATATATCGGTGGATATTGTGCATTATTATATTTTTTTTATGGAATACTGGGCAAACGAGCATACGTATCGACTGATGGTAAGCGATTACCGCCGCCCATGGACACTCGTAACACCAGAGGCGTCACAAGTGCGCTGCCGGCCTTGGGGGAAGGGGAAGGGGATGAGGGGAAGGATTGGATTATGGGCCTTCGGTATTCTCACTCACTCGGTGAAACACGGCGCAGGCGCTGTTTCACACCGGTTTTCTGTGAATCATCACTCCGGTCGAGCCGTCCCATGCATGCCGAAGCGTGGCTATCCACGGTCATTATTTTTTGTTTACTTGTTTGCATTAATCTGTATTAAAATCTCAATATTTTTGTTTAAGTAATTTTATCTAAATTAAGTAAATTATTTATTTATTAGACCCCAACACGCACTCGGCTTGCATGGGGACGTATGGCCTTAACCCTCTCTTAAGAGGAGACCAGAGCCCAGCAGTGGGACATTATGGGTTGTTGGTGGAAGTAAATTATTGTATTTAAACTAAAATTATTAAAGTAAATTATTGTATTTATTATATTGTATTTAAACACCAATATTACCCATGATTTTACGTTGCTACATAAAATATTTATTTATTTAGTTTTCACTTCAAAAACACAGAGGAAAATTTTAATACTTTTGGACTTGAAAAACACGCAACTTATGTACCCATACCAACACTAAACGCTTTTCTTTGACACCCTTGGGAATAACCCTCATGAGAACAAACAATAAATGTTGTTTTTTTAAGATATTAAAAGCGAACGAACTCTATAAATACTTTATCAACACCAACAGCCTTTACAGTACATATATATTTGACTACACGGTTGGCCTAGTGGTTTCAGTGGTCGCCACGCCACTTCCTACTACGCCAAGTGTTGTGGGTTCAAATCTTACATGGGACAACACTTTGTGTGATCCATAAATTGTTGTTCTAAGTCTGGGTGTACTTTGTGTCCGTTTCATGTATGTTTGTAAAGATCCCCGCGACACCGGAATGTATATTCCTAATGCTGGAGTTGACTTAAAAAAAAAAGTAATAAAAATTATACATAGACGTGGGCCTTAGAAAGGAGATTTTGGCTCATTGTACCATTATTTTATTATTTTACACGACACCATCCAGTCCCAAGCTAAGCAAAGCTTGTGTTATGGGTACTAGACAACTGGTATCATTGTGGAAGAGCCATGCTTTGGAATGAATGGGCCGTCTCGAATGGAGACCACAATTTCACAGAAAACCGGTATGAAAGAGCTCTTGCGCTGTGATTCACCGTGTGCATGAGGAAACCGGAAGCACGTACACTAACGCCTCGTCCCATCCCCTTCCCCATACAAAAAGGCAGGCCACGCACTTGTGAAGCTTCTTGAGGGTGTCTACGAGCGACGGTAATCGCTTACCAACAGGCATTTGCTTCGTTACAAATATTTGCAGTTCATACAAAGATTTGGTTAGACCCAAGAATCGAACCCAAGACATCAAGCAAAGCAGTCTCTTACGCTACCATTTGCGCCAACGAGGAAGTTTAAGAGAGTTGAGAACACTATTTTTTTCAAGAAAATTTCCACGTGCCGGAGATTTTAAAAACATACCTAAACGCAACGAACACAAGGAACACCTACTCGGAATAACAGTTTGTGAATCGCGAAAATTGTTATTCCATGGGGTTTGAACTCACAACACGCAAAGCAGTTGAAAAAAAACGAAGTAACCACATACGCCATCTGTGCAGTAGATGTAGATCAATTCTCACCCCGCGGGTGTCGGTAAGACCCCACTAAGGGAGCGAACTACCAAGGCAACGGCACTGCGAAGAGAAGGAACACTTGACACAAACCGTACACCAACCAGTCTGGTCAGCCTGATATAGTATGACAAAGTCCAGAACCTCTTTTCTACGGAGAGGCTTAAGTGTTAATACCGATATGCACACGACAGAACGGCCCCAATCATGAATAACGCATAAATTGACTGATCTCTGTCTATAACGATGAAAATGATTACATAAATAATTGATCAACCTGACCACAACAGTTGCCCCAAAGGTCAAACAGACATCGTGATGTAAGCCTGATGACGGCGCCGAATGATGTAATAGCCGAAATATTGTGCAATACTCCTTAGTCAAAGTTTCAAAACTTAACAATAGATGGCGCTCTCCTCAATTTTACTTGCATTACTTGAGTTATATATATATAATAATTTAATATATGTTTAATTATATATATCTATAAAAAAATGAAGATTTATTTTTTTAATAATTAACATGTCATTTCTGTCCAATAATATTGATTAAATTCGCAAAAAGTTCAACTCTAATGGCAGGCAAGCCTATTCTATTTTAAGATTCTGCACAATGATAAATTGACTTGTTAGCGACAGCGACAGAACTGATCAAATAAATTGATCAAACAATTGTCTGTCACTGAATATAAATCACTAAATTTTTTTTGCAGCTCCATGTTATCGCGGTAAATGGTAGCCTATGTCCTTCCTAAGATTAAAGTACCTTCATGCCAAATTTGATTGAAATCGGTGCAGCAGTTAAGTCGTGAAAGCATAACAAACAGAGTTACTTTCAATTTCTACTTTATAATCCAACTGCACAAAAAAGACGTTTATCTTTTCAAAATACATTTTTTTGCAAGATGACAAATTTCATAGCACTTGCTGGCTCATCTGAACGGCTAGTGGATTTTGTCTTAGAAATGTAGATGGCGCTAGATTCATCTTGATTGAGAGGGACACCGGGTTTATGAGACAATCTTATCGGTTACCGGTCCTCCACATATCAGCAGCCTATAACAGTTCAATGCTCGGCATAACCTTCGCCTTAGAAAGGAGATCAGACCAGTTAGCAAACAGTTTGTTTCAAGATTTACTTCTCTTCGCAGTTATCCTGGTAGTTTGTTCCCTCACTGACCACGGTATAAATAGCAGTGGGTGGTGATGCATTCTTAATAGGTATACGTACTTAATAGATTTTATATATCTTCACATTTTCACACAGTCAAGTTTTTTTTATAATAGTTAGTGTAGTTTTGTTATTGCATGGGTATTGCACAATAGAACTCAAATTGCTATGAAATGTGTCAGCTGTCAATAGGCCTTGGCGCCATCTTTGTTTTTTTTTCTTTTCTAACCTGAATGTTTAATGGTACCGTTGGATGATGTATTAGATGTACATATTTGTATTAAAAAGAAGATCGCATGTAAAATGACAACGTTTGTGCCGTCTTGTTTCGTTGGTGAGTGCAAGACCGGAGGGCCAATGATGGCCGCCATGGTGTGGATCACCATGCTGCATTGTTGTGTTGTGTGCATTCGCAATGAGTATGGTGATGTGTCAGGTATACTGGAAGATCGCCAGCCGATCGAGATTTACAGAAACCGTAGCGCTGATCATTGATGCAGCTGATGAGTCTCCAGGAGACCGCAGAAGTTGATGGTTAAAGGACTCCATTATTTTCGAGAAGAGAAGTTACGGCTATAGGCCTGTAGTTGTACAGATGCGAGCGATTGTTTTTTTAGGGATCGGGTGGACCAATGTTGTCTTCCGTGACGCCGGGACTACGAGTAGGAGAGCCGAAAAACAAGCCTTAAAACCGGTGCCAACGATAGAGCGTAACACTTATATCTTCTTCTTCTTTTGTTGGAATGGCAACCAGCTAATCAGCTATTTCTATCAATGTCATGTGTTTAAAGTCTTAACTCTTCGAGTCTTCAAGTCTTCGTCGTGATGGAATTAGTGATACAAAATGTGAAAGACATGAAATGGAACCGCCTTTTCCAACACCTATATCATTACGTTCATTAATTTTAATAATAAATGACAGTTGCTTGTGACAGTGACAGTTTGTGACGTAGGTCGTGACGTCACGTCAAGGCCTCAGTGCATCGTCGTCGTTCCAAAATCGTTTCAGAACGATTTAAATAATCATCATCTCAAGCCTTCTTCGACCAATTTGGTGTAGGCCTCCTTCAACCCCTTCCACTTCTTTCTATTTTGGGCAGTCTGTATCCAATTTTGGCCCGCCACCTTCCTGATGTCATCTTTCCATCTCATCTGCGGTCTGCCAACTGATCTTTTAAAACCCCACGGTCTTCATTCTAAGAGGTCTTTGCACCACGACCCAGATTTACGGGCTTCGTGACCTGCCCATTGCCATTTCAGTTTAGCCACACGCTTTACTATATCTGCAACTTTGCTTTGTTTTCTAAACCATTTGTAAATAATTAAGCCAGCACATATTAATCCAAAGTACATGGATGATCGAGCTTAGTTCGGTATATGATGGTAAATTTTCTAAAGTTCTCTATAAGGTATTAATTATGTTCTATTTCTATTCAATTCTATATAATTTCTATTTCAATATAAATTCTATTTCAATTCTATATAAGGTATTAATTATGTAACAACTGTAATTATTATATATTCTATGAGCGCTTTACTTTTCGAATGAAAAATAATTTTACTCCCTCACATTTTTTTTTTTATTTAAACTGCCAAAATGACTCTGCCCTGCCTGATGGAAAGCATGAGCAGAATCCAAGAGTGGTGGTCACCATCCTCAATGCGAAAAAGAACAATGCAGCATGGTGACCCACACTATGGCGGCCTGGTGAGATGCTTTTTCACGCCCCGCTTAAAGGACCCGGGATCATAGTGGGAAGGAAACACGTGCGCTGGTAGTGAGTTCCAGGTTTTGACCGCTCGGCATAGGACGGAAGCACCGAAGCGATGAGTACGAGAACGTATGTCTTCCACTTTGAAGCGGTGACTTCTAAGGCCGGCACGTGTTGTTCTGTAGAGGAAGGGAGAGGGAGGATCAATTGGAAGAGCTCTTCAGAACACTCACCATGGTAAAGGCGATAGAGGACTGCCAAGGAGGCGATATCTCAACGCAACTGTAGAGGCTCAAGGGTCTCGGTGGCTTTATTATAAAAGAAAGCTTATTCGTTTGTGATTCAACTGTCATTATATAACAACGACAGCCAAGAACATTGTTTGTGACGAAAAATCTTTTTAAACGTAACTCCCTCAACTCTCCCCCTTCTTTAGGATATAATTATAATATTGCTTATTACGATGGTGAACTTTGAGGCTAGCTGTAATTTCGTAAAATTATATGTATGAACCAGCTGAATCGCGCGGTACTACAAGCGGTACAATAGTAACTCCGAGTAACACCGCGGGGCGACGCTAGTCTAGTAGAAGTAAAATTAGTAACTTGTTATATCATTAGCTATCTGTCAGTGGAAGTCCCGTTAAATTCGGTCCAGCCGTTCCTGAGATTAGTCGGCACAAACAGACACAACAAAATTTTAAATGATGATATTTTGGTATATGTACTTTGTATACATAAATGCGTGTAGAAAAAAGCCGTTATTTTAATATTAAAAACAGACACTCCAATTTTATTTATTTTTATAGAGAATAGATTTGTGTAAAGTCTTCTCGAAGCGCCATCTAGTAGTTAAATTGTGCTGAGATAGTATCCTAAGTTTCATCGTAAAAAGAACATTCTCAATTCATATTTATTTACTTCTATTTTCAATGGTATACAATGTATATACTGACTTAAGGATGTACATAATACTCAAATAGATAAGTTAATTATGTAACTATCACACAAATCATTATAATAAATTAAGTATTATTATCATTCAATCGGTCAGCGTTTAAATAAAAACAATGAACGAGGGGTCATACAACAAAAGGCTGCGGAAAATACCTACATAAATGTGTTTTCGACGTTTTTATATTGTTATTTAAATAGTGAAATGTACGATATATAGTAATCTAATAACTAATCTAATCTAGTAATCAACAAATAACATGTGTATTAATAATAACATATGACCAGTGGTATTGTAGTCTAATGATTACGCCATCTAGTAAGCAAATGATGCAACATTACTAGTTTTGTACAACTATTCAATTGGAGATGTCACCACAATTGCCATTTTACATAAAATTAAATCAACTCAGTACATAGATATTTAACACTTTAAATAAAGATAAAGGCAGTTTTATAATATGAAATAAACAATAATGTAGATATCTGTATCCGTAATATTTATTTAAAACTTAGTTAGATTGCACTTCTTTGTCTTATCTATAGGTCCGTCCCGCTCTAAATGTCTGCATGACGTGTAGTATTCAAGCTGTCTTCGATCGTGGCGAAGTCAGTGACAGACCGATTTCATTGCCGTATGATCTTGTTATTTGATGTTATTTGTCTAAATATCGTCTTAAATTACCTTCATATTGTGTTTTATGTGTATATCGCAAACTAAACTGCGATTTTAGTGCGTACTTTTGTTTAACAATTGTGTATTACGAGTGATATATACGGTGAAAAGTGGAACGTTATAAAACAGTAAACCTTGCTGTTTTCCAAGTGCTTTTACCTGTTTTCGTGGATTATCTTCCGTTATTGAAGGTAACGAAGCGCATCGAACCTTTGCTACAGCAGTCTTTATAAAGAAACTACTTAATTATATATTTTTTCTGATATTAACATTTTGCTTAGAGGTTATTATAGTTTTACATACAACTATAAACACAGTCCTTGGTAGGTAAATGACAACAAACTATTATTACACTGTATTAGATTTATCAATTTTCATCACATTCCGTCTAAATGTAAATGTACGCATTTAAATTACCGTGCTTAATCATCACTGCTGAGTAAAAATTAATAAGATTCTTTTTAAATTAATAAGACTCTTTTTAAACTGTGTAAGATAAATAATAGATTCTTATTGTGTCGTAATAGAATGTATAGTATGACAATAAAAAAAAAGTCAGGTAATTATAAAAAAAACCATAAATACCAGTATTTACCAATGTCAAACTGACAAAATATATAAATTAAATATTTCTGATCTATTGTTCTTTCAATTAAATTTATAATAATTGTGGTCAAACCATAGAGCCAAAAGTTGAAGTTAAAAATATAATTATAGTTTGTTTATTGATTTATTTTCACTGCAGTTTGAGTGAAAATTAATGTTATTTTCAAATAATTTTATTTTATACTTTTAAAAGTTTTCATCCTGTGGCAAATTCAAAGACAAAATAGGAGTGTGACTGAGTCATGAACTAATACAATTTATGAACATTCAAACTTATTAAACTATAATTGTGCGTAATACCATTGCACTATGTTAATTAAACTTTGTTAAAGTCAAGTCTATATATATATATACACATAAAAATGAATGTTAGCATGTATGTCCTTTACAGAACAGTAAACTATGCATTTGATTGTCATGATCTTCAGCAAGGTGTTGTAGTATGAATAGCTAAGCCCTGCTTCTTTGCCTGCGGTTGTTGTTGTACAGCTGGTAACACTGCAGAGCTCAGCTAGTATTAGGTGTAAAAATAAACAATGGCAGACTTATACATATAATACACCACCTTGGTCTAGAATTAAATAATTTACAGCTTTTCAACAAATTAACTGTGTTTCACTAAATACATTGGGAAGTCTGTTTTTAATATTACATTATTATTAATAAATATCAGGACTAGCTTTTAGCTGCAGGTTGGCATAGTAAAGGGTAGTATTCATACATTTCCTAGAATTAAAGTATCCCCATGGTTGATGGAAATTAGTACACTGGTTGGTTTGTTTGGTTTACCTGGCCATTTCCACACTTAGCCCCTTGATTGGACTGTTGTATTTGAGTTTGTCATTTTCGTGCTCAAACCATCCAAGATTATCCCAGAAACTTGGCAGATATTCTCCTAGGACTGATTTTGAGTGGAGGATGTCCACCTGTTTATCTGCCACACTTCTACATTCTGTGAGAAAGTGCTGCTGTGTTTCTTCTGCCTCCATGCATCCCTTGCACAGAGTCTGTTGCGCCTGTAGTGAATAGGTGCTTGTTTAGGGGACAATGCACAGTCAGGATGCCTATAACCTGCCTGACATTGTCCCTTTTTTAGTCTAATCGGGATGCAGGCTAGTCTTTTTGATGCTACCGGAACTGCACTTTTCGCACACTGGTTTAGCTGAGAGTGTAACAAACAGACAGATTTACTTTTGAATTTATATTATTTAAATTCCAAACTGGTGATTATCATCAACATTCTTTATCAGTCCACTGTTGGTCGTAGGCCTCTCTTAGGAAAGGAGGTTTTGTCTTACTGTACCACACTGATCAGATGGGTTGGTATACAGTTTGTGTCAAGTGTTCCTTCTCTTCGCAGTGTTGTTGTCCTGGTAGTTCGCTCCCTCAGTTGGGTCTTACGACACCCACAGGGTGAATAGGGGTGCTGACACTGGGTATTTTTAATCCTTCACCGCACATACAATTTTTGCTTCAAAAAGTATTTTAGCTTCAGTAATTTATAGTTCAAAGTAGTTAATATTTAAACTGAGATGTATTGAGGAACAAAACTAGGTCATTTCGGTTTTGATAATATATATACAGTTTACAGGGGAATGCCCCTTTTTTTGTACGGAAATCCCTTTATATACCACTGACTGACTGAAAATCTTTTGGGGTACTAGAAGCCGGGGAACCAGGTGCACCCTCGAAAGGAAATCCCTGGAATTAAAGGAAAAACCCTGAAGATAGAAAATAGTACCTAATGATATATTGGCAGAGTTGCCAGAAATATGGGCATAGATACTCCTGTTTTGGGGACTTTAAGTAAAAATCTTTTGTTAAACCTAAACCGCTAACTGCTGCAACCATTTGAATGAAATTTGGAGGTACTTTGATTCTTGAAGACATGAACTACTCTTTTTCGCCGTTACCAACAGGGGGAGAAATTATGGGTAAAATAGTCGCCCATATCTTACCAAAATATAGACAATGAATGTACAGCTAAATGCAACAAATAGTAACTAGGCTAAAACAAACAATATATAAGTAGCACTTTCTTTAATTTCTACACGATACACTCTCACTTACATTCGAAGCGAATACACACGTATTCATTACTAATTTTAATGTGCCACAATTGTCTATGCGAAATCATAAACAATTGTTGATTTTATTTTTCTTTCTAATTCTTAACATTCATATTGTCCTACATCCATAATCGTACAGACGCATAACAAATTTGTGCGCATTCTAAAATTAAATAAAACAAAAAAAAAAAATTACACTTTGAGGTTGGAAAAATATTCTACTGAATAGTAAATATGGTGGTAGAAATGCCACCATGTTTTTTTATTATTTTTTGTTTTTTTAGCTTTCAGAACTCCTCGTCCACATGAACTTTAACTATGATATATTTCATACAAAGTGTTTAATTTAATTGCGTATTAATAAATGTATAGATAAATGAATTCTGTTCGAAACTGGGCGACCATTAGCTTGTATTGTAAGTTGGCCGCCAAAGGTTTGGTTATCATACAATTGTCCATACTTTGTGGTTACATTGGGTAGGATATACTGCAATCTCCCATTCCCCCAATAACCATCCGTCTCTTATCGTTATTTATTTATAAAAAAGTTAATACTGCTACCATTGAATCGAGGTTTTTAAATTAGAAATCGTACTAGCAATGTTATAAATGCGAAAATAAGTCTGTCTATTACGCCTTCACGACCAAAACACTGCATCGATTTTTTTTTATAGAATATATATAGAATAACGGGACAAACGAGCAGGCGTATCGCCTGATGGGAACACCAGAGGCGGTACAAGAGCGTTGCCAGCTTTAAAGGGAGGGGGTAAGGGTTGGGGTATGGGCCTCCGGTATCTTGTACGTCGCCTAAATTGGGAGTTTTTAACAGCAGTCGGTTCTCGCTTCAGTGCGGACAGGCGCTGGGAGTAAGAAAGCGGTTTCCGGATCCCTCCCGTCTCAGGCGCAGAGTGGCACACTGTGTGGTTTTAGTCGGTTCGATTCCGATACACCGCTCCGCCGCAAACCCTGGTGCGGTGAAGGCCCAAGGGGGTTTACAGCCGTTAAATTTTTTTTTAGAAATTGGCCTCCGTTATCTTCACTCACTCGGCAAAACACATTGCCAGGCTTTGGGGGATGGGGACGAGGATGATCGGAGGGTTTGGGGTATGTGCTGTTTCACACCGCTTTTCTGTGAGGCCGTGGTGTTAATCTGGTTGAGCAGGCCCATGCATACCGAAGCGTGGCTCTCGCACGGTAAAAATCAATAAAATTGAGCATGGAATTACTTAAATTCGTTAGAACACAGACTACTATTTACCGTAATAACCGAACTACACGCGGGCTGACCCACGTGCAACACATAGTTTGTCAATATAATACTAGAAAAAGTATAGTTTAAAAAGCTATAACGTAATTAAATATATTACTGGGCCATTATTACGAATCTATTGACACCTCATTCATTAAAAATCAGTTTAGTTGTTTAGGCGCTACAATGGAACATAAGGAAAGGAAGAGGCGCTCATAGCTCAGTTGCACTCGGTGATTGGAAACAATCACCAGGGTAAGCAACGACGGCGCGGTCAGTGCCTTGATGGGTGACCGCTGGTGGCATGTTACCATGAGCGTCTCCGTGATTCGGAGGTCACGTTAAGCAGTCGGTCCCGGTTGTTATTATATGATAACAGTCGTGAAGCTTAGTTGGAGGCCTTCGGGCGGCTTAAAAACATCCAACGTCAAGATTTACGTAGCCACAACGTATTATTGCCAGTCCCCAACCCGCACTTGGCCAGTGTGGGGACGTATGGCCTTAACCCTCTCCTGAGAGGAGACCCGAGCCCAGCAATGGGACATTATGGGTTGTTGTTTGTTTTGTTTAAACATGTTAACTCGCTCTTAGCAAACTTTCCAAGCTTAGAACACTTGACCAGGTTTTGAAGTTTTCATACGGATCCCTGACTTTTTTGCAAATGTAATATAGCCTATGTTACTCGACGATGATTTAGCTTTCTAATAATGAAAGAGTTCTTCAAATTGGTTCAGTAATTTCGGAGCCTATTCAATGCAAGCAAACTTTCCCTTTATAATATTCGCATACACATTAACCTGAAATATGATTAGTGCATATATCTGACATAGACGCGTGCGGAGTCACAGGCAAAAGCTAGTATTATATAAAAATATCTATAATTAAAAAAGTTTTCCACCAAATCAAACTTCACAGGTTAAAAAGAACATCCACAGAGTAAATAAGTTCATCGGTTTTTTTTTAATAGAACGTCCTTGCAAACGCGCACGGTCACAGGCGGTCGTTTACCCGCGCATTTTGGCTGTTTGATGTAACATCTAAATACGTTGGCGCGTAAAAACTAAATATTACGATCTATTCCGCGCTTCTCGGTATTCCATTTTTAAATGAAATTTAAATTTTTTTTTATTCTTAATCGTAGACCTCCACTTAAAAAGGAGGTTTTAGCCTGCGATGCATACCCTGTCGGGTTGTTATAGTTTGTTTAAAGTTTTCGTCCTCTTCGCAGTGCTGTTCTCCTGGTAGTTTGCTTCCTCGGGTCCGATACCCTCGGGATAAATAAGGGTGATGACACTTCGTTTTCTTAATTCATCACCATACAATAGACATATTTTTCCTCGGCTTTTCCTGATTATCGGTCTCCTGATCTTTTGAGAATTACAACATGGCAACACACCTGAAACTAAACTGAAAAAAAAATTTAAAAAGTGATTAATTTAAAAAAATTGCCGTCACAGATGTTGCACGCGTCGAGTTTTAATTTATTGTATTAATAAATAAAATTTTTAAAAAATATAAACTTAATTTTTTTTTCAAGTTCAATGTTATCCATATTTCCATACTGATGTTATAAATTCGAAAGTCTTTCTGTTAGCTTTCACGGCTAAACCACTGAACCGATTTCAATGAAATGTGACACACATTACCGGGATAAAACGACATACACGCTATAGCTAGTTTTTTAAATAAATATGTATATATTTGTCTTGTGAGTGTAGTGGTGTTAGTGACCATGACAGCTTTTGCGCATTTCGATTCATACACAGGATAAATAATTGTGAAATGAACACGATTGTCAGTTCTGCGTCTGGGTGTAATTTATCTACAACTAGCTGAGCCCCGCGGTGTTGGTGGTACAACAAACCCGTGTAGAAAGTATTCTATATTGCTTGTCTCCTGATTCTAAGCTACCTTCCCTACCAATTTTCAGCCAACCCGGATGAGCCCTTCTTGAGATCTAAATAGTGTAAACTAAACACGATTTTTTTTATAGTACAGGCTCTGGTCTTGTCTCTGGCTGGACCTGGACCATATTATTTAAGATCATCCCCGAACCAACCCCGCCAGGCCCATTTCCCCTCTTTTAGATCTTGATTGACCATAGCCATATAAATTTCTTCTGCGAGGCTTTTTTACCAAATCAGGTTGTGGTCGGCTTTAAGTCTAATATGACACGACTGAATTTCGATTTGTTACGGGGGAGAGCAGCTCTGCCATCAGATCTAACACAACACAAGTGATAGGGCATAACGAAGTAGTTCTCTGTAAGACTATGTTGTCGTACTCTTTAGGGCTCCAAATTACCGACGACAAAGATGTTCCATATAGCAACCAGCTCTTAACAAGTCCCTTCTCGATATTCCAAAAATGGTCACCCATCATATACTGACCTGATTAGGCTTGTTTAACTTTGAAACGTTTAACCTACACGGTTATCACTGAGCCACGAGCCCCTACAAGCAAATGCGTCAAATAAACTTATACATTTGAAATTAGAATATGATTTTCGCGTGATTATTTTACGTAAAACGTGGAGGTTGTTGACCCGCCGCCATCTTGTGATTCACCTCTATGTGATAGTTTACCTATTTCGCGCATGCGCAGTTCACACTTGATATTTGCAAAGACGCTCGGTGGAGATATTAAAAATGTATAGCGTTTGTCTATGACGTATCACGGAGAATAGATTAAATCATAGTCTATTCAAAGACAATTAGCATTATTTAAACGTTTAGCTGCTAATTTTTAGGAACACACGTAAATTGGTTTTTTAGTATGAAATAGAATCAAGATTTATTTTTCTGTGCATATTAATTAATTTAATAGTAAACATTTATAATTTAGTTTTTCACACAGAATTTGATAAAAATTCTTTGTTCCATTTTTTTGAAGAGGTAAAAATCGAAGACGCAAAACAAAACACGCGCAAGCAAAGCAGATATCAACAATTAACTGAACACTAAAAATGACTGAACTTGTCAACATAAGTGAGAGACATATGTACCAACATAACGCCACAAAAAAAAAACGAAATTCGAATATACGTAACCCGCGAAAATTCAAAATTCGCGATACTTTTTGAACACACTACGTATGTTAGATCATAACTTTGGTTTTTAACTTTAAACTTAATCCTATAAATTCAAGAGAAACTGCCTATAAGTTACTTTTTCACGCCCAAACCGCCGCTGCACCGATATTAATGAAATTTGGCATAAAGATACGATTCTTGAGACAGGAGAAAGACTTCTATTTACGAGCGATAACCAACATAAACGCGAGCGGAGTCGGGGGTAAAAGGTATTATATAAATAAATATAAATATATCAGACGTCTAATACACAACGCCATCTAGTCTCAAACTAAGCAGAGCTTGTATTATGGGTACTAAACAACTGATAGAAATACATATATACTTTCTTTTTGTAAATACATACATATCATACATAGAAAACACCCATACTCCGAAACAAACATTTGTAGATCATACGGGAATCGAACCCGAGACCTCAAGAACAGCAGTCGCATACGCTACCACTGCGCCACTGAGGCATTCTTACTTACTAACACTATGTAAAACTTACGGAAGTCTAAAGCATATATATTTCTTCTTAGATAGGTACCTTAGAATACATAAATAACTGATGTTTTCCTTATATAGATGAAACCCTGGCGTAAAGAAATACTCAATGCCATCCTACGAACATTATAAACGCGAATAAAAATATTGTTAGTATGGATGGATGTTTGTTACTCTTTCACGTAAAAACTACTGAATGGATTTTAATGAAACTTTACAATAATATAGCTTATACATCAGAATATCACATAGGCCACAATTTATAAAGATACAATTCACACAATATCAATACCGCGGGTCTCAGTTAGTACTCCATAAAAGTGAGTTAGCTGGTGGCTTAGCGGTTAGTTATTCTGACTATCAGAGGTTGTGGGTTCAATTCCCGCCCAGGACAAATATTTGTTTGTGGATGTGTGTATCTTGGTGTAATTGCGATCTATATATATAGAAGATATATAAGAAAAACTATTATAACTAGGCTTTACGAACGCAATAGAACCCAAAACAATGATTTCTAGAATTTTTCTCTGTATGTATGTACGTTAGTGCATGATAATCTCAGGAACGGCTTAATTTATTGCGGTTTTCACTGATGTGTTGTCTTTATTTAGCTCCACTTAACAATTAGTGTTTGTTCCACTTCAATCGGTTTATAAATAAACAAAAATTGGCAGTCCTAAGGACTGTCGATGGAAGTGAAAACTTATTACTTAGAATATTATTTATAAAATTAATGTATAAAATTAGAAATTTCATAATGTAGAAATTAAAATTATTAACATCAAACTTAAACACGTCGGTAACGCGAACTCATAAGATTTTCTCCCACCAAAAAGTGCTCAACGCGGTTAAAGAAGTTTTGTGACGTCAGCATGTCGGTGACGGTGACGAGAATACATATATACATACACTCGAAAAACATAACCCACCTTCTTTCGCAGTCGGGTAAAAAGAAAAAAGGTCGAAAACTTTTAAAACTACCCACTTATAGTTATCTCCGTTCTTTGTATAACGTGCACGTGTGTCCCTTGGCGTCTTTTAAATGTCATAAAATGCTGGTCGTAAACAATAACAGAACGTCATTGCCATCATTAAAAAGTTACGTCGGAACTACGTCACAGGTTGTTCTTAATTTAAATATAGAATCGAGTGCTTTACAATTCCCTTTCTCTTTCATTAGATTAAAGTACTGTAAGGTTTCGTTCAATTCGTTTTAAACTCTTTTTTTAAAACCATAAACTACATTAGCAAAAATTAAACTTTTTAAATGTAGAACTGTCGTCATCAGGTACGTTATTTGTATGTAACATTGAAATAACCGGGCTTAAACGGGATTGCTTGTTTAAATTTGATTGATTGTTTAAATTTAGAATAATTTGAATGTGTTTTTTGTACAGCTTTCGTTTTGTAACGAGTTACCTCTTACGATTAATTTATTTCACGTTTTGAACGCGTACTTGTAGAAAACTCGCTGATTTCAACATAATAGTATCAATAATACCTATATATTTTTGATAAAATACTTTAAATTACTAATAATAGAAATGTATTTATTTTCAAAATTCATTACGTTTCGTACCATTGCATCGAAGCTTAAACAGGTTTTCGTCATTACTCTAATTAATGTAACTTACAAAATTTCTCATGCTTTTCTGCTTGTCATCATCATCATCAGCTTATTTCAGTCCACAGCTGGACGTAAGCCTCAATGTTATTATTGTAGTTTTTAAAAATCAAAAACTACAATTGAAAACTATGCTTAGCGTGGAGACTACCTTATTGTCTTGACATACAAACGTTGCTCGTTTAAATTAAGAATACCGAGCTTCTTACGCATTAGTACTTTTTAAATTTTTTTTTTTCGAGACTCATTTCAAAAATAGAATCCTACTTTTCGCGCCAAGTTCATAATTTTTTAAATTCGCTTCGCTAATATTAATCGCTTGTCCCAGAATCCTCAAAATTTAATTCTTTTTACTGTTTAAAAAAAAACGTTACATATTTTAACATTTTAGAAGTGAAAACTTCTTTAGGTGCGTTGAGCACTTTTTTGAGTGAACAAAATCATGAGGCTCGCGTCATCGTCACCGAACGTTATCCATGAGCTATATTTTTTTATTTCTTTTTAACGCGCATTTTATTTAAAGAGCAAAGAGGTTCATTTCAGGTGAGCCGAAATAACTGTTTGTTTATACCATTGATCACGCTGACCAGACGGGTTGGTATACAGTTTGTGTCAAGTGTTACATCTCTTCGCAGTGCTGTTGTCCTGGTAGTTCGCTCCGTCAGTCGGCTCTTACGACACCCACGGGGTGAATAGGGGTGCTGATACTCTGTATTGTAAATATGACATCACTCTGAGATTGACTCTCATTCGATTAAGAAGCATAAAATTATATCCAAAACTGTTTATCTCTTTCGGAGCAACAGTGTCACAAACAGGTTGACGAAGACATCCTTATTTGATTAGGGTTTAAAAATAAACAGCCAAGATGACTAAGATGCTTTGTCTCAGGTCATTCCATCTCCCTCCCACACTACAAGTATTGATTAACTTGACTTTGAACTTCATAATGAGTGTGTGGGATGGAATTTATAAGAAATGAACAAAATAAATGAAAACTGATGTGGTAATTGACTGAAGCCATCTTTCATCATCTGTTGTCCTGTTAGTTTTCTCCCTCAGACTTTTACGACACCCAGGGGATGAAAAGGGGTGGTGACACTTCATTTTCATAACCCTTCATGACACATGTACACCTCAGGACGCAGTTAGTAATTTTATAATGCACTCACGCGTTGGTTGAGGTCAATTAAATTATATATAAACGACCTCCCTGCAGGAGTATGCCTAATTTTATTCCATTCGTATTTCCATCGCTCTCTTGACCTTGCGTTTCACATGGCAGCTGTCAAGGTTGACAGATGTCACCAGGACTCTTTTGAGTTATGTTGTCTTTGGTTCTTGTAGAGGCCGATCTGAGAGCTCGCTTATAAAATATACACCAAAAATTATATTTGATTTAATTTATAAAACATATTGTTATTAATTGAATATGTTAAGAAAATTCTTTGTAGTCATTTTTAAACAAATACAACAGGCGGAAGCATATCATGTTTGGAATACTTAATGTTTTTAGGTAAAAGAAGAGCACAAGGCTATTTTTTTATTTATATGTGCTATAATATCATAAAATACGAACAAAAAGGTATTTAAAACTGCAGGTGTCCAGAATATACTTGGATCTAGCTCGGTACAAAAGTCTATACAAATTCAGATCAAGTTATACTGGTCAATGAACTGTCAAAATTATTAATTGCAGTGATTCTGGACCTTGTTAGATACATACATTATAATGAAAATATCATTCGTGGGAGAGCCACAGCCATGCATAAGTCGGTTCGATCGCCTCACAGAAAACCGGTGTGAAAAAAGCGCCTGCGCTGTGTTCCACCGAGTGAGTTAGAATACCGTGGCCCATACCCCAAACCCTGCCCCGATCCCTCTCCCCAAGGTCATAGTTAGGCTGCAGTGACTACAGACGTCAATTGCAAGTTAAATTTAAGCATTTTAAAAGTCCCCGTACGCAAGCACTTAATCGAGTAATCATACGCCAAAAATGCCTTACATCATTTTGGAAAAGAGCTGATACGGGTGTCCAATGGCGGCGGTAATCGTTTACCATCAGGCGATACGTCTGCTCGTTTGCCCCTTATATCATAAAAAAACATCGACGTCAAACTTATAACGCTCCTTCTTGCGTCGGGGGTTAAAAAACAGATTTACATATTTTTAAAATTTTTTGTTTGTTCCTTTTCACGTCTAAACTACTCGACCGGTACTCAAAAAACTCTACCTTGGCAATAGTTTATACATTTCTTTTCCTATTTACATTTTACACACCCCGGAACATCCAAAATAGACTTCCTTATAAAAGCTATACGAATTATAATCATGCGCCCAGGAAGGGAAGGCATATCATTCTGTTTTGACTCCAAGGTCAAGAAGAGTGCCAAGATAATGCTTCAGAGTGTTAGTGCCGACGGCCGGAGTTCCGCCGAAGACACTAATTTATTAACAACTTAAATTCAACCTTCTTCAGAATACGACGAAACGAAATAAAATGCCGAATAGCGACGGTTGGTTTTATGTCTTTGAATCAAATACAGCTGTATTCTGATAATCTTTAAGTTCAGTTTAAATTGTTACTAAAGTAGTTTCTTCGCCGACACTCCGTCGGCGCTGACACTAAATGAAAGTTTAATTGTCTCTAGTTTATGGTCCAAGGTGTTCTTTGTCTACCCTCAGATACGCTGTGTATCAAAAGCTAATTTCTCACTTTATTTATACAGTTGAGGACGACACAGAGGCCGTGCCCCATTTAACCGACGTATCATTTATTTGTGCGCATACGCTTGTTGGAAAATGCGAATTGTGTGTTGGCAACAGATGTTTGTTATGCGGGTAGTTGTGGAAATGTTTAGTTATGTTTTCTTTTTCTTATCAATTTAATCTATACCTATGATATAAAGAGGTAAATTTGTGGGGTTGGAATACCCCTGTTTTACACTGAGCCAGACCTGAACGAATTCGCGTAGTTGGTTTAAGCGATCACCACGCTACTTTCCACTGCACTGAATGTTGTGGGTTCAAATTTTTCAAATTGTATCTGTTTCATGTTTGTTTTTGATACAGTATGTATATTCCTAATGTGGAATATGTTTTTTAAATCAACTAATGATCTTCTATCTGGATGACTGAGCTTAGCTCGGTATTTTTTTTGGATAAATTTCAAAAAAGAAAACTTATGCAGGGGGCATGCTCAATTATATACATATATGTATGTATATACAAGAATTGCCCACACAAAGTAATTAGATAAATACTATTCACAAGTATACAATTCAGTTACTAACTAGTTTGAAGTAACATTGCGGTATTACATTGAAGCGACTCCATACAAGGATGCCAGTTAGTTGTCGCCCTTAGCCAGCAACCATGTCGGCCAAGGTTGACTCCAACCATGTTCAAACATGGTTTACTGGTCTATGCATATAAATTTTTCTCGGCAAACGTAGTGTAGGACGACCACAAACCAGGTGGAGTGATGATTTGCGCAAGACGGCAGTAGGAGCTGGATGCGAGAAGCCGAAAATCGAACTAATTGTCGTGCAATTGAAAGGCCTTTGTCTAGCTGTGGACTGCGATAGGCTGATGATGATGATGATGATGATGATAATATATACGAGTATCGTAAATTGCCGTAACAGAATCATCAACGTCGAGAACGGCTGGTAGTACTATTTTTTTTTATATTATCGGAGACAAACGAGCATACGTATCGCCTGATGGTAAACGATTACCGCAGCCCATGGACACCCGCAACACCAGAGGCATCAAAAGTCCGTTGCCGGCCTTTGGGGGATGGGGATTTTGATGAGGGGAATGGTCGGGTTATGGGCCTCCGATATCCGGATGGGTTGGAGTATGGTAACGACATTGTAGGTCCGGATGGCGTAAGAAAGCGGTTCCCGGAACTCTCCCGTCTCAGGCGCAGAATGGCACACCGTGTGGTTTTAGTCGGTTCGATTCCGACACACCGCCCCTCCGTAAACCCCGGTAGGGTGAGGGTCGAGGGGGTTTCCACAGTAAAAAAAAAATGGTAACGACATTGTTACCTGTGATTTATACTTCAGCATATTGCCGTCCACTACTGAACGAAGGCCTCCCTCAAAGAGCGCCAACCATCCCGGTCCCGGGCAGTCCGCATCCATCCACCTCCAGCTCCTTTCCTCAAGTCGTTTGTCCATTTAATTACTAAGAATTGTCTGTTGCAAGTATCCAACAAGCTAAAATTAAAAATTTAAAAAACCCCCTACGCAATCACTTAATCGAGTAATCATGCGCAAAAAATGCCTTACATCGTTTTGGACAAAAGCTGACACTCTTACACTGCTGGACCGATATTAACTAAACGTAGAAAACAACCAATTACTTGCAGATCATATATACAATCGTTGTCTGTCTGTTTGTTCCGACTAATATCTGAATGGCTGGACCGATTTTCATGGGACTTTTATTGGCAGATAGCTGATGGTAACTATTTTTATTTAAGACTAGTTTCGCTCGGCGATTCTACCCTACTACCTAGTAAAGAATAAGTATTGACTGCCTCGGTGGCGCAGCGGTAGCATATGCGACTGTTGTTCTTGAGGTCTCGGGTTCGATTCGCGGGTCGGTTCAAATGTTTGTATAATCTACAAATGTTTGTTTCGGAGTTTGGGTGTTTTCTATGTATGATATGTATGTATTTACAAAAAAAAAGTATATTTGTATTTATATCAGTTGTTTAGTACCCACAGTACAAGCTCTGCTTAGTTTGGGACTAGATGGCGTTGTGTGTTAGACGTCTGAAATATTTATTATATTTATTATTATTAATCTCTATTTTTAGGGTTCCGCACACCAAAAAGGAAAAACGGAACCCTTATACCCTATATATATACCCTAGAGTATTAAAATACTCTTTTTCATAGTTGTGAAACTTTGTTTGTGAAATGTATCAAGTTGAAATTCATATCAAATATACCGGTCTTCTGTCTCTTAGATCTCTGAAAAATTCAAACTTCTAAACCAACGCAATCAAAAGATACAGCCGTTTATGCTGCATATTTTCGACACTCGCAAGGGAATCAAAACTTACAAGGTACGTCCTTGAACTCAGAACCTTGAAATTTGGTATTAAGGACGTCTTATAGTACACCCTCTGTGCGCGAGTCCGACTCGCACTTGCCCGTTTTTTTTTATAATATTTAAACTGCGTGGCCGTGACCCCAGTCAAAGATATTATGACTAAATTTAAAAACATCATAAACTGTTCTAAATAGCCGTATATTACACAGAGCATGTAAATATTTTTATTTGCACTTCGTCTTGTCCGGACGCTCAAAGCGACCTTTGCCTGTTCTTTTAAAAAATAAAATTTAATGGCTGGTTTTATATATAGTTGCGATAATACCATCGTTACTTATTTTACACAGCCCACCGCTGTACACAATCTTCTCCTTAGGCTTGAGTCTTCTACACCACATAGGCTGGTACGAAATATAATTAAATAGGGCTTGTGGCGAGTTTTCTTTGCCTGCAGAGCATTTTTTTCACGTGATGTTCATCATAAATTCGGATCGACTGCACCAAATTGAATAAAAGTTTGTTTAGAAGTAAATTAAAAGGGAATTGAGGGGAAGTAAAATATGGCTGGATTTGAAGAATTCAAAACCCAAGAGAAAACACTATTTAGACAAAACTTTGTTCTTTAAAGTACGTGTTAAAAATATGTTTTGTCATTCGCGCCAAATTTTACGTCATCGCAAATTTTTTTTATACGGCTGATCGAAGTTCAAGGCGAAAGGCCGTGTTGATATGAAACTCATAAATATTATGCTTTGAAAACCGGTTTTTTCACTATTTGAATGTTTTCGTATTTTAGTTTGCAATAGATAATTTGAGCTTGCATTTGAATTCTGACTGAGAGGTAGCTGATTATATAAGGAGTAGATAAAGCTTCTTTTTTTCAGCTTAGCTCCGCCCGCGACCTTACCTTACCGCGGGGCTCGGCTAGTAATTTAATAAATTATCACAAAAGTAACTTTGTTATGCTTTCACGGTTAAATGGCTGCATCTATTTTGATGGAATTTGGCTTGGAAATATGTAGGTAGGTATTTTGATCCTTGAGGAAGGACAGGCTACTTACAACTCATTACCATGATGACCGACATTTAAGTGGGCGGAGCCGCTAGCATGAGTTAGTGTTCACATAAAGCATGTTCGCCAAAAAACAAATTTTATACAGTTACGAAAATTAGAAAGTTGGTCTTGTTATCTATTCGGTAGAAAGTTTTGCCCCTGTATATGTTTTATTGTATTTTCGGTCATTATTACACCCACAAAAAATATGTCATTTAAAATTTGGCGCCATTTTTAATGTCATGTTGAATGTCTATTTTAGTTTAAAAAAAGAATGCTCGAAGCGTGGAACTTTTTTATATTAATCTTTAAAAAAAAACATTTTGCGTTATAATAATGAAGATATTTTATAGTTTTATTTTATAACAAAATTATTCAGAATATTTGTCCAGAAGATAATCTTATCTTAATTACAATATTTTACTAACAATAAATAAAGTTTTAACGAAAAAATCAGAAAAATAAATAGTGAATATTAAGTCGTGTATTTTAAACAAAAACTAATCTCATTTCTTTTAATATCAACGCACATTTCTCTCAGATTTCGTAAGATAATGAAAAATATGCAGATTTCGCAACATGGCGGACAAAGATGACCTGATTCTGTTAATATAAACAATGTATTGCAAACCGTTGCGCAATGCACCATTGTATTATATACTAGCGACCCAACCCGGCTTCATACGGAAGTCTTTGAAATTCTCGTATTTCTTTTCCTATAATATGTATGTATTACACGTGTGAATTTTCCTCTTGAATCACTCTATGTATTGCTGAAAACTGCATTAAAATCCGTTGAGTAGTTTAGAAGATTTAAGCGAACAGACAGCGGGGGCAACTTCATTTTATACTATGTAAAGATTAGCTAACACTTACATTAGTAATCTACTTCAGGAAATAGGTATTTTCATAGCAAGGAGGTTTTGTTCTATTAAACTAGCCCGGTTGGTAAAAGGTTCGTTTCAAAATTCCGTCTCTCCGCAGTGCTGTTGTCCTGGTAGTTAAATCCCTTAGTCACCTCATGATGATGTTCTCCTAGCCGATTTCGGCCACGGCGGTCACCCTAACGGAGACCAGCCAACTTCGCAGGAGGTACTATAGCGCACTAGTGTGTGCGCAAACACAGGTGCACCCTCTGTTCCCTCTCTCTCATAATCCGATGGGACGATTAACCTACACGACCGGGGAGACTACAGGCGCAGGACCGACAGCTTTACGTGCTCTCCGAGGTACGAGGGTTCAGACCCCAACTTGCACACTCCGAGCTGTTATTTAGTATTTCTATAATCAGAAAAACAAAATAACAATTTTTGCCCGGCCCGGGATTCGAACCCGAGACCTCTTGATTAGCAGTCGCATACGTCAACCGCTAGACCAATGAGCCAGCTAATATCCACGAGATAAAATAGGGGTGGTTACACTCTCGGTTCTTATAACCTATCATCGCAAGGAGTATCAATTCGAATCTTAGAATTTTACTATAATTTAGGCTGATAACGTATCAACCTGACAACTAATTTATCTATCAAGAAGTACATAATAACTCTTTGTTCCTAGTAACTTGACAACCATGTTCAAAACAAATCTGTTTACCAAATTAACGATCAAATTCACCTGGACTGCAAACTCTTTGTGAAAACACGCAAGGAGAGCTCACGCATTAATGGTTGTGCCGTTGGATGTGCGCCATGGCGGGGAAATGGCCTTTATGTCATCTCAATGACGTTTTGAACAAAAGGAGGTTGAGAGAGTTTTATACATATACTCTATTTTTGTTTTTGGCCGTACGAGATGCGATCTGTGCGCGTTTTTATCATCTATGCAAAACATTTTTACGATGTTTTTATTGTCTATAACAGGTCAAGTTCAATAATGTTGCTAATGGACGCGCATGTTCTAAATTTAAATTTGTATACATGTGTTAAATTGTCTATTTTAAGACATATGTGATACAATGTGTGTATTTGAAATAGCTCACTGATGACGAGGTAGATTAAGCGGTTACCTGCCGCTTCCTGCTGCACATTGTGTGATATACAAATTATTGTTCTTTGTCTCCGTTTCATGTATGTTTGTAAAGTCCCCCTAGAGTTGTCTTTAGAAAAAAACATTACCTTCAACTTCAATAATTAGTAGTATACCGTGGGAGAGCCACGCTTCGGCATGCATGGTTCGGCTTGACCGGAGTGATGCAGCGCTTGCGTTGTGTTTCATCGAGTGAGTGAGGATACCGGAGGTCCATAACCCAACCATTCCCCTCATCCAACTCCCCATCCCCAAGGCCGGCAACGCACTTGTGACGCCTCTGGTGTTGCGGATGTCCATGAGCGGCGGTAATCGCTTACCATCAGGCGATACGTCTGCTCGTTTGCACCCTATTACATAAAAAAAACTTAAATCATGTAGAACCGTTGTCTTTCTATTTTATACTAACCGACCTGAGCCCGCTTCGTTGGTCGTTAACCGCCCGCTTTTCTTCGACTTGATTTACAAATACTATTATTTTGTACTAAATTGTTTGTTCAATCCTAATAAAATATGGCTTATGTCGGTCCTGAATAGTGTAGCTTTCTGTTAATGAAAGAATTTTCAGAATCGGATCAGTACTTCCGAAGATTACCCCTACAACCATACAAAGCCTCTGTCTCTGCCTCTTTGGCGCAGTGGTAAAGAATGCGTCTGCTGTTCAAGAGGTCTCGGGTTCGATGCCTGAGTCGGACCAAAAGTTTGTATGATCTGCAAATATTTTTTTCGGAGTTTGGGTGTTTTGTATGTATAATATGTATGTATTTACAAAAAAAATATAAGTACGTAGTGTGTTCAAAAAGTATCGCGAATTTTGTGTATTTTCAAAAATTATTTTTTTATTCGTGTGTATCTATTTTGTCCCCTTCAAAGTAATCCCCCTGGGGTATTATACACTTGTGCCAACGTTTTTTCCAATCTTCGAAGCACTTCAAAAAAATCATTTTTTTTGTATCTTGTTCAGCTCCTCCTTCGATACCGTCTTTATCTCGTCAATCGTGGCGTAGCGTCGTCCTTTCATGGGCCTCTTCAGTTTCGGGTACAAGAAAAAGTCACAGGAACAAGAAAAATTCGCGGACAGATTCCAAAATCTCATTAGCAACGTTCATGCGATGCTGTTTTTGATCGAAATTGAGAAATTTTGGTACGAATTTTGCGGCGACCCGTCTCATGCCCAAATTATCGATTAAAATTGAATGTCACGAGCTAATCGATATGCCTAGGTCCTCGGCAATTTCTCTAACGGTGATTCGACGATTGTCCATTTTCTTCACTTAATCAATTTGTTGTTGAAATATTAATATCAGTTGTCTAGTACCCCATAGTACAAGCTCTGCTTAGTTTGGGACTAGATGGCGTTGTGTGTTAAAATGTATGAAGATGTCTGAAAGTTATAAACTTTACCTCTTTATAATATTAGTGTAGACAGTCTTCTGTGGAATGAAGAAGGCTTTGGTCTAATATACCACGCTAATATTCACTCGCACCCTGGAGCCGAAATGTGTTAGAATGGAAACCGCGATTAGGCAAGCGTAATGTAGGGCGCCCTGCGGCACAATTTATTTTTTATTTCTTTTAGACTCCTTAACTCTTTAGACTCTCTTAGACTTTTTAACTCCCGCATTAGGAATATACATTCCTGTGTCGCGGGGATCTTTACAAACATACATGAAACGGACACAAAGTACACCCAGACTTAGAACAACAATTTATGGATCACATAAAGTGTTGTCCCATGTAGGATTTGAACCCGTAACACTTGGCGCAGTAGGAAGCGGTGTGGCGACCACTGAAACCACTAGGCCAACCGTGTAGTCACATATGATACGATGGACATATGATTTAAATAAAGCGACTGATGGCTGTTGGATGCGGACAGCCCAAGACCAAGACGGTTGGCGCTTCAGTGGACGGCGATCGATTGCCGACCAGGTAGCTTCGGCTGACGGGCAGGGCTTGTTTATTTTTTTTGAAGTGTGCGTCAGGCGCATGACCTGATCGAAAATTCGTAAGTCGAAGGGAGGGTAGACCTTAAATTGTCATACCGCTCGGGTGAACTCGGGGCCGCCGAGTGCACCCGAGCGAGAAAGATACATTCAGCTGCTTTTCGCTGTTGTGTCGCTGTGTTTAGTATATTCAATTAATACGTAATAATTGTCGTTATTTACTTGTTTTTAACGCGCATTTTATTCAAAGAGCAAATAGTTACATTTCAGATGAGCTTAAATAACTGTTTGTTTATAGTTTTGAGTTTTTACTTCTGTCGGCAGTCCTCATGACTGCTTTATGTTTATTTATCTTTATTGTACACTCTTGACGGATAGAAAAAAATATATTACAACATACAAATGTGACAATTGGCGGTCTTATCGCTCATGGCGATCTCTTACAGACAACCTTTATACGGATAATTTGGTGACATTAATAAGGGTACTAGTAGTAGGGTGCACAAATCTCAGATCTGTTCAAATGTGAATATACATTCATGTATAAATACACATCTACTCATACTACTAATATATACATACATATACATAAATACATACACAAACTTAATATATATATACTATAAATAAGGTATTATAATCAAAGATAATATTTTTTTTTTTTAATATTTAAACTGCCAAGATGACTCTGCCCTACCTGATGGAAAACATGAGCAGAATCCAAGAGTGGTGGTCACCATCCTCAGTGCGAAAAAGCACAATGCAGCATGGTGACCCACACTATCGCGGCCTGGGGGAAGGGGGATGGTGAGGGGGATAGGGGGCGTTGGATTGGGGTATGCGCCTCCGGTATCCTCACTCACTCTATGAAACACAGCGTAAGCGCTGTTTCACACCGGTTTTCTGTGAGGCCGTGGTATCGATCCTTCACTAACTTTTTAAATACAGGCAAGGTTTTAGCGTGACGGATCGTTTCAGGTAAACCGTTTAATACGCAATTCCTGGATCCCTACTATCTCAGGCACACAGTGTGGTTTTATTCGGCCCGCCTTCGACACACAGACCAAAACCAGATCCGTAAAGAATTCCATAGCTTATAAATTTAAGGGTATGTTTCATATTGAGACTGTTATTATTATTTATACTCAATATCCGTTATTTCACGTATGTGATAATATCGTATCGCGAACGATAAGAATGCGATAAAAACATCGATACATGATAATCGATAATGTCATACTCTGATTATAAACCAGCTATATCTACTACACTCGGTGGCTTATTGTGGCAGCACAAAGAACCCCAGACTCAGAATCGCCACGCAGTAGAAAGCGGCGTGGCTACCACGTTACCAATACGCCATTCGTTCGGTCCAACAAACATTATACCTACAGTATTAAAGTCATTACTATCTTAAAGAGATAAGATAATATTGATATAATAATAATTAATCAATATCTAGGTGTTTATATTATTTACTTAAAAATTCGTGTATTTTTACCGTGGGAGAGCCACCCTTCGGCATGAATGGGCCGGCTCGACCGCAGTGATACCAGGGCCTCACAGAAAACCGGTGTGAAACAGCGCTTACGCTGTGTTTCATCAAGTGAGTGAGGATACCGGAGGCCCATACCCAATCCAACCATCCCCTATACCCCTTCCCATCCCTCTCCTCATCCCCCAAAGGCCGGCAACACACTTGTGACACCTCTGGTGTTACGGATGTCCATGGCCGGCGGTAATCGCTTACCATCAGGCGATACGTCAGCTCGTTTGCCCCTTATACCATAAAAAATCAATTGAGATATTCAAGGCAGTAGAACTGAAGAACTGGAAGGTTCGGGGCAGCATTCGTGTTGTAATGTTAATTTGGTGAGTGCGAGATGGAAGCCGCCATATTGGCTGTCACTATGCTGCATTGTTACATGTTCTGCTTTCAAATTGAGTATGGTGACAACCACTATTGAATTGGCTTTCCACGGGGCAGAGTAATACTCACTTTGTATTTTATATAAAGAAATTCAATAGAAAAACCGAAAATACAATTTTTTTGACTACACGGTTAGCCTAGTGGTTTCAGTGGTCGCCACACCGCTTCCTACTGCGCCAAGTGTTGTGGGTTCAAATCAACACTTTGTGTGATCCATAAATTACCGTGGGAGAGCCACTCTTCCGCATGCAAGGGCCGGCTCGACCGGAGTAATACCACGGCCTCACAGAAAACCGGTGTGAAACAGCGCCTGCGCTGTGTTTCACCGAGTGAGTGAGGATACCGGAGGCCCATAATCCAATCCTTCCCCTCATCCCCCTCCCCATCCCCCAAGGCCGGCAACGCACTTGTGATGCCTCTGGTGTTACGGATGTTCATGGGCGGCGGTAATCGCTTACCATCAGGCGATACGTCTGCTCGTTTGCCCCCTATTCCATAAAAAAAAGAAAATTGTTGTTCTAAGTGTGGGTGTACTTTGTGTCCGTTTCATGTATGTTTGTAAAGATCCCCGCGACACAGGAATGTACATTCCTAATGCGGGAGTTGTCTAAAAAAAAAAGAAAAATCAATCATATAAATATACATAATAACTGTATCTTTAAATAAAATAAAGAAAACACCAAAAAGGATAAGTGCTTAATTAAATATAAGCGGATTATGACCTAATGCATAGTTAGCCGTGAGTCAATACGGGTCGACGCCATCTTGAAAACGGCGACGCGGGACGTTTATGTCAAAGAACATAAAAATGAAATTTAAAGGTAATTCTACTTATTTCAATCGTTTTTTTTATATAAATAAGGGTAATAATGTTGTTTTTTTTCTTCATTATTTACTTTCATCATGGAGGTGATGATGAAACTGAATATTGGAGAAAAAAATGATTCATAATTAAACATTTTGGTACATGATATTTAAAATAAAAGGTATTGACAGGCAGCCAGAGAGATGGACAACAAAGTGATCTTAAAGAGGTTCTATTTTTTTCATTTTGAGGTACAGAACCCTAAAAATTGTGTTCATATAAAGGAGGAGGTGCCCCGTGGTATTACCTTGAATCGCAGTTGCTTTTAAATCGGATATCCTTCACTATGTTATTGGTTTAATTTTGTACACTAATATGTATTTTTTATAAAATAAAAGTAGCCCATGTTACTCCTTGCAACATCAGCTATTGACCAATGAAAGTTCCTTGAAAATCGGTCTAGCCGTTCCAAAGATAGCAGTAACAAATATAGACGATTCGAATTTTCTTTTGTTGGGTCGTGTTCCTGAGTATGGTACCGTATTTACTTTATAGGCATTAAGTGAAAAGCAGTTGATTGGAAATTATAAGCAGGCACATCAAATTTAATTTATTTGTATAGATTTTAACTAAATAAGATTCGGCCTAAGAGTACAATGAACTTCTTTTATTTGATTATTTTTATCGTTATCAGTACAATATAATTAAGACAAATAGGATTATATTCTACGTTCAAAATGACTTTGAATGAAATTGAATTATGGTCCTACATGCACTCGGCCAGCGTGGGGACGTATGGTCTTAACCCTCTCCTGAGAGGAGACCCAAGCCCGAATTTTAAAAGACTGAAAGTTTACATCAGGTGCTGCCACAAGATTCTTCACTTGTACTAAAATATATACGAGTACGTTGAACGAAATGCGTAATCGCCATGACATTTCCCGGCACGTCATTTAGATTGCGAGAATACTATCCCTATCAATAAGCGTTCTGGCGCTGTTTGTATTAACAGTTCGTTAGACAGCATAGCTAATTACAAAACGCTGTAGCGTAAACGTTTAATTCTTAGTTAACGCTCGATTTTAGCGCTCATAGCCCAGTTGCACTCGGTGATTAGAAACAATCACCGAGGGTAAGCAACGACGGCGCTGTCTGTACCTGGATGAGTGACCGCTGGTGGCATGTTACCATGAGCGTATCCGTGATTCGGAAGTCACGTTAAGCAGTCGGTCCCGGTTGTTATCATAGGATAACAGCCGTGAAGCTTAGTTGGAGGCCTTCGGGCGGCTTAAAAACATCCAACGGTAAGATACGTAGCCACAACGTAGTCTTGCCAGTCCCCAACCCGCGCTTGGCTAGCGTGGGGCCGTATGGCCGTAACCCTCTCCTGAGAGGAGACCTGAGTCCAGCAGTGAGACTTATAGGTTGTTGATTGATTAATTTATTGCTCGATTTGGAGGAGGGGTTTGGGTATGGGTCTTTGGCATCTTCAATCACTCGGTAAAACACAGAGCAGCGCAAGCGGGTGACACCGCGGGGCTCAGCAAGTATTATATACTTTAAGAAATATATATTTCTCCCACTTCATTAAACAAATGCGTAGTATCATAGTGATAAAACTGCGCATCACGGACTTATTTGAATCAACAATATTAATTACGTATGTTGGGCAAATATACATTCACGACTTTGCCCTAAAAGGGTAGACAGGGATACCCCTGTCTACCCTTTTAGGTATATTTAATTTTTGATTTAAGTATATTTAAAGACCATTTTGGAGTTTACTTCTAAAGAAAAAAATCCTATTTAAGCCGTGGTATGAAAATTTCGTGAACAGTGGGAGAGCCACGCTTCGGCCCGAAAGGGCCGGCTCGACCGGAGTGATACCACGTCCTCCAGT
The DNA here is from genome assembly GCA_003709505.1 of Hyphantria cunea. Taxonomy (NCBI): domain Eukaryota; kingdom Metazoa; phylum Arthropoda; class Insecta; order Lepidoptera; family Erebidae; genus Hyphantria; species Hyphantria cunea. The sequence goes on along the minus strand of PKRV01000444.1, from coordinate 545,465 downwards.
GAGGATACCGGAAGCCCATATCCCAACTCTTACCCCCATCCCCTAAAGGCCGGCCACGGACTTGTGACACTTCTGGTGTTCTATCGACATGTTTGCTCGTTTGCCAGTAATTCCAGAAAAACAAAATTAGAACCTACAAATATAAATACCCAAAGGTATTTTCTGTTTCTGTTCCTTCATAACCCTGGACGCTAAAAGAGGGGTTTATAAGTTTGACGTCGATGTCTGTGTGTGTCTGTCATCGCAGCTCTCAAACGGATGGACCGATTTCAATGCAGTTTTTTTTATTTGAAAGCCAGTTTCCTTGCGGTGAGATATGTTTGTTTGATATCGGTCCAGCAGTGTAAGAGTATCAGCTCTTTCACGAAATGATGTAAGCCATTTTGGCGATGTTTATTCGATTAAGGGCTTGAGTAGGAGGTTTTTTAAATTTTCAAATTTAGCTTGTAGATTCGCATAGTCTGGTAAAAGTTATATAACACTCTCGTAGGTCAAGTTTATTTCAATTCTAAAACTCATCAAAATTAGTTTGGTATTAAAAGAAATTTGTTTAATATTTGTGAACTTAGATAGATAAGAAATATTTTACAATCGTAATACATAAATACTGGCTTGACTTATTTCATTACAGGCCTCCAATAAGTCTTAATTACCGAATTAGACTTATTGGAGGCCGCGTAAAATAGCCTTACGCATCTAAAATGGACTTAGTCCTTAACTAAACGCTGTTTAATACGTTTGACCTTTCATAACTTGGAAGGTTCGCATTTGCTTTATTCTAACCATGTATTGCAGACCCAACTAAAATTTCGATTTACAAACCAGAGATAATACTATACTGTTTGTGGAAAAGGAGGTTTTAATTATTGTCTCTAACCCAAAACTGGCAACAAAAATATGTTTTCCAAATGAAAATTCAGAGAAAAATAAATGAGATGAATGTGATTCATTCTTTATTGTACGTGTGCAGTCGATTTGGCAGTATACTCGCGGCCACAGCCGAGAGCGCGCGCGTTTTCCGAACGTAGAATAAATCGTAAACAAAGGACTTTGTTTTATCTGTGCTTCGTAAGAATACTTACAAGCGGGAAAATTTTACTTTTTTTTCTCAAAATACGCATAGGTATCATCATATTTGAATATAGAATTTTATCGTTCTATTTTTGAAAGTATTTTTTTCTTTAAATAGTGCAGTTCTATATCGTAGAGTTGATGATTAATTAAATAAATCGCGTGTTTTTTTTTAATTATCCGAAATGTTTGTGGTAGAAAAATGACGTGTCTGGGTTGCTGTGTTTTGGTCGACATTATTTTTTTTACGTGAAGTTCTAGTTTTATGTGTTAGTTTTTAATTTAGTGTTGTGACGATGTGTAAATCTTTCAATTATTTCTGTGAATCAGAGGGATCATTGTTCATAGTTAACGTATACTATTTGTTGGTTGTATGTTTGTAAATAACTCTATGACACAGACCTAGATATCTATACGAGCTTATTACTGTAGTCAAGGCTATCGTACAGAGATGATAATTTGACTTGCCGTTTACAGATGCTTATTGCTAAGTCACAGGTTCGAGTCCAATGGTGAAAACGATCATTTGTGGTGTCTATGTGTAATTTATCTATACATCTATACAAATAAATAAAATTGGAGTGTCTGTTTGTAATATTAAAATAACAGCCTTTTACTAAATCCATATACACGGTACATATATCAATTTTTTTTTTCAATTTTTATCTGTCTGTTTGTTCAGGCTAATCTCTTAAACGGCTGAAGCGATTTTGATGGGACTTTCACTGGTGGATAGCTGATGATGATTTGATTGAGTTTATTAGGCTACCTTTTTAGACTAGCTTTGCCGCGTGATGTTACCCACGGTTGTTGTGGTAACCGCGGGGCACAGCTAATATAATATACAAACTAAGGTCTTATTACCAAATTCAGAATCAGGCTTTGATCAGGGCCAACCTGGTGGAAATGCCAGGCAACACCAAGGTATCTAAATGCGTAAGCAATGCTAAGAAAATAGTAATATAATACAATGAGTAACATCATTTATAGCAGTACATAGAATAGGTTTTAAAAGTGCAGCATATTTAGCAGTGTGAGAGACATAATTGATTGACTTGAATGAGAAAGAGAATTAGGATTAATAAGAGCGCCAATTATGTAAAAGAAAATGCATACACCAATTAACTTTAAAGTCTCCCACTACGGGACATAAGCCCCCCTACAATACTTCAAATTAGTTGCATTTTATCATCTGTCAAAACGATAACTTTGTATGAGAAATGTACTAAATATAAAGTTGTGACGTCACTGCTTTAAACTCCCCAATTGAGCGATATATTTCAATGTTTCATTGATTAAAATTTGTAACAGAAATGAAAAACTGTGAATTATATTGTAATAGTGGTTTTAATGAAGGTGATATCGGTATTTATTTACGACACAGTCAACTACCCTACTGAATACACCGTCTTCTCCCGTTGACTCTCACTCATTCTCAATTACTTCATCATTCTTTTAGAAGATCTGAATGAAGGTATTAGAAATGAAAAGCTGTAATAATTATGTTTTCCCGAGATGTTTTGTAATATTCTTTTTAATGAAAGAGACATTTATTTATTTACGATACAGTCAACTACAACAGCCTCTGAACATAACTACAGTTCTTTTTTTGAAAAGAGTAACGGCTCAGGATTTAATTTTGTTTGTTGCCATAGCTAAATTATAAAAAAAAAACTGACTGCGTCTATATCTGTCGTCTTTATTATTAATTTATTTAAACAAAACATACAAGTTATATATATATATATTCGTAATCATCGTTAAAAATTCTTTATTTTGATACCACACTCGATGTATTTTGAAAACATTCTTTTTTTGAGTTCACTTCTTGGCGCCAAAAAGCTTGGATATTTTTTCATTTCGATGGACCCCGTATTACTCTCACGATTAAGAAATATACACCAGTCACCCGTCTTTTGTATTTCTATGGGTGAAAAATACGACAAACCGTTTAGGCTCCAGGGTGTGCCAACGAAATACACATTCATATATTTATACCGTGGGAGAGCCACGCTTTGGCATGAATGGGCCGGCTCGACCGGAGTGATACCACGGCCTCACAGAAAACCGGTGTGAAACAGCGCTTACGCTGTGTTTCATCGAGTGAGTGAGGATACCGGAGGCCCATACCCCAATCCAACGCCCCCTATCCCCCTCACCATCCCCCTTCCCCCCAGGCCGCCATAGTGTGGGTCACCATGCTGCATTGTTCTTTTTCGCATTGAGGATGGTGACCACCACTCTTGGATTCTGCTCATGCTTTCCATCAGGCAGGGCAGAGTCATTTTGGCAGCTTAAATATAAAAAAAAAAAAAAAAAATATATATACAAACGAAAATCATAACCATCATCTTTCGACTTCCTAGCCTTTATTATTCCCAAAATTTGGGGTCAGCTACTAGTCCAACCGGTGTTACCTGAATATCAGTTTTTACGAAGCATCAGACCTCCGCAACACTGAGAGTGAACTGAATTCGAAGGTTGAACTAGTTGTCAGTATATTTGGGTCCGGATGGCGTAAGAAAGCGGTTCCCGGATCCCTCCCGCCTCAAACCCCGGTGGGGTGAAGGACCGAGGGGGTTTCTACAGGTAAAAAAAAAAGATGTCAGTATATTTGAGGGCACTGACTTCCCAATAACGACTGATATAGATGTTCATGACTACCGGGCACGTCGTAGTCGGTCATTCAGAGGCAGTTGAGTAAAAAGATCTACCAAAAAAATCCTATTAGTCACTTTATATCTGCTTGAAATTAAAACTATTAACTAAAATGCTCCAAAGAGGTCATTTAGCTATTCTGACGTATTTCAGCTACTTTCGTAGTATGATAAACAGGTATGTTTACTGGTAACAAATGAGTTTTTACCTTGTTTGTTTCCTAGTAAGGTTTAATTTTAAATGTTTGAACTCGAAGTTGTTTTGTTAATTTAATTCATTTGAAGCGAATGGTTTGTTAGGAGCTGCGTTTCTTACAAACTTTGCGTATAATTACTTGATTGATACAAATAAATAAAATTAAAATATATGTTTGTAATTTTAAGTTAACTAGTATTCATTATATGAAAAGTAGTATTCATTATCCTTTTATTTTAGCGGTTTTTGTTGTACCTTTACAACAACAACCCGGGCACTCCTTGTATGTGAATATAACTGTATAAACAAACAATTATAGACATAATGAGCGCGCTCTTTTTAAAGCAGTTACGAGCTGGCAACATAACACACACAATTATTCTGGCAACATCGAATACACAATCGTTAAAGATATTTAAATTGAAATATATATTAATATTAAATTTCGGATAACATTGTTATTCCGATTTGCGACCCCTGCTTACTTGAAATTTACTTAAATATATTTCAAATTATACTTCCAAATGTGTCGGGGGACGCCATTTATATCACACATCGTGTAAACAATTTCGAAATTCGAATGTCGTCGACGACCACACGCGTTCGAATTTCAAATCGTTCACTTGAATTGTTAAATTATTGACAGCTAACGACAAATGTCACAAATATAATTAGTTTGGAGTTTAAAATGAAATTGAGTGCATTGTTTTATATTCAGAACAATGAACCTTAAATTAATAATGAATTTAGATATTAAAACTATTTTGATATCTTTATTATATATTTAGTAATCTAATATCTTTAAACGAACAATGAAAATTTATCAAAAAGAAGAAAATAGTGAGCTAAACGATCATTATCCGTCAGACCGCGTCTCGGCAAACGTAGTGTAGGACGTCCACCACAGGCCAGGTGGAGCGATGATGTGCGCGGGACGGCTAGCAGGAGCTGGATGCGAGAAGCCATAGAGCGAACTAAGTAGCGTGAAATTGGAGAGGCCTATGTCCAGCAGTGGACTGCGATAGGCTGATGATGATCATGATGATGATTATCTGTCAAAGTATTTACAATATTTTCCATATACAGGATATTATATTAAGGCGTGGCTATAGGGGCTTATGTGGGTCCTCGACATTTTTAGCGTTCTAGGAAAACTTGTGGTTTTTCAAAGCAAATTGAATTTAGAAATTAACTTATAAGATATCATCAGGGGTTGTGGCATATTACAGTAACATCGTTCATCTCTCACACTGACCTCTGGTCTTAAACTAAGCAGAGCCTGTGCTATGCCTATTAGTCTGTTGCTAAAATAAAAAAAAATATTTATCTATCTTTTTTTAAGATAACTCCCGCATTAGGAATATACACTCCTGTGTCGCGGGGATCTTTACAAACATACATGAAACGGATACAAAGTACACCCAGACTTAGAACAACAATTTATGGATCACACAAAGTGTTGTCCCATGTAGGATTTGAACCCACAACACTTGGCGCAGTAGGAAGCGGTGTGGCGACCACTGAAACCACTAGGCTAACCGTGTAGTCGACCTAGTGGTTTCAGTGGTCGCCATCTATACACCTTAACTCTATACAAATAAATAAAGGTTTAGTATCATCATCATCTTCCTAGTCTCTATTATTCGCAAGATTTGTGGTCGGCTACTAGTTCAACCGGTTTTACCTGAATATCAGTTTTTACACGGAGCGACTGGCATCGGACCTTCGCAACCCTGAGGGTGAACTGAATTCGAAGGTTGAACTAGTTGTCAGTATATTTGAGGGCGCTGACTTCCCAATAACGATTGCCACAGATGTTCATGACGAACTGGACCGACGGCTTAACTTGCTCTCCGAGGCACGGGTGGGAAACACCACCATTGGGCTCCGGGCTTGTAAGAAAAACCCAACAGCAGTCCGACCCGGGAAAACCCGAGACCCCTTGATCTGGAGTCGTTTACGTTAACCACTAAACCAAAGTTGTAGTATCTGTATGTAGTATAACACTAACAGTCTTTTTACCAAATACACAACAACCCATAATGTCCCACTGCTGGGCTCGGGTCTCCCTCTCAGGAGAGGGTTAAGGCCATACGTCCCCACGCTGGCCAAGTGCGGGTTGGGGACTGGCAAGAATACGTTGTGGCTACGTAAATCTTGCCGTTGGATGTTTTTAAGCCGCCCGAAGGCCTCCAACTAAGCTTCACGACTGTTATCGTATGATAACAACCGGGACCGACTGCTTAACGTGACCTCCGAATCACGGAGACGCTCATGGTAACATGCCACCAGCGGTCACCCATCCAGGTACTGACCGCGCCTATCGTTGCTTACCCTCGATGATTGTTTCTAATCACCGAGTGCAACTGGGCTATGAGCGCCTTTTTTACCAAATGTATATACCAAAATATGTATATAACGCTTACCATCAGGCAATGTGTCTGTTCGTTTGCCGCCTATACCATAAATATAAAGTTTTCTCAATTTTTTCTGTCAGTCCGTCTATATATCCGTCTCTCTCTGTACATTTGTTCCGGTTCATCTATGAACTGATTTTAACGCGAATTTCACTAGCAAATAGCTGATATGAAGAGTAACTTAGGCTAAGACTTTTTTAAGACTTACCATTGCCCTGTGGCGTTAATTGTGGTTGTTTTTGTGCCGCGGGTAACCCCGCAGGGCTCAGTTAGTCATAGATAAATTACACTCAGCCACAAAATATATGATCGTTAATCGTAATTATCACACAATTATTGGTCACACAATCAGATGTATAATATGTTGATGTTTTCTCAAAAAATCAAAATTATTAAAAAAATCTGAACTCTTCAGACATATGTATCTACTTACAGTAGATAAAACGTCATCGAAATAAAAATATATATATATTATTTCTGTATCATTCTGTATATTTTATAATGACGTCACACAACCAAAGGATTGCTGCTTACAGAACGGCAATGAATTTTATGTAAAATTATTCTAACAAAGTAAAATTTTCCACACTTGTATATTTCAGTAGTGTATATTCGTGTTATAAGACTGCTGTATCAAAACTCGAACATATTACAGTGCAAACATTGCGACAAACACTCAACAGGTCTGGCAGAGAGCCAGGTATAAACTAAACGCGATTCTATACAAAGAAAGTGATAATGTGTCTAAACGCGAAAATGTATCTAAAAGGCGAAAAGTGTAAGTGACAGACTATCAAAATGTCGGACAAGAAAAGAAGGAAATACACAAATTATATTAAAATACCAAGGACTATTCATTTCCTATAAAATTACACTCAAAATTTGATCTCAAGTGTGCTCAATTTGATTTAATAAACATGATTTCGTTAAAGAAACTCTATGGTGATGAGCTACTCCGCCTCGCCTTGGTCCTAAGCCTGCTGAAGGTGGACCCCAACGATTATCTGGAGAGGGAAACCCAGCAGATGATCACCGGCCTCCACATATCTAACGGCTCAGATTGGTCTTTGGACCAAGAAGCTCGGACGCTTATACGACCAAGGTTCGTTCATCCAAAATCTCTAGACAACATCCTTATAAATTACGAACGCGAATTATTCGAAGAACTTAATTCCCTTGGCCGTTATGGAAATTCGTATTTAGAATATAATGACCGGATATGGCATAACAGACCAGTGCTTCATACATATTTACTAAACAACGTAGCGACCGATACAGTCGCGCCTGTGCTGGCAACGGCGACGGTCGCCGAAAATGCCGAAGACTCGGTGTCAGCAGACGACAATGTAGCTCAGGAGGTCAAGGTTGAAGAGGAAGAGGTTAACAATGAGGAGGAAAGTCAACCTGACGCTATTGTTACGCTGTCGTCTGATTTTCTCAACAACCATACTGAGTCTGATATATTTGCTGAAATAGCATCCAGATCGTTTGATGTCAACGAGTTTTTAGTCCAACCGTCCGAAATGCAGATCAAAACTGAGGAAGAAGAGCCAGACTTCCAAGTTCGGGTTAAAAAGGAGGAGGAGAATGATGACCTATACAGTGATAATGCCATCGATTTTATGCCGTATTTCAACACGAAAACTGAAATGGATCTTGGCGAGAGCCACTCTGTATTTCAGCAAAATTTAGCTGATTTACAAGAGTATGACGAAACGGATGTTAAAGATTTGAAGAATGATCTAGAATATTTGGATGGGAAGCAACAGCCGCAGAACTTGGAGCAGTATCTGATGGAAAATACTCCGTTGGATGCTGAGGTCTACGAACTAGCGCCAATGTTTGAGGAGGAGTTAGTGTTGACTGTGAAGCGCGAAAGAGCTAGCACTAGTTTCACGGCTAGCTCAAGTGGTGTGAGTGATATGGATCTGTCTAGCGACGGTCCTGATGTCAAGATGGAGCCTGATGAGGGCCATCACACGGGCGATGAGCTGACACAAGAGGTGAGTTAATATGTCGTTATATTTTATGTATTGCACGCTAATTTAAGCCGTAAATACACTTGCATAGTGATAAATTTATTATATTCCTTTTACTCTATGGTCTATCTATGATCTATATAGACGCCATGTTGTTAAACTGTGTTGCTAGCCGTAAATAAACCTACCTCTCTTTTTATCTTTTCGATTTGTTATGTTGGCAGTATGTATTTATGTTTTAAATCTTCATTCTAGTAAGTTTACAGTTGAATATGGAACATTTAGGAATTGACGCAAGTGACAGCATAAACGCCTCATTTGAAGTCAAATCATTAGTAATACTTTGATGCTACTCATTACTGTATGAAAATTCGTCGACTACACGGTTGGCCTAGTGGTTTCAGTGGTCGCCACACCGCTTCCTACTGCGCCAAGTGTTGTGTGTTCAAATCCTACGTGGGACAACACTTTGTGTGATCCATAAATTGTTGTTCTAAGTCTGGGTGTACTTTGTGTCCGTTTCATGTATGTTTGTAAAGATCCCCGCGACACAGGAATTTATATTCCTAATGCGGGAGTTGTATTTTAAAAACAAAAAAAAAATCGTATGTCGAATACTTTAATGTCGAATAGTTTGAAAAAAGAACATATTCGTTTGTTTCTGGTTGCTATAATCAACAACCCACAATGTCCCATTGCTGGGCTCGGGTCTCCTCTCAGGAGAGGGTTAAGGCCATACATCCCTACGCTGGCCAAGTGCGGGTTCGGGACTGGCGAGACTGCGATGTGGCTACGTATCTTGCCGTTGGATGTTTTTAAGCCGCCCAAAGGCCTCCAACTAAGCTTCACGACTGTTATCGTATGATAACAACCGGGACCGACTGCTTAAGGGACCTCCGAATCACGGAGACGCTCATAGTAACATGCAACCAGCGGTCACCCGTCTAGGTACAGACCGCGCCGTCGTTGCTTACCCTCGGCGATTGTTTCTAATCACCGAGTGCAACTGGGCTATGAGCACCTCGCGCCTCTGGTTGCAATGCTCGTAGAAATTCATTAGTCTTGTTTTTACTGAGTTTTAATGGCAATTTCTTTACTCAATAATGACGTTGATTCGGTGTTTGCTATTTTGAAAACCTCCTGAACTAAATATCACTAAAAATGAGCTATTTTAACCTGTCGAATAACGTTCTAAATGTCGAAGATTGACTAAAATTTGATATTTTACACAAAATTAGACCTTATGAAGGTACACAGAAAACAGCATTTGGAAATCGCTTCGTTAAATTAAGAGACTACAAATAAATAAATAAAAATAGTTTTCCACTAAATGTAAACGAAAGTAAATTAGGAACTTACAAAAAAAAACATTTAAAAAAAAACTTGTCTACCTTTTCGTTCCGGCTAATCTCCGAAACGGCTGAACCGTATAATTTTAGAGAATCTATAGTTTAGTGATGCAGCAACAAAACTGACGCTAAGCAACTAAGCTTTCGGAACTAAGAATTTCTTTAGTTGCTTATTATTTTGAAGTGTACAGTTATTTTTAACATATCATACGAGCAATTACAATTGTAAATGAGGAACACGGGGCAAGCCAATGTTTGTATGTTAATAAGTTTTCCAGTTCTTGTGTTTTGAATTATTCGCTATATTATACGCTTCATATTATTGGTACATTAAACTTGCAAAAAGAAAGAGCGCACTCTTTTTAAAAGGCTGGCAACACACTTCTGACGTCTTTGGTGTTGCGATTGTCCACGGGCGGTGGTACTCGCTTATCATCAGGGTAACAATCGGCTCGTTTGACTCCTTATCCCATAAAAAAGGCTGATAATTGGTTTGTTAATTTAGTCAGAGGTTAGCGTTTCCAGATGTCTTAGGTTCAATTTCTAAAATTCACTACCAGCTTTTTAAGCTATTGCATAGCTTTTATCGCGGGCTTTGAGCGCGGCGACCGAATCAAGAAATTCCGTAACGAAAATAAACCTAACACCCTCCACTCCGACTGGCACAGCGGTGCGGCGTTGAAAGCCGTGCATCGTCTAACATCGTTTCAGTTCGGCAGACTTCGGGACTGTGTTTGTGTGTGTGCGACTAGACGTATGCGTGTAGACTGTATGAAGCTCGCACGGGTCGAGACGAGCTGCTCCGAAATCAGACGAATACGTAAGCAGCTGTTTGTGAGAAAGTATATAGGTGTATAGGTATCTATCATAAAAAAAGCTATGCAATAGCTTTACCGCGACAGTCCCCGAGTGCCTCATGTATTTTTTTTTGTTCACGGGGTGAAAAATCCATTCGGATCTCAAGCCCCTCGGTGACACAGGAGCTAGGAGTTTAGTGTTTCCACTAAAGAATACCCCGATGACCGGCCTTTGGCGCCCTGCTCTGGTTGAACCTGGACCATATTATTTCAGGTCCTCCCCGAATGGACGCGGTGCCTTGTCAGGCCCTGTCCCGGGGGAAATTAATTCCCCTCTTAATCCCGGCGTGCAACTTAGCTTCCTGGAACTCACTGCGAACGTTTGTTTTTCTTACGTATCGTATGATGATAAACGATTACCGCCGCCTATGGACACCCGCAACACCAGAGGCGTCACAAATGTATTGCCGGCTTTTGGTGGATGGGGAAGGGGTTGGAGTATAGGCCTCCGGTATCCTCACTCATTCGGTAAAACACAGCGCAGGCGCTGTTTCATACTGGTTTTCTGTGAGACCGTGGTACCACTTCGGTCGAGCACTGTGTGTGATGTTGTGTGTCGTAAGCGATTACAGCCGCCCATAAACACCCGGAACACCAGAGGCGTCACAAGTGGGGGATAGGGAAGGTGATGGGGGGAGGGGTTGGGGTATGGGCCACCAGTATCCTTACTCAATAGGTGAAACACAGCGCAGGCGCTGTTTCACATAGGTTTTCTGCGAGGCCGCGGTATCATCTTCGGTCGAGCCAGCCCGTACGAGCCGAAGCGTGGCTCTCCCACAATAATAAGATTAAAACTTACAAATATATGTTGGCTATCGAGTTTTGTCACCCGTAACGTACATATCAAAGAGAATGTTATGTTAAATTAATGATATTTAAACATTATTATAGTTCATCGACCCGGTAAGATAATGTTAACAATATCCACATTGTTATCAATCTAAATGTATAAAAGAAAGCTGTGATAGCTATACTATTTAAAACTCAAGAACGGCTGAACCGATTTGACGTTAAATTCGTGGGGAGATAGCTTAGAACCGGGTGACGGACATAGGATATTTTAAATGGTTTTTTTTTTGTACTCTGCCCCCTGGCGTTTAACACTGTGGGGATCTGTTAGTACATGTAATATTTGTAACTAATCGCTAGTCAGTACATAGAATGTATATACGTATATAAGAACAACTCTTATAGCATAAAGCCTTACTCTTGAACGCGATAGTAACCAAAATAATGATTTTTAGAATTTTTGTCTGTCTATATGTACATTTGTGCACTCTAATCTCAGAAACGGGTTAATCGATTTGAATGCGGTTTTTATTATTGCGTTGCGGTTTGCTTCACTTAACATTTAGTGTTTGTTTAATTTTAATCGAATCTTAAATAAAAGAGTTATATCAGTTTGAAAATCGACGAGAAACATTGCATTAATTACTGTGCGAAGTCATTGTGGACACAATGACTTCGCACAGTAATGGTTTACTACACAGCTAAAAAATATTTTTTAACCGACTGCGCAAGAAGGGTTATGTTTTAAGAGTGTATGTATGTGCTCGTACGAAACCTGGTCAAGTGTTCTAAGCTTGGAAAGTTTGCTAAGAGCGAGTTAACATGTTTAAACAAAACAAACAATAACCCATAATGTCCGAAACCCGAGCACAGCAGTGGGACATTGATTGATGTATGTACTCGTATATTTCTTTGGCACGCCTTAGAGTCTAAACGGCTTGTCGTATTTTTATATTAGTGGTGTCAATAGATTCGTCTTAGTCGTGAGAGTGGCTCTGAGTACATTAAAATAATAAAAAAAAACAATAATAATGATTTTTGGCGCCTAAAAGTAATATCAAAACAAATTGTTTTTAAAATACATCGAGTGTGGTATCAAAATAAAGAATTGTTAACGGTGATTACGAATATATATATAACTTGAATGTTTTCTTTTAAAAAAACCTGAATTTAATAGAGATGACAGACATTGACGTTTTTTTTTTAATTTTACTTGTTTTACTAACAAAGCTAACTGCGCAAATTAACGTTTTTCTTAAATTCACAGCCGTTTCGGTTTAGAGTGGTTCGTTAACCTCAGAGAATACTCAGCTATGCATTCTACGGTCGCGGGGCTACATTATTCAAACTATTATTTATATATTCTATAAGCCTCCTAAAGTGATTACTCTGCCTCATGGAAATAATGACCAGAATCCAAGAGTGGTGGTCACCATACTCATTGCGAATGCACACAATGCAGCATGGTGACCCACACTATGGCGGCCTATTAAACTTCTTCTGCATAATCGGGTCTCCAGTCTCGCAATCATCAACGAAACACGACAGCAACGGAAAGTGTTGTCTTATTTGGGATTGATATCCACAATACTAAGCGCAGTAGTAAACGGCGTGGCCTCTTAAACAACGCTAAAGCCATGTAATTATGTATAAACCAAAACAAGCATAAGCAAAATTCACAAGTGGTGGTCACCATAACCGTGGGAGAGCCACGCTTCGGCATGCATGGGCCGGCTCGACCGGAGTGATACCACGGCCTCACAGAAAACCGGTGTGAAACAGCGCTTACGCTGTGTTTCATCGAGTGAGTGTGGATACCGGAGGCCCATACCCCAATCCAACGCCCCCTCACCATCCCCCTTCCCCCCAGGCCGCCATAGTGTGGGTCACCATGCTGCATTGTTCTTTTTCGCATTGAGGATGGTGACCACCACTCTTGGATTCTGCTCATGCTTTCCATCAGGCAAGGCAGAGTCATTTTGGCAGCTTAAATATAAAAAAAAAGTACTCATTGCGAATGCAATCAATGCAGCATGGTGACCACACTATGGCGGCCTATTAAGATTCTTCTGCATAATCGGGTCTCCAGTCTCGCAATCATCAATGAAACACAACAGTAACAGACAGTGTTATCTTATCTGGGACTTGTACCCACAACACAAGTAATAAACGGCATAACGGCATAATGGCTTAAACTACGCCAACAAATCAAATTGTATTTGATACTAGTTTATGCCCGCGGCTCCACCCGCGTATATGACGGTTATCACGGCAAATAGTAGCCTATGTGTTATTCTGATGTATAAGTTATATTACTGTAAAGTTTCATTCAAATCCGTTCAGTAATTTTTACGTGAAAGGGTAACAAACATCCATCCATACAGACTTTCGTGTTTATAATATTAATAGGATATGAACCAAAGCAAGCACAAGCATAATCCACAAGTGGTGGTCACCATACTCAGCGTGAATGCAGACAATACAACAGTGCAGTATGGTGACCCACACCACAGCGACCTATTGATGCTTCTGTGTCTTTGCGCCTAGAGTCTTGCACTTACCAACGAAACACAATAGCAACGGACAGTGTTGTCTTATCTAGGATTTGTATTCATAATACTAAGGGCAGTAGCTAGCGGCGTGACCGCTTAAACTACGCCACCACCAAGAAATCAAATTGTATTGGACATATAAACCAAAGCAATTAATCAAATCAATCAATGAACAACCCATAATGTTCCACTGCTGGGCTCGGGTCTCCTCTCAGGAGAGGGTTAAGGCCATACGTCCATACGCTGGCCAAGTGCGGGTTTGGGACTGGCAAGACTACGTTGTGGCTATGTATCTTATCGTTGGATGTTTATAAGCCGCCCGAAGGCCTCCAACTAAGCTTCACGACTGATATAGTATGATAAAAACCGGAAGCGACTGTTTAACGTGACCTCCGAATCATGGAGACGCTCATGGTAACATGCCACCAGTGGTCACACATCCTGGTACTGACGGCGCCGTCGTTGCTTACCCTAACGAAAGCAAGCATAAGCATAATCCACAAGTGGTGGTCACCATACTCAGCGTGAATGCAAAAAAATGTAACAGTGCACCATGGTGACCCACACATGGCGGCCTAGTGATGCTTCTGTATCATTGGGCCTACGGTCACGCACTCAACAACGAAACACTACAGCGCGCATGCTGTCATTTAGATATATTTATTTTTGTATTTTTTTAAAGTATGTATTTACAAAAGAAATTAAACAGGGTGTCCCAGAACTCAACGTCAAGCCGAAGCGGGGTGACAGGATTGATTGGAACCATCATGAGAAAGATCAGAAAAAAATCTGTCCCGTGCAGTTTGAAAATTATGGGCATATAAGAAAAACCTAGAAATTGGGTCAAACTGAAACCATTTTTTGGTTATTGTGGTTCATTTTTATTATGTTTGTTCATTGAAACTTTGAAAACGGAACCTTAAATAACATTTCTAGAATTACAGTCAAAAATAATGACACAATTGGCCCAAGTTTCCTAGAATTCAGACTATTTAACTATGAATTTTAAATTTTCAAAATTTGTCGACTTTGAAAGGCGAAGGGTCTTTCAAAGTGACTTGTTTGCTAACCGATTTTTGTATAATACAAGCTCTGCTTAGTTTAAGACTAGATGGCGTTGTGTGTTATATGTCCCATTATATTTTCATCAGCTTTTAAAAGTCCACTGATTTAGACTGGCCTCTCTTTACAAAGGAGGTATTATTGGCTGGTAATATTGCCTAGTCGGGTCGGTATAGGGTTTTTTCAAAATTTCCTCTCCTTTTTGTATGAAATAGTGGGCAACACGCAGACGTATCGCCTGATGGTAAGCGATTACCGCCGCCCATGGATACCCGCATTATCAGAGGCGTCACAAGTGCGTTGTCGACCTTTGAGGGATATAATGGGGATGGGTTGGTGTATAGCGTCCAGTATCCTCACTCGGTGAAACACAGCGCAGGTGTTTTATCACACCGGTTTTCTGGTATCACTCCGGCAAAGGCCAGTATCGTACTTATGACGCCTCTAGTGTTGAGGTGAAGAAGATCTAGAAAGTGTTTTGTACTATAGCCTCAAAATACAACATAGTATCAGAAGTGGGATCTTTACCCACGCCAGGACCAGAACTTGAGTCTGGTTAAGCCATGTGTTGCTGTTGGCTCATCATACAAAGGGAAACGACAAATGACAGGGGACATCCAAAGTCAATAGTACTAGTATCATATCGTGGTGGCACAATGCTCTACTGGGGCAAGGCCTTAGCATCTAGGTCGAAGAACATCTGTTTACAAGCCCGCTTACTTCAGAAACAACCTTGGTTTTATTAATGGTCGTACATTTAACTTGATTTCTAAATCGGGCGGGATCGATTCCTGATCTCGTCAATTACATATAGAGGCAGGTATCCGGGTCATACGTTGATAGTTGAATATCTATAGGAATGAATAAAATTAAAGTGTCCATTTGCAATATAGAATGAACAGCATTTTCTCGTTATGCATAGATATATGTACTAATATATAAAGCCTTGTTTGCCTTAACGCGCTAATCTCAGGTACTATTGGACCTGTTTGAAAAATTGAGTGTTAGACAGCCCATTTAACGAGGAAATCTATATATCATCACGCTGAGATCAATAGGAGCAGAGCACTAATGAAGAATTATACAAAAACGAGGGAAAACTATTACGTTACTGACAATTGAAGACTTAAACGAGGTATCAAAGGTCAGCTAGTTAAAGTATATAAAGTAATTATATAAAAGTCTGTTCCGGCTAATCTCTAAAACGGCTGGAGCGATTTTGAAGAAACTTTCACTGACAGATAACCGATTATATAAGGAGTAACTTATGTTCCTTTTTAGACTAGCTTCGCCCTGTTAATTTGTTTGTTGTTGTAAATGTATGGCAACAACTGTGGGTAACACCGCGGGGCGCAGCTAGTATTAAATAAGTCACGCAAAAACTCTATCGATTAGTTAAATGGACAATGGCTGGTTTGCATGGGACTTTTGTGTACCGTCTGGCGTAACTCATGGTAGGGATTGTTCTTGTACTTATTTCGTTGCTAATATCATCGAAAATAACATTTTAAATTTCTAGATTTTTGCAACATTGCGTTAAAAAGGTAATTTAGTTTTTAGATTACAATGAAATAAACACATGGATCACAAATGAGTTGTCGTTGTTGTCAACGAGATGGCGTATTGAAATATTTTGGAAATCAAAATCATTGGCGTACGATTTACTTTACTTGACCCCTCAATAAAATATTGATCTTTTACTTAATTCACCAGCAAACTTATTCATAAATATACATTGAATTTTTTTTATGTAATCATGTAAAACATTTTTGAGAAACTGACACTCAGCGCCATCTAGTTTTCAGGCTAAGTAGACTTTAAGCGTGGCGTGTTTAGAAAACGCAGGAATGCGTTTTGTTAATGCCGTTTAAACAACTTTATGAGCGTAATTAAAATTATCTTAGCACAGTTCTAAATATATAATAAATACATGAAAATAATTAGGATGATTCACTTAATATACGGTATATATCATAAAAATTCATAAAATATTGCCAGAGATACAGAATCTGCCATTCTCCTTTCGAGGGGTTTCTTGCCCTTTGACCCTTGAAAAGAGGGCAGCGAACCTCCCAGACTGTGAGGGTCCCAGACATGAGGAAACAAAGGGAGGGCGTTGCCTCTGAGTGCAGAGGCCAGACGTCTGAATATCAGTGCGGTTTTCAGTACGACTGCACGGACATCGCAGTGGATTAAACGGTCTGCTAGCCGTTTCTTACTGCGATGAGTGTTGCCGGTACGACATCTGTCTGAGACTGGGTGTTCTTTGTGTCCGTTGTATGTCTGTTTGTAAAGTCCACAAACACTGTATATATTCCTAATGCAGGAGTTGTTTATTATAAATATTTCGGACACACAACGCCATCTAGTCCCAAACTAAGCAGAGCTTGTGTTATGGGTACTAGACAACTGAAATAAATACATATGTACTTTTTTTTGTAAATACATTCATATTATACATAGAAAACACCCAAACTCCGAAACAAATATTTGCAGATCATACAAACACTTGGTCCGACACGGGAATCGAACCCGAGACCTCAAGCACAGCGGATGCATACGCCACCACTGCGCCACCGAGGCAGTCGAAAATAAATAAGTACCCTGGTTTTACTACCTGCTTTTTTTTTAAAAGACAACTTGCCTTAGGAATATACATTCATGTGTCACGGGGATGTTTACAAACATACATCAAACGGACACAAAGTACACCCAGACTTAGAACAACAATTTATGGATCACACAAAGTGTTGTCCCATGTAGGATTTGAACCCATAACACTTGGCGCAGTAGGAAGCGGTGTGGCGACCACTGAAACCACTTTTTTTTGTTTTTTAACGTTTGGAAACCCCCTCGGGCCTTCACACCACCGGGGTTTATCGGCGGGGCGGTGTGTCAGAATCGAACCGACTTAAACCACACGGTGTGCCACTCTGCGCCTCAGACGGGAGGGATCCGGGAACCGCTTTCTTACGCCATCCGGACCCCTCCCAGCGCCTACCCGCACTGAAGCGGGCACCGTCTTCTGAAGTTAAACTCTCAAATTAGGCGACGTACGACCACTGAAACCACTAGGCCAACCGTGTAGTCTGTTATTCCATAAAAAAACTGAAACTACGGCCCCATAAGTCAAGTTGTAAGTTTTATGGGCCGATTCTCTGGTTTGAGGGTGAAGACCCAGGTCCGTCTCTTTTAGTACTAGGTCCAGAACACGTCCCAATTATCACGTTTATCTATTCGCCCCTAAATAGGGCGATACGACACGATACTTGGACCAAAGCCAATTACGCCTCGCCGAGAGTACACGGTGTATTGAAAACGAAAGGTATTATGAATGCAGTACTTCCACGTGTTGGAAATATTAATAAACAAAATATAATGATATAAATAGCACGACATTAAGCTTGTGCAATACGCGGGGCGGTGAACTTATATGGTATTAGATGAGCCCCTCTGTGTTACCCGCGGCACAGAGATGTGTGAATCTTTATAAATTGTAGCCTGTGTTATACTGATGTATAAGCTATATTACTGTAAAGTTTCATCCAAATCCATTGAGTAGTTTTTACGTTCTTCACCCCACCGGGTTTGCGGCGGGGCGGTCTGTCGGAATCGAACCGACTAAAACCACACGGTGTGTCTCTCTGCGCCTGAGACGGGAGGGATCCGGGAACCGCTTTCTTACGCTATCCGGACCCCACCCAGCGCTTGCCCGCACTGAAGAGGGCACCGCCTTCGGGTAAACTCTCTCGATTTAGGCGTCGTACGGCACACGCGTAACGTCGCCTCCTCGCGGCTTGCCTGTGGAGCGGATGGAGGGGAAAATTCGTCCCGCCCATCCGCGGCCACACTCAGGGCGGCATGAGGCGCTGATAGGCGCGCCTCCGCCTCCCGGTTCGCCAGCGACGGATCGGGTCCGAGCGGAGGTCGTCCTCACAGGCCTTGTCCGCCGCGTCTTTCCGCGAGATGACTTCCTCGCAGAAGGTCGCGGCGGCGGTAAAACTGCTCTCGCCACTGGCCATGGAGCGAACGACGGCCGGTAGCGAGAGATTTCCTCCGATGACTGCAGTGAGTGCCCGACGCTGCGGCGCCCAAGCGGGGCACACCGCCAGCGTGTCCTGGGCCGAGTCCTCACTGCAGTCGCAGTGGTGACAGGCGGGCCTCAATTCTCTCCTGGCGACCATGTGCAGCTACTTCCTGAAGCAACCGTGCCCGGAAAGCACCTGCGTCAGTCGAAAGGGTCTCGTGCTGCCGCCCTGCCCACTCGAGGGAGACAGTCTGGAGAGCCTCCACGGTGGCAAAGCCAGCACGTGGAGCCTCCAGCCGCAACGACCACCGAACCATCGTGGCTCAACGGGCGGCTTCACGCCAATCGCGTACCTCTTCGGGCGGAGGGCGCATGCCACTCTCCGCCCGAAATTCAGCCACCCGTTGATAAACTTCGGCGAGCACTTCCGCGTCCTAATCCCACGGGGGTGTTCCGGCCAAGACACACACCGCCTCGGTCGACACCGTGCGGTATCCGCGTATGGCTCTGACGCCAATACCCTCTGAGGGCGCCAGAGGCGCGCCTTATTCTGGGCGATCAGAGCCGACGCCCGCACCGGTGCGCCGTACAGCGCCATCTACCGGACAACCGTGTAGAGATTTCTCGTTGCGATGCTGGCTCCACCCAGATTGGGCAAAAGTCGCCCAAGGGCAGAGGCAGCGTCGACCAGCTTCGGAGCAAGCTTTCGGAAGTGCTCGTCGAAGAGTAATGCCCTGCACTGGGCTATGCGCACGCCTTGATATTTTTAATTTTCCCTAAAGGCAAATTTTTTTATGTATGGCCCTTCCAAACCACTGCGCCACCGAGGCAGTCAATTATTTTCGTATTACGTAATATGTCCTAAGTTTACTGTTCTAAATAAATATAATAGTTAAGTATGATTCAGGTGCATTATGGACGAAATATTGATTAAAGGTTCAAAAATGCGTGTAGTTTCGGATTTGAATAACGGTGTGTCACCACCGTCCGTCACCCCGTGGATGTCGTAATAGCCGACTGAGGAAGCGAAGTACCAGGACAACAGCACTGCGAAGAGTAGGAACACTAGCCCGCCATGGTGTAGGTCACCATGCTGCATTGTCTTCATTCGCAATGAGTATAGTGTCCAGTATCCAACATTGATGGATTCTCATTAAGCCATCCATAAAAAAAATACGCTCGGCACGGCTCGGTAAAACTATTGCATAGTGTTTTTATGATAGATACCTATACACCTATATAGTTTTTAACAAACAGCTGCTTACGTATTCGTCCGATTTCGGAGCAGCTCGTCTCGACTCGCGCGAGCTTCGTACAGTCTACACGCATACGTCTCGTCACACACACACAAACACCGTCCCGAAGTCTGCCGAACTGAAACGATGTTAGACGATGCACGGCTTTCAACACCGCACCGCTGTGCCGCTCGGAGTGGGGGGTGTTAGGTTTATTTTCGTTACGGAATTTCTTGATTCGGTTGCCGCGCTGAAAGCTCGCGATAAAAGCTATGCAATAGCATAAAGAATTAGCCGATGATATTAGGAGTAACCTAGTTTTTCTCTGTGGTACTGGTTGGTAATTGATGTAAAGCTCGCGGGGCTCAGCTAGCCACTATCACTGCATATTAAGAAACAAAGCACTGCATATTATGAACTGCCTCTGTGGCGCAGTGGTAGCGAATGCGACTGCTGTGCTATAGTGGTCTCGGGTTCGATTCCTGAGTCGCACCAAATGTTTGTATGATCCGCAAACATTTGTTTCGGAGTTTGGGTGTTTTCTATGTATAATATGTATGTATTTACAAAAAAAAAAGTATATAAGTATTAATATCAGTTGTCTAGTACCCGTAGTACAAGATCTGCTTAGTTTGGGACTAGATGGCGTTGTGTGTTAAAATGTCTGAAAATATTTATATTTATTTATAAAGCCCTTCATCACGTCCGTCTGTTTCTTCGCGATAAACTCAAGAGTGGCTGCTCAGATTTTTATGCGATTTTTAAATAGAGTTTTTCCCGAAGAAGGTTATCGCATATTATTTGTTATTTTTAAGTATATTGGTTAAAATATAACGATACTTGTTGAAGTCGTCGAAACCACTAAACAATAAAAATAAAACGAACATCTCAAAGTAACGTAGTGTTGGGTACAGCCTACGATCTACGTACAGTCGAGTCTACTATTATATCTTATAGCACACATTTTCAATACAATTAACATTTAAAATCTTTGTTGTATTACTATACTCGTTACTCCGCTAAAAAGGAAGACAAGAATGCCCCTCCCACGGGTTCGTGAGCCCTTCTCTTAACATCCTTGGAGCCATGTTGGAACCACTTGACATTTTAAGAGCATTACTCCAACAAATCATTCTATAATACCGTCTTATAAATAAAAAATAAATAAATATTCCGGATATCTAACACACAACGCCATCTAGTCCCAAACTAAGCAGACCTTGTATTATATGTACAAGGTACTAGAAAACTGATATGAATACATATATACTTTTTTTTGTAAATACATACATATTATACATAGAAAACATCCAAACTCCGAAAAAAATATTTGCAGATCATGCAAGCATTTGATCCGACCCGGGAATCGAACCCCTGACCTCAGTAACAGCAGTCGCATACGTTACTGCTGTGCCACCTAGGCGGTCCTCCTTATAGAACCTGACTCCTTATGAGAATTATTCTGATGAATCAATTACATAAACAGTAAAAATAATATTATTTAAAATATCAACAACCCATAACGTCCCACTGCTGGGCTCGGGTCTCCTCTCAGGAGAGGGTTAAGGCCATACGTCCCCACGCTGGCCAAGTGCGGGTTGGGGAATGGCAAGACAACGTTGTGGCTACGTAATCTTACCGTCGGATGTTTTCAAGCCGCCCAAAGGCCTCCAACTAAGCTTCACGACTGTTATCCTATGATAACAACCGGGACCGACTGCTTAACGTGACCTCCGAATCACGGTGACGCTCATGATAACATGCCACTAGCGGTCACCCATCCAGGTACTGACCGCGCCGTCGTTGCTTATCTCGGTGATTGTTTCTAAATACCGAGTGCAACTGGGCTATGAGCGAAAATATTTAAATAATAATTTTTGTTTTAAAAAGAGTGGCCGAGAGTTTCTTAGCCAGTATTCTTCTCATAAGCCTCGACGCGTTTTGGAAACTGGAAGTTATAGATCGACACAGGCAGGCAGTGGGTTTTGGTGTTTTCACCTAATTCACCTTGACAATACAGTACATCTGGCGTCTGTTTGTGTCGATCTATGATTTTTATCTGTAGCTTCAATTTAACGTTCATAAATGTCACTTAGAGTCTTAATTGAATAAATGATTTTGAATTTGAATACCAAAAGTATCGTAAGTCATTTGTTGTTGCCTTTCGTATTGTGTTCTTTGTGATTTGATTTTAAATAAGTTGTGATTGATTGTGTTTCTGTACGCTCCCTGGAGCATAATTTAAAAATATTTGCTTGTCAGTAAGTGAGTTGTAATTCTTACGAGGAAATAGAGATCTTAAACCAACTTTTTTAATAGTAGCTTATAGTAATAATAAGCTATAAATATGTATATTCCATAATGAGCCCTTGCCGACCCGCAGCGGGTTGCTAGTTTTTAAATAAAATAATTACACAGCGTTATTCTAAGTTCTGGTGCATCGTATTTAAAAAAAAAACATAATATATCCGTTTTAAAATAAGAACAAGATATTAAAATTGTTCAGGTTTCTATTTTTAAAATCAATTTTGTTTTAATTATTGAATGGCACACGCCATGTGTTTTGTGTCACTTTCTGTTGGCATGACAACCATGTACTCACAATGCCTCACACCTACAGAAATAATATCAAGCCTTTACTCCATTGAAAAATAAATCTTATTACTGTATGTAATAATGATAATTTTAGCACAACAGCGTTCGTTTAGTTAAAATAGTTCCGGATAACCCCGCTAGGGGCGCTGTCAAACCGTGTATTAGTCATCTTGATAACTCTTCCTGTACTTACTAAAATTAAATGTTAGTTTTAGTATTGTTTAAACTGTACAATATTAGTTTTTCGAAA
Source organism: Hyphantria cunea (assembly GCA_003709505.1). Lineage (NCBI taxonomy): Eukaryota > Metazoa > Arthropoda > Insecta > Lepidoptera > Erebidae > Hyphantria > Hyphantria cunea. The sequence goes on along the minus strand of PKRV01000444.1, from coordinate 522,429 downwards.
TTCGTCATATAAGTACCAATTATGTTATCAATTATATAATCACTCACAGTTGTCGCGGTTGTTACGCACCATTAATGCATGATACTTTTTATCATCTATTTTCAACGCCAGTCTGTTTGTAGATACGAGAATCTGTAGTTGTATTGAAGTATTGCGCAGTGCGGGGGAGTGAACAGTGAACTATTTTGGCTGATTTGCACTTGACCTTGTCTCGCCTTGACCGCTGTCGACCTCGTTGTAAGAAGAAAAAACAAGGTTTTCCTTGAAATCACATGTTCTAGAATAAATTTTGGTGTGTCTGTCAGCGCCATCTGTTATTTTTGGTCTTTACTAGTTTTATAATGGTTTGTATATTTTTTTGTTTATAAATTGGTATATTTTCTTTTCTTAAAACAACTATGTGTCTGCTATTGCTCAGTTTTATTTACGTTCACTTTATTTGCTACATCGTCAAAGCAATTTTATTTCTTTGTTGTTGTTTTGCGTCCTCAAAGACTTCTTCATTGCCTTTGTTTACAAATATTAAAACTTACTTTTTCCTCTTAAATGCTAATTTGTTGTAGAATTATCTAAATATATATATATATATATAGAGAGAGAATAGTATCTTGCCCCACCTGGCGTTGAATAGCATGATTAATAGTATCTTACTGTTATATCTTTATATGTTATCAATAGAGGGCGTAGCTTCAACGCTATTATTATACCTTCACAAATCTTCAGTAGATGACGCTACGGCACACAACTTTTTACTGTTGCCGTTAGTTGGCGCTAAACGTCACTAGCTTTCATATTTGGAATGTAGATGTCGCTACGGTATATTTTATTGGTGAATGTTTATCGGCTATAGACTTGAAAAAGTTACCCCGAGGCCCTAGCTGGGGTCTACAAAAAAAAAGCAAGAGCGAGAATGTTAAACGTTCAAAATTAATTACGTTTCAATTCTCCACAAAAAAGCTCATAAATTTTTATGGTTTAAATTCTTGCTGAAATGAAACAAGTGTTGACTAATTTGTAAACCTAACTCGGTAATAATAATAAACTATATAATACGTATGCAAATATTCAAATCACCTAAATTATTACCAAATTATATACATAATGTTAAAATAAGACGTGCCTACTTTCTGCCAAGAATCGCCATGTTAATTATTTAGAATTTTAAAAAAGTTGGGTTCTTAGATTATGTCGAAATGCCATTGTACGAGTATAGTAAATGTAATGAAATAACGAAACACCATTGTCGATAAAAAAAATTTCCTAAATGAATTTTACTTATGTACTCAAATAACATATCTATTAAACCATTCCCACAAAAATATCTGTTAAAACTCTGTTTTCGATGCACAAAAGGAGTGCCAAGCCACCCCTGCTGTCGATTTAAATTGGGCGGACATTTTTAATTTCTAATATCAAATATGAAATTGACCATTCTTCCACAGACATAAAGATGAATTTAGAATGCAATTTAATGTTACATTAGACTTTATATAATCGAGCGCTCATTAGTTCAATATTTGAATTAGTTCCATGTATTATAGCCGTATCTGATAAGTATTGTCAATTAATATTCGACTTTAATTCTTAATTTATAAGACTATTTTTTGAACGAACCAGTTGTATTTTTACAGTTTCTCATATCTAATTGTAATTCTTTTTGATTCAATTAAATATGGCTGCTTTAATATTTAATAATTTTTCTTATGAATCATTTGTTTTGTAGTATTTCGACTACTAAGCCATTAAATTCTGAATATTTTTTTATATAAATACTATATATAGCTTGCAGTGCCTGTATTTCCGCATCGATATGACGTTTGAGTACTCAAAACAAAACGATGTTTGCCTAGAGGATAATTCACGTTATAATCGATAGCCTTTAACATACTACTTGTGGGCATAGATCTCTACTGCGAACTAGAACCCGACTGCGGAATGCGAGTGTATGTATGTATGTGTATTTCTTTGACACGAAAGGAAAGCCTGAAAGGATTGTCTTAGTCGTGAGAGTGACATTGGATACCTCAAAATAAAAAAAATATTTTCAAAAAAATGGTGGGTACTGGCGCATAAATCTATTTTTAAATAATTAGTTTTTTGTTAGAAAGGGTAGTTTTGGCAGAGGAGTCTATAGACTGTGAAGCGCCCGTGTGAAATCATTACTCTAGCGCCCTTCAGAAAGCGCGCAGATTCATTCAGCAAACATCATTGCGCCCGTTTGCACTGCACACCCTGGACCATTGATCTATCCCTGTACTATAAGTAAAGACGGCCTTTGAATTTGTCGTACTGTACCACGCTGTCCTGACAGGTTGGTATAAGGTTTGTGACAGGTGTGGTCCGGATGGCGTAAGAAAGCGGTTCCCGGATCCCTCCCGTCTCAGGCGCAGAGTGGCACACCGTGTGGTATTAGTCGGTTCGATTCCGACACACCGTCCCGCCGTAAACCCCGGTTGGGTGAAGGCCCGAGGGGGTTTCCACAGATAAAAAAAAATGTTTGTGACAGGTGTTCCTTCTCTTCTCAGTGCTGTTGTCCTGGTAGTTCGCTCCCACAGTCAGGGTGAATAGGGGTGGTGGGTGACACTTTATATTCTTTTCTTCTTTTCACACGGAGAAATCCATGAATCACATAGAAAATAATTACTATTTAATATAATAGTTCTTATTAAAATAAAAAGATTCTTATTACATATTTTTATCGCATCAGAAATCTTTTGAATGTCTATAGACAACAAGATATATGATTCCTTCAAGTGGCAATTGTAATTAAGTTTATTAAAAACATGTGTTTTTACCCCACCCAAGAGTGGACCAACCGCAAAATAACAGGTACCGAAGCTTTAATTCGCGAAAAAAAAAACAACACCGATGATTCATTATCTGTGCATGTCATCAGCGCGGTACAAAATGGCGACCGTAAAAACAGCTGCTATCGATGTATTGATCTGTGTTTTCGAATCGATGGACATCTTGTATTATTTAATGATATTTTAGCTCTTTATCCGATTCCGTAGTCGGATAATATTGCTAGATATCTAATCGGGACTTATTTTGTTAAGTTATAAGAATCTAGGAATAATATTAACATTACTTTATTATGAATGTGAATCAGCTGAAGATAATGAGAAACTTAAAACGATCGAGCCTCAAATAGATCATAACATTTACCGTGGGAGAGCCACGCTTCGCCATGAATGGGCCTGCTCGACCGAAGACCACGACCTCATACCGGTGTGTTTCACAGAGTTAGTGAGGATACCAAAAGCCTATACTCCAACCCCTCCCCCATCCTCCTGTGACGCCTCTTTTGTTGCGGGTGTCCATCGGCGGCGGTAATCGCTTACCATCAGTCGATACATCTGCTCGTTTGGCCCCATTACATAATAATACCTCATTTTTAATGAGTGAACTATGTCCTCCATTATGTTAAACGCTATTGTTGATGTACTAGCCGAGTCTCGAAACTCATCTGAGTCTATAGAGTATACAGTTTTTTCGATACATCAACATTTTTCATTGATGCTCGGCTCCTAATGGTATTAGAGCGATTTTGCTTACCAGTAAAATGTCCAATGGAACCAGGGAATGGTCCATTTATTCCCTTATGAGATCAGCTCCTAAACAGAAATCTCTCTCTCTCTCAAGACTTCCAAAAGAGAAGACTACCCCGTTTCATGAAGGATAACAGAACAAAGTATTTCGAACCTTAGGACAATAGCTAATGGTATATTTTTGTTTGTTCCCAGGACATGGACTTGATCGAGGTGCTATGGAAGCAGGACGTGGATATGGGTTTCTCCCTGGAGGATCCTATGCAGCCGGTGAGTATTAAGTTAAAATACCACTGTTAGAAATCCATTCATTTTATTATCTGCTACATACTATAAAAATACAAGGCATAGTTTAATTTATCCATCCATTTTTCGTCCATCCATACATTTATCCATCCATCTTTCCATTTATCCATCCATCTATCCATTTATCCAGCCATGCAGTAATAAAACCAAAAAAAAGAACCTGTCCACTAAAATATGCATTCATCCATGGATGGGATACATTCGTGTCTTCATCCATCAGTTAGCAAAAACATCTATCTGTCGGCATCATCTTAACATCAAGGTAATCAAGCAAGTAAATTACCTTATTAATAATCCTTCTACTCAAACCGGGTTGCTATTCTAAACTTGATAGTAATACAATTGTTTTGTGGCAGAAGGGTCCAGCTGCTACGAAGGTGCTAGGAGATGAGATCGACAAGGAACTGAAGCTGGCAGAAGAGAAGATCGTCAAGAAGAAAGAGGAGAATGCGGAAATCGAGAAGGTCAAAGCCTCGCTACTGGATCCTGAGAAAGAGGTACAAATATTTTTTTTAATGAGCCTGCCAACGTGTTTCTCCTCTGCCAGAATCCAAGAGTGGTGGTCACCATACTCATTGCGAATGCTGTCAATGCAGCATGGTGACCTATTGAGATGCTTCTGCATCATTGGGCCTCCAATGTGGCACTCACCAACGAATAACTACAGGCGGACGATACGACACGAAATAGGGATTATGCTGAATATAAAATTTTGAGTTCGTGCGGTCATTCATAGTTCTGATATGCAACAATATGGTCTTTCGAGCTAAAGAGTATCAGGGACTGATCAAAACAACACGAAATATTATTTTTTTTGAAAAGATGTCTGCGATACCTATTATGATTTAGTTTGAGGTCCAACAGGAGTCGTTAGTATATAGGTTTGTTGAACATCGGTTTTGAACGCAATTTTTTTTTGTTTTTTCATCAGGATGACCCCTGGGCTGGATTATCATACACCGTTGATACCGAAACCGGTAAGTAGTATATTTAGTAGTTTGACTAGTTCAGAAACAAGGATAAACCGGCATAAGAGGATTGTTCTCTTCTTAAACAGAATTTTTAATCGTTATTTAGTTTGTGACATTATCAAGCACAATTTAGTTACTGCCATAACTAAGCTCAAATTAGAAAGCACAGTGTAATTAAGTATATATTTAGCACAGTCCAGTTACTGCCATTTTAAATCACGAATTAATGTATTCAATTATTAGCAAGCCGTGTGTACATTTATTAGCACAATTGCGTTAGTACCGTTTGAAGCACAGGAATAATTTGGGGTTCGAATCACATTTATCTTATCCTACTCGCTCCTAATAAGAATACAGCAGTACTTAAAATATAGCTAGATTTACGAGAGATGTCTACCAAGACGACGAAGTAACTTTAAACAAGCGATTTTATTTTGTATCGCCTTCACATTTCACCAACTTCAAAAGATAAGGGGTTCTCAAATCGACTGTATATTTTTTATGTCTGTTACCTCATATTAATTGTTGACGCGCCAGTTTTATCACAAATGAAGTGCGAATATAAAAGTTCACGGCTAAAATGTAGCTCGCAATTTGTAAAATGACAATAATGACAAATGTCACAGAAATCTTCTCTCTATATTCTTCATGTTTTGATGAAATGGCAACCAGCTAATCAGCTATTTCTGCCAATGTCAAGTGTTTAAAGTCTTCGTGTCTTCAAGTCTTGGTCGTAATTAAAATAATGATAAAAAATTTGGATGCGATGAAATGGGGACCGTCTTTCGAAAAAACGATCCCTAGCTATATTTTAAGAGCAATTATATGCAACCAGTGTTGCTAGTTATTAAAAAGAAAATTAGCAAAATTGAAATTTGAATAAATAGATGAAGGTTTTCGCCTAAACTACATTCCAGCGGGAAAGCGTTCTTAAGGTAAGTTAACCGATAAGTTTAAGAATAAGTTAGCTACCTCATATTGAGTTAAGATCTAAGTTATTTTTACAACAGCAACCCTGTACAACCGCGGGGAGATGTTAGTCTAAAATAAAAAGTACGCTAAATTAATTTATATCATCAGCTTCCCAGTGAAAGTTCAGTTAAAATAGGACATCCGTTTCAGAGATTAGCCGAAACAAAGAGATGAGTTGCACTCTCCAGGAGTGCCGTCAGAAATGAAAACTATAATAATAAATAATAATAAATAATAAATATTTTCGGACATTTTAACACAACGCCATCTAGTCCCAAACTAAGCAGAGCTTGTACTATGGATACTAGACAACTGATATTATTACATATATACGTTTATTTTTTGTAAATACATACAAATTATACATAGAAAACACCCAAACTCCGAAACAAATATTTGCAGATCGTATAAACATTTGGTCCGACCCAGGATTCGAACCCGAGACCTAATGGACAGCAGTCGCGTACGCTACCACTGCGCCACCGAGGCAGTCAATATTAACGTTGTGCATATTTTGGAATAGTTAGGGAATAATATTGCACGAATTGCTTTAACTATCAGTATAAAAGTACTATCATTTATGTGGTAAAATATAATATTCATTTATTGCGCTATCGTACACAAACATGACAGTGTATGGTCCACTCTCCCTCCGTCTTACGAATTTTCGATCAGGTCACGTGTCCTGACGCGAGTTTAACATTTTTTACCCATCACAAATAAGTGGACAACACCGCTTAAAAAGTTTCCACTTCAAAAAAGATCTGATTAGATAGAAAACATGATTATTTGGCTAAATCCTACTAATATTATAAACGCGAAAGTTTGTAAGTACGGATGGATGTTTGTAACTCTTTCACGTAAAAACTAGCGAATGGATTTAAAAGAAACTTTACAGTAATATAGCTTATATATCAGAATAACACATAGGATACAATTTATAAAGATACAATTCGCAATATCTTAGTATTGTGGGTAACAGCGTCGCTGATAGTTGAGAACACACGATGCGTTCAATGACCGGTAGTGGACTAAAGTTTAAAATGGAAATTAACATGAATGTTAATGGATTTGTGGTCGTAGTGTTTACAATTTTGCAATATACAGTTGCATAGTACAACCTACTGCGCCAAAAAGAGGATTATTTAGCCAAATGTTTTCTTCTTCAATCCATAAAAATATTTTATATAAAAACTATTTCGCAGTTTCCCTAAACACATAGTCCAACGACCTCAGGTTTCGTGAATTCTTTTGAACCTTCAATTCCAACCCCAACTGGAATATCCCTGAATAAGGGGTGTTGATTTCATCCCTTAGGTAGCACGTAACGTACATAAGGGTGTATTCGATATAGTTAATTGTGGATACGGAGGGTCGAAAATAGGGGTGTAGATTTTGACTGTGGTAGGGAAAAGGACGGTATATTTAATGTTCTTTTAACCATTTTAACTATATTTTTATCTGTACAAATAAATAAAATTGTTGTGTCTGTTTGTAATTCAAATTACCAGCTTTTTACAGAATGCATATGAAGGTATATACGGTTCTTACATCAAAAAATCAATAAACAAGTAATGAATTATTAAAAAAAACCCCGACAGCATATTATATTTTATGTACCCAGTGTCACTCTCACGATAATTATTACCAAAGAAATATACGTACATACATACATAGACTCGACTATTTTTTCTCTTTTTCTCTTTTCGCACCTAACTGCCCATGGATTCGTATTTGTTTTTTTTTATTTTTACAATTTTTTTCCCATTCCAAGGTTGCCTGAAAGAAATTGCTTTTTAGCGATAAGGCCGCCATTTGTACACGGTGATTCAATTGATGTATTATGTAAACTATATATTTATGTAAACTGTTATATCTGTTGTACAATAAAGTGTATTCTATTCTATTCTAGACTCGAAAAACATAACCATCCTTCTTTCGCAGTCGGGTAAAAAACACTAAGCGATCATGAGGACGGTCGATAGAAGTGAAAACTCAAAACTATAATCAGTTTTGGACATTCAAATGAATTGTTTGATCTATATTTAAAATTTATTCTTTAAAATAACACACGAAATAACTTATATAGCTATGTACGTATATACACAGTGTACATATACCGATGACGCGTGTTTCATGATTTTTTGTTTACCCAAAAGCTGCTTAACGCGCCGAAAGAAATTTTTTACACGCGCTCCTATCCAAGCAGACGTAGCAGGATGCCTGTATGTCCACGCTTTCCCTGTAAAACATCCTTCGCCAGAAAACAATTTCATGCTATTGGCATAAAATTATATAACGACATACACAAGAAACTTGACATCGTACGACTAAACAGCCATAAACTTAAAACTACTCTCACAGACTGGCTTCTTAGTGTGGACTATATTGAAACTGAGAAACTACTGACATTATATCACATAAATAAACACACACACACACACACACACGCACACGCACACGCACACGCACACGCGCACGCACGCACGCACGCACACCACTTATGATCTCTTTTTCGCATATAGTCATGATTGTACAGAAAGAGTGTAATTGTAACTCAGATTCATATACATGACTGAAAAGTGCCACCCAAACCCAAAACACAAGTATCTGCTCAGTTTGGGAGACAGTATCAGTACCTAAAGTGGAATACTTTTGGTTGTATCTAATTATAAAGCAACCTGTAATTGTAAAAATTTGAGAAATAAAGATTATTATTATAAAGATTAAACTTCAGTTACACACAGAACAGACAATCGTACTCATAACTCAATATTTGTCCTTGGTGGGAGTCGAACCCACAACCTCAGGCTTAGCTAAATTGCCAACTTCCTTATAAAGTTCTAAGCAATTGCTATTAGAAATTCGATTCAAAAATCAATTTACAAACAGAACCCAAACCGTTTCGGTGAACGCAAAGACAGAAAATAGCTGAGTCATAAGAATAATGATATAACATGTCGCTTGCTATCAGACGGGGGTAGGCAATGCCCTAGGGGATTGAAACAATCCGAATGTTGGGGTCGCCTACAAAAAGTTTACGAAAAAATGTATATAGCTTAAGCGGCTAGCTTTGAAATTGAACGAAATATTTTTTTTCAAAGCAATACTTTTAGGACTCAGCCTGAATTAATAAAATACTAATAGACAGGCTAAATATTCATTGGTATATAAATTATTTATTACTAACACAAATTACAATTCTAATTTTTTAATACAAATATTCAAAATCAACCAAACACAATCAAATAATTCATGTCATTATAATAACCCACCCCGGATCGCTCCCGGCGGAAAAATGCCCATGACACTAGCAGCGTTGCCCCGCTGGATAGCAACGGCCATACTCTGCACCAGGAACGAACCAGATATTCATTATCAATCCACTACATATTTATTTTTTTAAAAACTTTATCCACTATAGTTGTACGTCGGCGGACTTAATGCCCAGGGCATTCTCTTCCAGTCAACCTTCGGGTGGTGTAGATATTTTGTAGGGTAGGTGCACAGAGGTTACATACTTATAAGACATATACAGTTCACGATATATTTAAAAGTATACATACACATATAGAGCCAAATACAACATACATATACATAAAAGATTAACATACACATAAATAAAATATGAATAAGAAAATATTTTTTTCGGACATCTAACACACAACGCCATCTAGTCCCAAACTAAGCAGAGCTTGTATTATGGGTACTAGATAACTGATATTAATACATAAATACTTTCTTTTGTGAATACATACATATTATACATAGAAAACACCCAAAATCCGAAACAAATATTTGCAGATCATACAAACATTTAGTCCGACCCAGGATTCGAACCCGAGACCTCATGGACAGCAGTCGCGTACGCTACCACTGCGCCACCAATACTATATTTGTTTATATATTATGAAACCCTGTAACGTGAGGTATGTTATGGATTAGATTGTTCAGCCATTTCATTTAGAAGTTCATGAACCTTCTTTTTGAACGTAAATCGGTTGGTGGACATCCTGACTTCGATCGGGAGCGCATTCCAGAGTATTACTGCTTGAACAAAGAACGAACAGTTCACGAAATCGAAATTGTGAAAGGAGGTTTTATCCTATTTTACTACCCTGGTCAGACATTTTGGCATAGAATTTGTATCTCCTCTTCGCAGTGCTGTTGTCCTGGTAGTTTGCCCCCTAAGTCGGCTCTTACGACACCCCCGGGGTGAATAGGGGTGTATTCTAAATCTACATGTCATCAATCAACATCAACAACCACTAATGTCCCACTGCTGGGCTCGGGTCTCCTCTCAAGAGAGGGTTAAGGCCATACGTCCCCATGCTGGCCGAGTGCGGGTTAGGGACTGACAAGACCACGTTGTGCTACGTATCTTGCCGTTGGATGTTTTTAAGCCGCCCAAAGGCCTCCAACTAAGCTTCCTGACTGTTATCGTATGATAACAACCGGGACCGACTGCTTAACGTGACCTCCGAATCACGAAGACGCTCACAGCCCAGTTGCACTCGATGATTATTTCTAATCACCGAGTGCAACTGGGCTGTGAGCGCCTCTTCATGTACCTACCTATTATTTATTAATAACTACACGCAAATGGTTTCTATAAAAAATTGTGAAAGAACTAACTCCTACATCCTTCCTAGAAATATAAAAGAAGATGAAACTATGCAAACATTTAAAAAATCATAGAAAAAGTATATCATGAAAACGATAAAAATGGTTAAGATCAACTACACTCACTGACTCCAAACAAATCACATTCAGGTGCTTTGAATCCACGTTATTTTCTCTGTTCCACATGCTACAAAGTATTCACGGTTACCCTCTTATAACTTATATAATTTATTTGCCAGTTTTGTATAAATACCTCATATAATTAATTAAATAAAATAAATAAATATTTTCGGACATTTTATCACACACAACGCTATCTAGTCCCAAACTAAGCAAAGCTTGTACTATGGGTACTAGACAACTGATATAAATACATATGTACTTTTTTTTTGTAAATACATACATATTATACATAGAAAACACCCAAACTCCGAAACAAATATTTGCAGATCATATACAAACATTTCGAGTCGGACACTCGGGCATCGAACTCGCGATCTCATGATCAGCAATCCCATACGCTAGCCGCTAGACCAAGTGTTAATTATGAGTTCAATTGTATTTTGCACAAGTATTACTAACCCGCTCCGCTAGGAGTGTATATAAGTGTTCTGTGAGTGTCTCGCCGCTTGGAAAATGATTGTATCCTTTTTAAAATGTATTCTCATGTAAGCGAATCTGTAATTATTTATGAGAATAAAGTTTCTTAAACCCGATAAACGTGAAAGTTTGTATGGATTGGTGTGTGTTTGTTACTCTTTCTCGTAAAAACTACTCAACGGATTTGAATGTAAATTTAGAGTAATATAGCTGATACATTAGAATAACAAGAAGAGCCATAAGCCAGCTCTAAGGCGTAACAAATAAATATACATACATACTCTCGAAAAATATAACCCTCTTTCTTTCGTAGTCGGGTAAAAAAAGAAGAATTTGCGGCCCTCAAAGAACATATTTCTACGCTGCAGTGTTGCTAACATCATTAATCATAGGAATATTTGAAATATAATAATTTAAGTTTAAATAATTTATTCATTGGCCTTCCATTTTGAATTTTGATGAAAAAAACTTTCCCAATGGAGGTTGGTTCAGAAAAAAATTTCATTATCTTCTAAATTTCGGAAAGGACACGTTTTCAAGGTTTCGAGGCTAGGGTTGTCACAAATGGGTTTCTGTTCCACTAGAGGTCACGGGTACGAACATGGGCATACCCAGGTTCTGTGCCAGGGTGGGGGCAATTTGGTTTTTATAATAGACTAGCTGAACTCCGCAGTGTTCTCCACTATTATTGTTGTAGCCGCGAGAAACGCCGCAGAGCGAAGCTAGTCTAAAAAAGTAGGGCTAATGATGTACTTCACACTAATATACTTCTTACATCATTAAATTTTTTCTTAACTTCAACCATAAAACAAGATAGTGGAGATGTAACCAAACCCTGGGGGAGCAGCTGTCCCCCAGTGCTGCCCAGGGTAAGCCCATTCTTTTTTTTTTTATATTTAAGCTGCCAAAATGACTCTGCCCTGCCTGATGGAAAGCATGAGCAGGATCCAAGAGTGGTGGTCACCATTCTCAATACGAAAAAGTACAATGCAGCATGGTGACCCACACTATGGCGGCCTAGGGGGAAGGGGGATGGTGAGGGGGATGGGGGCGTTGGATTGGGGTATGGGCCTCCGGTATCCTCACTCACTCGATGAAACACAGCGTAAGCGCTGTTTCACACCGGTTTTCTGTGAGGCCGTGGTATCACTCCGGTCGAGCCGGCCCATTCATGCCGAAGCGTGGCTCTCCTTCACGGTTAATGGTACGAATCCTTTACACGACACACAGGACTTATCGTTGTGTGATGAACACGATGATTTTGAACATTAAAGGTATAATCATGTTTATTTGATGATAAATAAGTATATATATAGTTTTATCAGTTGTCTAGTACCCATAGTACAAGCCCTGCTTAGTTTAGGACTAGATGGCGTTGTGTGTTAGATGTCTGAAATATTTATTTATTTTATAGTTACCACCACAAAGCACAAGTTGTAAAATAGTATATGGTAATTTGTCATCATCAACAACCCATAATGTCCCACTGCTGGGCTCGGGTCTCCTCTCAGGAGAGGGTTAAGGCCATACGTCCCCACGCTGGCCAAGTGCGGGTTGAGGACTGATGGTGATTTGTATTGATACAAAATTTGTAGATTGGGGTGGATTGGAGCTTAGAGGAGATCAAGACCTGTATTTTAGGTCTCCAGAATTTTGTTTTAGCTCCGGGTGTAATTTACCTACTGTTTTTGTACCTTAACAACAACCCCGGGTAATGTCGTTCAACGAAGCTAGTCTAAAAGTCGCTCCTTATATTATCAGCTATATGCGAAATTGAAAGTCCAATCTAAATCGTTTACTTCTTAAGAATGGGCCTGCCAAAGTGAATATACTCTGCCTGATGGAAGGCATAAGCAAAATCTAAGAGTGGTGGTCACCATACTCAATGCGAATGCAGACAATATAACAATGCAATATGCATTTAGTAAAAACAATTAATTTGAAATTACAAACAGATATTTAAATTTTATGTATTTGTATGGTATGCAAGTATATTGGGCACCTTTCCACCGGAAGGTTTTATAGTTGGGTAATATTTTTTTAAAGTTACCTGTAATAGTTTTCTTTAAATACATGATAATGCAATGGTTTGTACAGAATAAAAAATATTACTTACTAAAATAATGATAATATTCGCCAACCCTAACAACTTATATAATCACGAACATCGACTTGGCCAGTATAACTTGAGCTCCCACGTCCCCCCCGTGTGAAACAAAACAAGATTGTAATGGATCAAATTGCGGTACATTAATAGGTCTATATCTAATGGTCGTTGGTGTAGCGAGTTCGAGTGTAAGTACCTAAGGATATTAGGGTACCGTTTGGTTATATCGAAACCGATGTTAGTAAAATACTTATAAGCGTTGTGACGGATACAGAACTCGGAGTATCACCACCCCTATTCACCCCTTGGGTGTTGTAATAGCCAACTGAGGGAGCGAACTATCAGGAAGACAGCATTGCGACTGGTCTAATCTCAAACTAGATAGAGCCTGTACTATTTTTTTTTTGTATGGAATCCCGGTCAAACGAGCAGACGTATCGCGATTACCGCCGCCCATGGACATCTGCAACACCAGAGGCGTCACAGGTGCGTTGCCGGCCTTTGGGGGTTGGGGAGTAGAATGGGGATGGAAAGAGGGAGGGGTTCGGGTATAGGCCTCCGGTATCCTCACACACTCGGTGAAACACAGCGCAAGCGCTGTTTCACACCGGTTTTCTGTGAGGCCGTGGTATCACTCCGGGCGAACCGGCCCGAAGTGAATCCACATGCCGAAGCATGGCTCTCCCACGGTATAAAACTACTTATTAACAGACTGCTGATATACATACTTGCATATCTACAGTATGTTAATAGTGTGGAGCTCATATCCCAGTTGCACTCTGTGATTAGAAACGTATGTATGTATGTATTTACAAAATAAAGTATATAAGTATTAATATCAGTTGTTTAGTACAAGTACAAGCTCTGCTTAGTTTGCGACTAGATGGCGTTGTGTGTTAAAAATGTTCCGAAAATATTTATTTATTCTTGTAGATATATAATCTGAATCTCGAAAAGGCTACAACGATTTTCGTGAAATTTATTATTAGAGATTTCGGGGATAATAAATCATTCTGGCTAGGATTTTTGGAAAATTTACCAAAAAAATATATATCGATCAAAGCTCATCCGAGCACTAACAATTTATAAATTACTCCTCTAATGTTCTTTAATAGATACGGAACCTTATGTTTAGTTATCTGAACGCGCTTCACTCCGAAATGCTGCGACTTTAGAACCACAAGTCATCGTGTCGGCACTATACCTTCATTAATACGATTTTCTTTTATGGTTTTTTTGTTCCCTGTCGATTGCTTGTATTATGTGATATTTTTCGAATTGTGTTCAAAAGTCGGCAGATATGTATATCGAAGGATAAGGGACGAGGGGATGTTATAATTATAATCGTATCTGTGCCTTTTGTTATAATAATTTTAACTTATATGTATCCAAATATACAACGTTCGTGTCTTGTTGGTGAGTGCGAGACCGGAGATGCGGGTGTATCTCAGCAGACCTCTCATAGTATGGTGGGAATTATTATAGAATTCGGCTCATGTCTTCATTCAGACCGTGTAATCAAGTCACTTTGACATGCTTTGTGCCAGTTTATATGTCATTCATCGCAGTCTTTCCATTCCTAATGTCCTTCTTGAAGAATCAAACTATCTCCACTACAAATATCATTGAAATAGGCATCGTGGTTTAGCCGTGAAACCATAACATAATAAAAATAAATAAAATAAAAATAGCCTTTATTTCCTGTCACCTGCTTTACACATTTTTTTTAAATAAAAAAATTAATTAAATAATATCTGATCAAGTAGCTTTATCGGCAAACAGGTCAGGTTGTCTTCTGACATAGGCCTCCTCTAATTCACTCCATTTGTTTCGGTCCAGAGCAGTTCTTCTCCATCCCTTTGGCAGATCGTCTTCCCATCTTTTTACCAACCATACGGAGTTTTAAATTTATAGTATTAGTATGAATCACTACTGATAATGCTTCGTTAGTATAGCGGATGAAGTATGCGACTGCTAATCAAGAGGACTCGGCTTCAAAACCCGGGTCGGGCCAAAAGTGTTATTGAGATTTTCTGATTATAAAAATACTTACTGTGCCTCGGAGAGCAATTAAAGCTGTCGGTCCAGCGCGTGATCTCTCCCAAGTCGTGTCGATTAACTGTCCCATCGGATTATGACAAAGACGGAACAGAGAGTGCGCTTGAGTTTGCGCACATGCTGGTGCACTATAATATCTCCTGTGTAGTTGACAGGTTTCCGTTGATACTTCTTCGTCTACTCCTCTGAAAGCCTTTTCTCGTTTTTGTAATTTTGGTCAACTTATAAGCTTCCTCGATTAATGCACTGTCCGACAGCTTCAGCTAATCAGCTCTTGAACACATGGCCCTCTTTAGATAGGAGGCTTTTTCCTGCTCCACCACGCTGTTCTTCTCTTCTCAGTACTGTTGTCCTGACAGTTCGCTCCCTCAATCGGCTCTTACGACACGAACTGGGTGCTGACAACCAGTTTTTTGAATCCACCACCAGATATCATCAAAAAACTTTGACAGTCGCCAGGAAACTTTGAGAACCGCGTACCCCCTACACAATAATGCACAATAATAATTAATGGTTTAGCCCCCAGAGGATAGAGACGTTATACGTACATTAATCACAGTACACACAATGACGTATTGTACACATATGTGTATTGTGTACTCGGGGTACACAACTGTGATAACTTCATTTTTAATCTGGTTATCATGCACCTGGATGTGTTCAATCTGTCTTTCTAATATTATATATATCTTTATATAATCTACTATTTTACATATCTTTATGTAATCTGAACATCGGAAAGGGTTCCAACGATTTTCTTTTTTTTTATGATATAGGGGGCAAACGAGCAGACGTACCGCCTGATGGTAAGCGATAACCGATGGAAACCCGCAACACCAGAGGCGTCACAAGTGCGTTGCCGGCCTTTTAAGGAGTACGCTCTTTCCTTGAAGGTTTGAAGGTCGTATTGGTTCGGGAATACCGCAGGCGACAGTTCATTCCACAGTTTATACAATTCATGAAATTTTTGGAAAAATTATCGAAAGTAAAAATACTAAAGGATTCTAGAGAATTTCGGCCATTTTGAAAGTCGATTCATTGACCAACGTAATTTGATCTATGGATTTATAGACTTGTTTATAATGATAATGATATATTCTAATTTTCCTATTTCTAAAAGCCTATTATATATTTGGTTACCCGTTTTGCATCCCAGGGTATATCTTTAATTGTATCGAATAAATAGTTTCTGAGAGCTTAGCTCATTAATATAAATAAATAAGCACTTCAGAAGATGATAGAAGCATATATAAGTTGTATTTTTATGCCAAGTCATTATCATAGTAAAAATACCTTAAGGACAGTGAACTTTGATGGTTTTAATTCAATAGTTTGTTTTCGGGACAAAAATTCATAGTTTTATTTTGACTTTGCAGGGAAATCTTCCAAATTCTCGCATTTCCTCTACTATAATATGTATGCGATGTTCTCCTAACCGGCTTCGGCCACGGAGGCCAGTCTCAACGGAGACCAGCCAACACGCAGGAGATATTATAGAGCACAAGTGTGTGCGCAAACACAGGTGCACTCTCTGTTTGCTCTCTTTCATAATCCGATGAGACGATTAACCGACACGACCTGGGAGACATCAGGCGCTGGACCGACAGCTTTAAGTGCGAGGCTCGGGGGTTCAGACCCCAACTTCCAAACTCCGAGTTGTTGTTAAGTATTTCTATAATAAGAAAAACACAATAACACTTTTGACCCGACCCGGTATTCGAACCAGAGACCTTTTGATTGGCAGTCGTATACATCAGTCGCTAGACCAATGATTACACATACAAATCTTCCTTTTAAATCATTCTATCTTTCGCTGAAAACTGCATTAAAATCCTTCTGAGTAGTTTAAAAGGAGGCGCTCATGGCCCAGTTGCACTCGGTGATTAGAAACAGTCACCGAGGGTTAGCAACGACGGCGCGGTCAGTATCTGGATTGGTGGCAGATGGTGGCATGTTACCATGAGCGTCTCCGTGATTCGGAGGTCATGTTAAGCAGTCGGTCCCTGTTATTATCACACGATAACAATCGTGAAGCTTAGTTGAAAGTCTTTGGGTGGCTTCAAAATATCCAACGGCAAGATACGTAGCCACGACGTATTCTTGCCAGTCCCCAACCCGCACTTGGCCAGCGTGGGGACGTATGGCCTTAACTCTTTCCTGAGAGAAGACCCGAGCCCAGCAGTGGGACATTGTGGGTATAAACGAACAGCGGAAGTAACTTAATGTTTTAGTAAAATTTAAAGATATACCATGCCTCTTTGGTGTAGTGGTAAGCGTATACGACTGACGAGCAGGAAGTCTTGTGTTCCATTTGTGGGTAGGGTCAAAAAGTATTGTTGAGTTGTTCATACAAGAAAACTTTAATGACATCCAGGAGTGTAAAAATTTTCGGTGTACTCGTTAAACCGCCGGTTCCCGGTTGTCATGAACATCTATGGTAATCGTTATTTGGAAGTCAGGACCCTCAAGCATACGAACAACTCATTCAACCTTTGAATTCAGTTCACTCTCAGGGTTGCGGAGGTCCGATGTCAGTCGCTCCGTGGAAAAACTGATATTCAGGTAAAACCAATTGAACTAGTAACCGACCGAAAATATTTTTGAAATTAATGATATGAATAGAGAGAAGAGCTACTATCACGCTTTTATGCCCAAGAGGGTAGGTAGAGGCTTCAATTCGACGTGGTTTTTACAAAACATCGTCAGCTCTGTTCATACATACGCTGACATAGCCTATAGTCTTTTTTCCATAAATGGACCATATATCAAGCAATCAACAACACATAATGTCCCACTACTGGGCTCGGGTCTCCTCTCAGGAGAGGGTGAACGCCAAACGTCCCCACGCTGGCCAAGTGCGGGTTGGTACTGGCAAGACTTTGTTGTGGCTACGTATCTTGCCGTTGGATGTTTTCAAGCCGCCCAAAGGCCTCCAACTAAGTTTCACGACTGTTATTCTATGATAACAACCGGGACCGACAGCTTAACGCGACCTCCGAATCACGGAGACGCTCATAGTAACATGCCAACAAGGGTCACCCATCCAGGTACTGACCGTGCGGAAGTTGCTTACCCACGGTGATTGTTTCTCATCGCCGAGTGCAACTGGGCTATGAGAGCTATGGACTATATATATTTATGGACTATTTAATATATATATATCACTGAAAGATTTTTCAAATCAGACCTCTGCCTATGTCCAGCTGATGAAGATTTGAGGCTGAGGATGCCTCTGCATTCCACTAAATTCTATGGTCAATCCTTTACGGTTGAAGCCGTACTCTTGTGGAATGCATTGCCGATAAATATCAGGAAAGCAAAAGAGTCAATAGCTGTAAGACAATGGTTCAACAATTTTATAGGTCGTAACTGATTCAGTCACGAATGAGGGTATGATATTAAGATTTTTCATTTTCATATGTGATATAATTTAAATGATTATGGTAAGTAGGGTATGTGTATGTATGTATATATATGTATGTACGTATCTGTGTATAAATGAATATATGAAGATATATGTATATGTGCCCGATTATATTCATAATATATTTTTGTTTTTATAATTAGTTGCACCATCAACTGCTATAGTCTCTCCGATACTTTTTGATCCATCCTAAAGTTGCCAGGAAGAGATTGCTTTTGGCAATAGGGCCACCCATTGTACAATATATTATAGGTTGATCATTTTATGTATTCAATTCGAGACCTCTAGCACACCAGTCGCATTCGCTACCACAGCGCCACAGAGGCAGTCATGGTACATCAAACCGTAAAACCTGTTTGTTTCGGCGAATCTGGAACGGCTGGACTGATTTTGACGGGACTTACCAGATAGTTGAGAATGTAAAGAGTTACTTAGGCCAATTATTTTCAAGACCAGCTTCGCTTTCACTACACCAATCGCGGGGCTATCAAAATAAAGTAGGAAGACCGAAAAATCAATAACATTACCCACCAAGATGGCGGTCTTTCATTAAAATAAAACCATTAATAAAAGCAAGAAAAAGATTAATGTCCGACCCCAACAAAGACTAATAAATTAGATGTGTAATATTCCGTAAGGGCGAGCAACCCTCGGCGCCATATTGTGTGATACAAGCCTCTGATTGGTCGTTTCCCTGCTAATCAATATCTTCGAACCTAATGCTGTGAGGTTGTATGTTATTATTCTCGTGTTAGTGGAGTTTGAGTTTTGTGGGAGAATTTATAAGGGTGAGACTTATCTTTGTTCAGTTGTAGGCTCAAATATAATAGTTGTATGTATTTTTGGTATTTATTTCGCTTCTTATATGTATTTGTAGATTTGACGTCATAAAAAATGTGAGAATTTTTTTTTTTTTGATGACAAGGCAATCAGCCGCATCAGTTATTTCTGCCAATGTCAAGTATTTCAAGTCTTCAATTCTAAGTCTTCGAGTCTTCAAGTCTTCGTCGTGATGGAGTTAATGATAAAAAATATAAAAAATGTGGATGACATGAAATGGGGACAGTCTTTCGCAAAAACAAAAAACGATCTCCCACCAAGAAAAAAAAATTCTGATTAAAATATTTTTGACAGTTCGGTAATCGATTTGAATGGTCTCTTTCATAGTGATGTCCGAAACCTCTGCCGATTTATTTTAAAATGTTAATTAATCGATTTTCTTCAAGAGAAAATTCATTCAATTGAAAAATGCTCACTTTTTAAATAACTTGTTGGTTCAACTATTGTTCTTGAACAAAGGACCTAAGAAACTAATTTAATCCAAAGGTACTAATATTATTATAGACTAGTTTAATAATTATTAATTTTTGAAATGAAAACTTCTTTAGCCGCGTTGAGCACTTTTTGATAGGAGAATATCTCATGAGTTCGCGTCACCGACAAGCTAATATTTGATACTTTAAATTGAAACATTATCAAGTTCATAATTTACACATTAAGTTTACGAATAACAATAACTTCTATCGGCATTTTTTATTCAACCCAAATCACACGTTAACTGCATTAAATAATACACTTAAATGCAAACGAACGGTTTTTCTAAGCGAAAGGGTACCGCCGCCATTTTTTTTTGGCGGGACCACAATTTGACAATAGTTTGACAGTTACTTATCTTAAAAGCCCTGCTGACACATTTTTTTATAATACTACAACTTCTGAAGCAATTAGCAGGGAGCCACAAAAGCAGCCACATTATTTTTTTCATCGGTTCTTCTGAGATATTGTTAAATGTGTGTATTCAGTCGCATTTTGTTTTTCATTTACGTCAACCTGTGTGTCAAAAACTACTGAACGTATTTCGATGACACTTCAAGTATGTGTTTGTAGAAATTGCACGAATGACCACTGTTCGGTGCTTTGCTCTAATTTTATTTTGGTAAATTTTCTAAAGATATAATTTAAAAATATTAAGATATACTAGTTTGTGCACGCGATTTTGCCCGCGTATATGTCAGTTATCGCGACAAATAGTAGCATATGTGTTATTCTGATGTATATTACTGTAATGTTTCATTCAAATTCGTTCAGTAGTTTTTGCGTGAAAGAGTAACAAACATCCTCACAAATTTTCACGTTTATAATACTAGTATAGATCTTATTGTTATCACTGCCAAATGAAACAGCAATTACTGTATGTTTCATTTGGCAATGAGTTATTAAAGAAAATGAAGGGTAATAATGGTTTTGGAAGTCCATGTATGTTCCACCGTATCGCCTAAACTACTGAACCGATTTGAATGAATGAGGTGTCAATAGATTCGTAATAATGAAGCAGGTGATATAAGTTAATATTTTTTTTAGAAGTTTTTACATTACTTTTTCTAATACATCAAACTAACAAGGTACTGTACGTGCCAAATGCTCAATATGCAAATGTTCTATAGTTTTTGAAGAGTATATAAAAAAATCATCCAATACATTTAAACAAGCAGTTATTCTATATGTCATCATCATCATCATCATCAGCCTATCGCAGTGCACTGCTGGACATAGGCCTCTCCAATTGCACGCTACTTCGTTCGATCCTCGGCTTCTGGCATCCAGCTCCTGCCAGCCGTCTTGCGCAAATCATCGCTCCACCTGGCCTATGGACGTCCTACACACGTTTGCCAAGACGCGGTCTCCACTCAAGAACTCGTTTACCCCAACGGTTATCGGTTCTTCGGCAAATATGGCCAGCCTACTGCCAGTTCAGCGCGCTAATCCTTGCTTAATAATCACAAATTTTACCAAAAAAAACATACTTCAAGAACTGGACCAAATTGAAATGAGACCGCGGCAAGCACCAGCTTGCAAACACAAAAAGTCATCAAAATCGATTCGCCCAGTCGAAAGTTATGTTATACAAAACATTAGAAAAAATACAGCCACATCGATAACCTCCACCTTATTTGGAGTCGGTTAAAAATTCTCACAAAAATATTTCTCTCGATTTCACTACGATGTTAAACGATGTAAAATTTAAAAAAGCAACGGTATACCGGAAGCCGTTGGCGAGTCACGATGACATGAACAAGATGGCCGCAAGTCATAATACATCAGCCATATAGATGTTTTCTCTATTACAAAAAAATTAGGATAAGTACACAATGATTATTTGTGTTTTTAAGTTAACAAACGTATCAGGGAATGTTAACAGTCTTCTGTTGGGCATAAGCCTTAGGAAGGAGGCTTTGTGCTAGTATGCCACGCTGACTAGGCGGGTTGGTATAGGATTTTTATCAAGGGCCGTGGCCCGCCAGGCATGATCACCTCGCCTGGTCGGAGGATCCTCCCTTTGTGTTGGAGGGACATGTGACCCGTTCTTCTACATTGCTTATTACAGCGTATCTTTGGTCCGGATGGCGTAAGAAAGCGGTTCCCGGATCTCTCCCGTCTCAGGCGCAGAGTGGCACACCGTGGTGGTTTAAGTCTTCAATTCCGACACACCGCCCCGCCGTAAACCCCGGTGGGGTGAAGGCCCATAGGGGTTTCCACACGTAAAAAAAAATAAATAGGATTTTTATCAAGCGTTCCTTCTCTTCGCAGTGCTGTTGTCCTGGTAGTTCGCCCCCTCAATCGGCTCTCACGACATCCACGGGGTGAACAGGGGTGGTATCACTCCGTATTGTTAATAAAAATTGGTAGTATTAACATGTTTTTATTATAGACAAGCTGACCCTGCGAACTTCTTAACACCATTCTTTTCTCTCAGTCGTGTAGGTACTCAGTCGTATACAAGCAATCATTTTTTAGAATATCTTTTAATTTTGCTTCTATACAACTCTCGTCCCAACAATAACGAGCATATGGAAAAAAGAATAATCCAATTTGGTGCAGCCGATCGGAAGTTATACGCGTACATACAATTCCGTGATTCATTTTTATTAATATAGATTTGATAATAAATCTATCTTACACTTTCACGGCTAAACTACTGCACCAATTTCAATGAATTTTGCGTTGGAGATACTTTGATTGTTAAGAAAGGACATACATACAAGGGCGGAATCGCGAGCAGTAACTAATATACAACATTAGTAGGAAAAGTAGGAATCAGTGTAAACAAGTCTATGAATGGTCAAATTACGCTGGTTATTGAAATAATGGCTGAAATTCTCTAGAATAATTGTGTATTATTTTATTTTTTTATATTTTCTAAAAATGAAACCTACCTAGATGAACCTAGAAACATCCTGCCTACGGTTCGACCTGATATATTACGTCATCAACGGGGGAGTTTGTTACTTCGGTGTCCACTTATCAGGCGACTTAAGAGAGAAAAAAGTACTAATTATTTAAAAAAAACTGTACTTACAGTTTTTTTACCAGACTACTTAAAAAAATTTGATGAAATTAATAATAGCTACGTCACCTGGATTGTTATTATCTATTCCATCTATCGATCATGTTAATAGTTAATCGGTTATTAGTGTAAGCAATACGATTCCAGGGTGGTTTTCCTTTCTAGGAACTACCTGGTTCTCCAGCTCCTTGTACCCGAGAAGGTGTACGGTATTTTTCGGTTCGAGTCTGACATGCCACCAGGAGGTTGTATCAGAGAGGTTCGCCGCACGAAAAAGAAAAGTCTAGGCACTACGATAGAACAAACTAACAAAACTATAACCCTTCTTGCCATCTCTTTTTCAATAGTATCAACATATCTCCTGACTTCTGGGTCCTCAAAGGGCAGAAGCTCCGAAGAGACCAATTCTCGGTTTCCACTTCTCAACAGAAAAGTTAAAAACAGCTTATATAAAGCTCTTCAAGACCTAACATGTTTCAAAAGTCTAAACAATGACAGTCCAAATTGTAATGGTCCACTCAATAACCACAAAACATTAAAAATATCAAAATAATATTCGAAAGTTTCATTCGAATAATTATTAGTTTTTATAGTTTAAAGTTAATATTTCTTTTAACAAATAAAAATACTGTTAAATATTGTAAATATAGTAAAATGCTGAATGGCGATGACTGGACGCCATCTTGTTCAGTCATGGTGACGCTGACTAGAAAGAGTGAAAGTGTTTGGCGCCAAACACCGCTGTTCTATGTGTCTATGGTATTAAAAAATATATTATAAAAACTTTTATATCATTTACATTATAGTTCTTAAATATAGCTTTATTTTTGTGACATACCGCTACGGAATCGACGAAGCAAACTATACAATTAGTTCAATAAAAAAAATAATTTTTAGCTCTTTCATTTGATACCCATATTCAGTGGGTTGATCGGATATATATCATTTTGTTACGGCGGTAATTATGGATTAATAATAATACCGAGTACATACATAGTGTGTTCAAAAAGAATCGCGAATTTTGTGTGTTTTCAAAAATTATTCATTTATTCGTGAATATTTATTTAGTCCCGTTCAAAGTAATCCCCCTGGGATATTATACACTTGTGCCAACTTTTTTCCAATCTTCGAAGCACTTCAAAAATCATTTTTTTGTATCTTGTTCAGCTCCTCCTTCGATGGCGTCTTTATCTCGTCAATCGTGGCGTCGAGTCGTCCTTTCGTGGGCCTCTTCAGTTTCGGGTACAAGAAAAAGTCACAGGAACAAGATAAATTCGCGGACAGATTCCAACATCTCATTAGCAACGTTCATGCGATGCTGTTTTTGATCGAAATTGAGCAATTTTGGTACGAATTTTGCGGCGACCCGTCTCATGGCCAAATTTTCGATTATAATCGAATGGCACGAGCCAATCGATACGCATAGGTCCTCGGCAATTTCTCTAACGGTGATTCGACGATTGGCCAATGCCATTTTCTTCACTTCATCAATTTTTTCGTCTGAAGTGCTCGGGCGTCCAGCACGCTCTTCGTCGTTCACATCTTCTCGGCCTTCTGAAAACATCTTCATCATCATCTTCGTATGCTACAGTCAACATTCGGAATGCAACCGCGCATTTAATTACGTTTTTCACACAAAATTTCATACAAATTCTTTGTTCCATTTTTTTTTAAATAGGTAAAATTCGAAGACGAACCAAAACACGCGCAAGCAAAGCAGATGTCAACAATTAACTGAACATTCAAAATGACCGAACTTGTCAGCATAAGTGAGAGACATATGTACCAACATAACGCCACAAAAAAATCGAAATTCGAATATACGTAACGCACGAGATATTACAGTGCACAAGTGTGTACGCAAACAGAAGTACACTCTCTGTTCCCTCTCTCTCACAATCCGATGGGACGGTTAACAGAACAGGCGCTGGACCGACAGCTTTACGTGCTCTCCGAAGCACGCGGGTTCAGACCCCAACTTACAAACTCCGAGCTGTTATTAAGTATAGAAAAACTCAATAACACTCTTCGCCTTGGGATTAATAAGGGCTAGGAAGAACAAAAACTATAATAGATTATTGTTTTATAAAGGAAAATGGAAAATAACTAAAATCTAGTAGGTATTATTTTTCCTTCTCTAACAGTCGTCATGTAGGTATTGTTGTCTCCTTCTAGCCTAATGGAAGTCAGGCTCCAAGTTCTCAAGCCATTCCTACCTTAGCCGCCATGATTACATGTTGCTGTATAGAATAAATAACCAATTCCCATCTATCTCACGGACGGTTTTTAATTAACTTTTTTTTTGTACACCGAGTGCGTTGCGTCGTACCAAGCTGTTGATTAGATATCGTTTGTCTGTAACTGGATATATACTTGTTTAATACATTCAGGCAGCCATGTTTTTTCTTATTATACTTTTGGTGGGAACTGTTTTTATTTTTAAATTTAAAGCAAAGGAAAATAATTTTATAGAGCCTAAGGTTTGTGGTTATTGTGAGGCTCAGGAAACCATTTTTATAGAGCCTATAGTCTGTTGTTGTGAGTCGTTTATCTCCACTAATTGTACGGCAAGGGAAACCATTCATAAGAGGAGAATACACGGTTGGCCTGGTGGTTTCAGTGGTCGCCACACCGCTTCCTACTGCGCTAAGTGTTATGGGTTCAAATCTGGGTGTACTTTGTGTCCGTTTCATGTATGTTTGTAAAGATCCCCGCGACACAGGAATTTATATACCTAATGCGGGAGTTGTCTTTAAAAAAAAAAAGTGCGTGCGTACAAAGTAAACATGTCAGAAGTGAAACTTCTTAGCTCTCTCCCACCTCTCGCTCCATGGCACTGTGCGTGATGCGACAGTCGCTCTATCTCACTTTTTCTCTCGATCTTGCTCACTTGCTTGCTCCCTACTCTCACTCCATCGCTAGTTGCTTCATGCTACGTTCGCCCTGTCTTACTCTCTCTCAATCGGTCTCGATCGCTTTCTTTCTCTTTTTCGACACTTCCGTTGCATACTTGCGCGACGCAACATTTGTACAAATTTTACCCTCATGCGCCTAAAGATGTTTCACTTCAAAAAAAAGCTTTATTGTTTCTACTCATTGTGAGGCAAAGATATTCCTTTTATGGTGCCTACTGTTCAAACAACAACAACCCATAATGTCCCACTGCTGGGCTCGGGTCTCCTCTCAGGAGAGGGTTAAGGCTATACGTCCCCACGCTGGCCAAGTGCGGGTTGGGGACTGGCAAGAGTACGTTGTGGCTACGTAATCTTGCCGTTGGATGTTTTTAAGCCGCCCGAAGGCCTCCAACTAAGCTTCACGACTGTTATCGTATGATAACAACCGGGACCGACTGCTTAACGTGACCTCCGAATCACGGAGACGCTCATGGTAACATGCCACCAGCGGTCACCCATCCAGGTACTGACCGCGCCATCGTTGCTTACCCTCGGTGATTGTTTGTAATCACCGAGTGCAACTGGGCTATGAGCGCCGTCGCCTACTGTTCATACTCATTGTAAAGCACTCTGAACGTGTAGAGTTTAAGTACTGTACTGATAGTAAGGTATAGTTAATAACTTTTATAGAACCGATTTTTTTTTTGCCTATTGTAAGGCAAGGGAAACCACTACAATTGAGCCTATAATCTGTACTTATTGTAAGGAAACTGTAGAATGAACTGTCGTCTGCGGTACTCCCGGACCAATGTTACATTTAAACCTACGGAGGTAGGCGGAGGTAATCGCTTACCATTAGGCGATACGTCTACTCGTTTTCCATTTACCACATAAAAAAGGCAAAATAATTTTTTATAGAGTACTTTTTTTTTTTATATTTAAGCTGCCAAAATGACTCTGCCCTGCCCGATGGAAAGCATGAGCAGAATCCAAGAGTGGTGGTCACCATACTCAATGCGAAAAAGAACAATGCAGTATGGTGACCCACACTATGGCGGCCTGGGGGGAAAGGGGATGGTGAGGGGGTTAGGGGGCGTTGGATTGGGGTATGGGCCTCCGGTATCCTCACTCACTCGATGAAACACAACGTAAGCGCTGTTTCACACCGGTTTTCTGTGAGGCCGTGGTATCACTCCGGTCGAGCCGGCCCATTCATGCCGAAGCGTGGCTCTCCCACGTGATAAGGCATAGACGACTTCTGTAATAGATTCTATTGCTTTTTGTCTATTGGAAGGGAACGCAATTTTATAGACCCGTATTGTTTGTAGTTATTGTAAGGCACAAGAAACCGATTAATTTAAAGATACTTTCTTATAAACACATGGTACACAACAATTTTAAGACACTGGCAATTATTTTTATAGAGCCTCAGATTCAAAACATAATTATTTGTTGCTTATCTGAAAAAGCGATGTTTCTCGCTGTTATAAAAATGTAATATCGTAAGCGTACCCGCGGCTGTGGACAAGTCCGCGATACAAAATACGAAACATACCTAAAAGCCTACCTATACATCAACGAAATATCCTGCAAAGAAAAAAAGCAAACGAGGTCGACAAAACAAACATGCACTCGTCTCTTTCGCTCATATGGATATTGTAGATGCTAAAACGAGATGGGACTGGTTTTGTTCGAGCGTAGTATGGCTCCGCCTACGGGCGCAATATGCAGACCGGTTGGTCGAGACAATGTGAAAAAAGTTAGTTTGAGCCAAGGGACAAAAAGGTTACATTGCCCCATTATTCGTCAGAGGCTGCAAGGAATCGTATCCTGTGCCTCAGAATTTAAAAAAGTGAAAATCATAGTGCATAAACTGCTAGGTCATGGATAATTGCATTTTTATCAAGTGTGCAGTGCAAAGGGATTTTTAGTGTGTGTTCGAAATTTAAAACCAGGATTGTATCTTTGAGGTATGCTTTTTTTTTTCTTTTTCAAATATGTGTTCCAATAAAAATTGAATTTGTGAAAGTAATAAAACAAGATGGCGCGGGCTTCTAATTACGGAGTTTCGTAATATTAACATTCTTTTTACAACGATAATGTAAGATAGAAACAATTCTCATAATATCCATTGCTTATTAAATATCGGGAGTTGTATATGTATACAATCATTATTAGTTAAATACATTTTATCCAAAATAAAGAGTATAGCTTTAGGCGCTTAGGAATTCTTAACGAATCTGCAGCCAGTTCGTAAAGGAAATAAAATTGGGTTTTGCCCGCCCGAATGTCTAATATCACGGTTAAAATACCCTTGTATTACTAGCTACTAAATACTAGTACGTAGATGACCGAGCGCTAATCGTTATTTTTATGTTATAATCTTTTTGCCCCCGAAACATAGCATACTAAATTTCATGAAAATCGTTGAAGCCGTTTCTGAGATTCGTATTAATATGCCTGATGCTCGTTTGAATGTATTTTTTTTTGATATCGTAGCTTTCCGTAGGTGAAAGAATTTTTAAGATAAGTCAGGCGTGAAAGCGTCGATAAGAAACAAACTTACATTTTCCTAGGAACTGCTACACCAGTTTCTGATAAAGTTTTACACAGATATTCTTTATAAATTATAGCCTATGTGTTATTCTGATTTATAAGTTATATTATTGTAAAGTTTCATTAACTTCCATTCAATAGTTTGCGTGAAAGAGTAACAAATATACATCCAAATTTACAAACCTTCGCGTTTATAATATTAGTAGGATTTAATAGGTATATAAGTCTAAAGACTCGCCGCGATAACCGTCATACACGCGGGCAGAGCCGCCGATTAAAGATAATGGGTAAATATACTTTTGCATAAGCCTATGTCTTTCATTAAAATCAGTGTAGCGATTAAGCCGTGAAATCGTAATAGACGAAGTTTCTTTCGAATAACATTACTAGCTAATCCGCGCAAATTTGATACCGCGCATATCTGAAAATGAATGAATTTACACCGTTTTTGTTACATTATTCATCGATGCTCGTCTCCTATTGGTCTTAGCGTAATAATATATAGCCTATAGCATTCCTCTTTAACTACTATCAATCTTCTATCAAATACTAAAAGAATGAACGAAATTGGTCCATTCGTTCCCGCGTGATGACGTGACCGAGATAAACAAGGATTCATTGTTATATATATGTTTATATATTATCACCTGAAGTTCTTCTGTTTATGTTTAACCCTGCCTGATGGAAAGCATAAGAAGAATCCAAGAGTGGTGGTCACCATACTCATTGTGAATGCAATAATGCATCATGGGGACCCACGCCATGGCGGCCTAGTGATGCTTCTGCATCATTAGGCCTCCGGTGTCGCACTCACCAACGAGACACGACAACACGAACGCTGTCATTGTACGTATATCTTCTGTGCGAGGGTATTTCCGACCCGGTCGAGCTGACACGTTCGTACTGAATGACTTCAGTAGGTAGTACTTCTTTGAAGAAGTATTAAAAGTGTGGTTTGTTTGTGTTTGGTGGCGCAGTGGTAAAGCTACCACTGCGCCACCATGCGACTGCTGTCCATGAGGTCTCGGGTTCGAATCTTGGGTCGGACCAAATGTTTGTATGATCTGCAAATATTTGTTTCGGAGTTTGGGTGTTTTCTATGTATAATATGTATGTATTTACAATAAAAAGTATATATATTTATTAATATCAGTTATCTAGTACCCATAGTACAAGCTTTGCTTAGTTTGGGACTAGATGGCGTTGTGTGTTAGATGTCCGAAATATTTATTATTATGTTTATTTAATCGCATTGTAAATTCAAATTCATTTATTCAATTAAGACTCTATATGAACGTTAAATCGAAGCTACAGATAAAAATCATAGATCGACACAAACAGACGCCAGATGTACTGTATTGTCAAGGTGAATCAGGTGAAAACACCAAAACCCACTGCCTGCCTGTGTCGATCTATAACTTCCAGTTTCCAAAACGCGTAGAGCTTTATGAGAAGAATACTGGCTAAGAAACTCATGGCCACTCTTTTTTAAAGTCAATACAATAGTACAATAGTATCAGTGTTACATGAATGGTTCTCATCCCTTTCTAAAGGGATTTTATACAAGCCAGGGGATGCGGGTCTTGAATATATTTTTCTTTCGTTTTCTTCAAATACTAATTTTTTATGGGATAAGGGGTAAACGAGCAGACGTATCGCCTGATGGTAAGCGATTACGGCCGCCCATGGTCACCGCGTTGCATCTGTTGAAGATTGTTTTATCGCCCCTATTAATTTGTTACTCCACATGGCGTGGGCCCGTGGTTTTCATTAAAATACCGAAATTCGTACTTCTAGAAAAATAAACACAAAAATAATTATAAGCAAACAAACAAACAACAACCCATAATGTCCCACTGCTGGGCTCGGGTCTCCTCTCAGGAGAGGGTTAAGACCATATGTCCCCACGCTGGCCAAGTGCGGGTGGGGGACTGGCAAGAATACGTTGTGACTACGTAAATCTTGCCGTTGGATGTTTTTAAGCCGCCCGAAGGCCTCCAACTAACCTTCACGACTGTTATCGTATGATAACAACCGGGACTGACTGCTTAACGTGACTTCCGAATCACGGAGACGCTCATGGTAACATGCCACCCATCCAGGTACTGACCGCGCCATCGTTGCTTACCCTCGATGATTGTTTGTAATCACCGAGTGCAACTGGGCTATGAGCGCCGAAATAATTATAATAATAATAAAATTTATTCCGTATTCAATGTACAAGATTTGGGTGTTTTTCTTAAGAGTAAGATAAGTCAATTTAAAATAAGCAAAATATTATTTCTCAAGTACTTACACGATTAGAATTAAGTATTTATTATTTTTTACTATAAAATTACAATTTCAATAAGACTACACGGTTGACCTAGTGGTTTCAGTGGTCGCCACGCCACTTCCTACTGCGCCAAGTGTTGTGGGTTCAAATCCTACATGGGACAACACTTTGTGAGATCCATAAATTGTTGTTCTAAGTCTGGGTGTACTTTGTGTCCGTTTCATGTATGTTTGTAAAGATCCCCGCGACACAGGAATGTATATTCCTAATGCGGGCGTTGTATTTTATAAAAAAAAGAAAAAAATAGTTTAATTCATTGTTTAGTACGATCAACATTTCAAATTAGTGATGTTGGATTGTTAGTTTAAAGGTGTTAGATGAACTGAAAACGGTAGAGATCTGAAAACTAAAATATCTTTGTGTAGGATAACGTACTAAAGTGTATAACAATAAATATATTCGGACATCTAACACACAACGCCATCTAGTCCCAAACTAAGCAGAGCTTGTACTATGGGTACTATACAACTGATATTAATACATGTATACTTTTTTTTGTAAATACATACATGTATGTCTTATGATTTATCAATATCTAATATATAAAATACTTGTGTCACAGTTTTAGTGTTTATATTCCGAAACGGCTAGACCGATTTTTATGACGTTTTATATTTATATTCAGTTGATATGAGAATAGGTTTATAACTAATTTTTACGCCTTTAAATGTAAACGGGTGGTGGTTTTTTGTTTGTTTTTGGTTGTGATTTTATTTATGGTGTGGAATTAAAAAATACGTTTAGTCCTAAATTTGTATCTTCCTATCATCTGTCGGTAATTTAGAAAATATTCACGTAATTAAATAGGGCGGTACGAAGTTCGCCGGGTCAATAGTTGTATGTATTTCACTTCTTCCTTGGGGTAGGAAGAGCTTCCGTGGGTCCGGATGGCGTAAGAAAGCGGTTCCTGGATCCCTCCCTTCTCAGGCGCAGAGTGGCACACCGTGGTGGTTTAGTGGGTAGTCTGGCTGGTGTCAGTCAGGAGTCCCACACGAAGTGGACCCCCTGTACCCGCAGGGGGAAAGCGAAGTGCGTAAAGGCATTCCAACACGTCNAAACAAAGGAAGAGCTTCCGTCCGGATGGCGTAAGAAATCGGTTCCCGGATCTCTCCCGTCTCAGGCGCAGAGTGGCACACCGTGGTGGTTTTAGTCGGTTCGATTCCGACACACCGACCCGCCGCAAACCCCGGTGGGGTGAAACCCGAGGGGGTTTCCACACGTATAAAAAAAAAAAGAGCTTCAGTACTTCCTACTCCAATACTGATATTATAAATTCAAGAGTAACTGCTTATTACCCTTTCACTGCTAAACCGCTGTTACTTAGAGTTCTAACAATAACTGTAAGCAACTAACACGGAAGTTTTCAAAGTTTAAATATGCACATTACAATCGGCCATCTTTGTTTGTTTTTTGTCTTTAAACCTATCACATTGTACACGGTAGCACATTTGCCGGCCTGATCGATCAAAATTTGACGTTTGATGCGTCAAAATATTCTTATTTATTGCCAGTGACAAAAATGCATGCAAATTGATCGGTGTCGTGGGAGATCATGTTTGTAGTTTTGTAAAATCATATTCTTAATGTTTTATTGTGAGTTTATAATTTGGAATTTTTAATATATAAAGCGCTAGGCTTTGCTCGCGTCTCAGCCCGCATGTACCTATATCCTTCCTCAAGAATTAAATTAGGTAATTTAATTCAGCGAACCGTCAACTTTAGTTGAAATTGGAGCAACAGTTTAGTAGTGAAAATTGAACAGACAAACACATTTACTTAACTAAAGTTAAATGAGAAAAAACAACTAAATAAGACTTTTATTTCTTTATTTTTAAGGGATTTTACCCCATTAGTATGCCAGCCCCATAAGGCGTTAACTCAACCAAATAACACTTTACGTATAATATGCTAAACTGTACAAATTTTATAGCTTTTTTTGATGTCGGTACAGCGAAAACACTTCGAATTATACCGACATCCAAATAATTCAGGTTCAATTGCTCCATTACTAAATTTATTTGAGATTGATTATTGACACATTCCATCAACAAACTTTGAACATCGTCCACAAAATATAAGACTTGTTATAATATGGTATAAAGTTTTGTTTTTTTTTTTTTAAGCGGGTGGTAATCCTCACGGATGTCCTCCGCTCTGGGGAGAGAGCGAAGGGGTTTGTCAGACTTTTACTGACTAAAACCCCCCGGATTTCCGTCTCTCTCCTACGCCAGGGGTCACGGGAACTTAAAAGGCATCCGCAATCCCCGACTGGTGCCGGCCCGCTGCTGCGGACCATATCTCGCCAGCGAGAGGAGTGGGGTATTTGACTCCCCTCGAGACTTCAAAGAGGGGCGCACAGGAACACTAAGCGCCGCCACCTCGGGTCCGGTTGGTTGGGGGCGACGAACATCCCAAGTCCACCGCCCCTGGACCCAGTTAGGGAGGCCGGTGGAGGTCAGCGTATGCCCTACTCCGACGCCCGGTGCGCCTTCTGCGGACTGAGAGAGAGGTCAGGATCTCCCTCTCCCTTTCCGCAACCTCCTTTTGCGAGATGACGGTTTCGCAGAAGGACACCACCGCATCCCAGGACTCCTCGCCGTCGACCATAGAACGAACTACGGCGGGCAGCGAGAGGTCACTGCCTACTACAGAGATGAGGGCACGGCGCGGCCCCTCCCAAGCGGCACATTCTGCCAGCGTATGCCACGCCGTATCAGACAAAACGAGAGGGAGCCGTGCCTTCTCCCGAGCCACAGGTCGAGCACTGGCCGAATGGCCTCGACAGTGACTAGGCCGGCGGAAGGGCTTGAAAGCCTGTCCCGCCATTCCGCCACGAGGACCTCGCGTAGCTGTGACCGACGCAGCTCGATAACTCGCTGCGTCAGTCCTTCACCGCGGGCCCGCGCGTCCTCACGCCA
Source organism: Hyphantria cunea (assembly GCA_003709505.1). Classification (NCBI taxonomy): domain Eukaryota; kingdom Metazoa; phylum Arthropoda; class Insecta; order Lepidoptera; family Erebidae; genus Hyphantria; species Hyphantria cunea. The sequence continues at coordinate 488,769 of PKRV01000444.1, read as the reverse complement.
CCAATGTAACGACGCGAGGACTTTTGCCTCCAGGTCCCAGGGCGGAGATCCGGCCAGCACACAAGCCGCCTCATAGGAGATCGTGCGATAACCCCTAATGACTCTGACGGCCATCACCCTCTGCGGCTTCCGCAGAACGGTGATTGAACCGGCCGTCAGGTCAGCCGCCCAAATCGGGGCCCCATACAGGGCCATCGACCGCACGATCCCCTCATACAACCGCCTGCAGGCGGCGTTTGGGTCCAACCCGTTGGGAAGCAGCGTTGATAGCGCCCCAGCCGCGCCCAACAACTTGGGTGATAGCTGCCGGAAGTGGGGGCCGAAATCCCACCGGCTATCGAGCACCAGTCCCAAATATTTTAGGGTGGGCTCGACAGCGATACGAACACCCCCAACCACCACGTGCGAACCCGGTGGCGGCGCCCGTCGGGGGCTATGAAAAGCTATGGCCTCCGACTTGTTGAGGGCCACCTCCAGGCCGAGGCGCCGTATGCGGCTCACCACCTGTGAGACCGCCGCCGTCGCTAGCAACGCTGCCTCCCTGTATGAGCTTCCTCGGGCAGTGACCAGCGTGTCGTCAGCGTAACACGTCAGGTTCACACCCGGTTGGAGCTCGCCCCTCAGCACCCAGTCGTAGCCGATGTTCCACAGGAGCGGGCCTAAGACCGAACCCTGTGGAACACCACACGACATGGGGCGTTGGAGTCTGCCATCACGTCCTGATAGGTAACACACCTCTCCGTCAGATAAGCCCCAACGATGCGGCGGAGGTAGGGAGGTACCCGATGGTAGCGCAGTGCCTCTCGAACATAACTCCAGAGCAGAGTGTTGAAGGCGTTGGAGATGTCCAAGGACAGCGCCAACATCACTCCACCCCGGGACACCGCTTCCTCCGCCAGATCTCTCACTCGCGAAATCGCCGTATAAGTGGAGCGCCCATGCCGAAACCCGAACTGGCACTCGGCCAGGTCCGGCCCAACCTCGCACATGTGGTGGACGAGGCAGGCTGCGACTATCCGCTCGAATAGCTTGTCCTGGGCTGGAATCGAACCATTTTGAACAGGACTATCTGGATACCGTAGGATACCGTACCGTACCGTAGGATACCATATACACAGATTTCCGATTAAACCTTCTGATTTTAAAGAATAAAACATAAAGCAATATAACGTTTATTTCGATAGTATTAAATGTTTAACTATTATATACAAATCTTATGATAAATAAATAAATATTTCGCACATCTAACACACAAGGCCATCTAGTCCCAAACTAAGCAGAGCTTGAATTATGGGTAATAGACAACCGATATGAATACATAAATACTTTTTTTGGAAATACATACATATTATACATAGAAAACACCCAAACTCCGAAACAAATATTTGCAGATCATACAAACATTTGGTCCGATCCAGGATTCGAACCCGAGACCTCATGGATCATGGACAGCAGTCACGTACGCTGCCACTGCGCCACCGAGGCTGTCAAAAGTTTTATATGTGTGTGTTCATAAAAAAATCAAAAATCCATCGATCGATTGAACTCAAATTTGGATACCATACAAATATTGTGGTTTTATCCTATCCCGAGTATCCTTCAACCATGTTATGTTTATAACTATGTTCCTACTTGTTTACTTACATACTATCGTTAAAAAGAATCGAGTACCTAAAATTCAACCGATTTGCCTAAATACCTAAGGCACAGCCCAATTTGATAAAAAAAAAACATACTTCGATAAAGTCAACCGCATTCGACACAATCGACATTAAAAAAAATCGAACACGACTTTTAAAATGAGAACGGCCCACACTCGTTCGAAATTTAAAAGGTCTGAGGACCTTTAAAAAAAAACGTTTGGGAACGGAGAACTGGTTGTTGAATTGAAAACGTCGGGTTGAGTGTTTAATTTTGAAATAAGGTTCCATTTTACGTTTCGTTTTACGTAGACTTAAACAGTATTTTGTTATTTTTATGTATTTCACTTGCTGCGCCCCACGGTTTTTCCCGCTGGTTTTGTTTCTATTGAATCGGATATTGTTTAATATTTCATTGATTTTAATTTGTTCCAAAATAAAAAAAGCTTGAGTTACTAGTGATAACATCTTCCAATAAAATCGGTCCAGTAGTTCCAGAGATTAGTCGGAACAAAGACACGAAGAAAACATAAAAATGATTTTTGATGTAAGTTTTGTGAAAAGCTGTTAATTTGAAAAACCAAACAGACACTTTATTTTTATAGATATACACAATTTTACATTAGAGATTACTAGCTGAGCCGGCGAACTTCGACAGCCATATTCATTTTCGTGAAAATTGACGTGAATTACAGAATAACTTATTTTAGTAAGCCCGTGTTAAGTTCCCGCAGGACCGCAGTGTATAAGACTAAGCGCACTAAGAAAATATAAAACCTCAGGTTTTCTTTTATTTTTCTATACAAACCTTGTCCTGACAATAACAAATATATAAAAAAAAAGAATTATCTATCTGCAGTCGATCGAAAGTTAAGCGTGTACGTACACATACATTTTTATGATTTATTTAGATTTGTAGCTAGGTATATAAGTTACTTTGAAACAGATACTAAAAGGGTCCCCATATCATTAGGTATGCAAATGACGGATTTCCACTGTCAAAAAAAAATATACAAAAAAACGAATCATCTATATTTAAAAATCGAATGCTTTATACGACCTCTAGCTTAGCGGTGAGGATCACTAATGAGTCGACATGCCAATACATAACGTAAAACTGAGAAGATAAGACTCATAATCCTATAACAATATTATAACAATTAGTTTTTATGTTGATACCGCCTCACAGTCGGAGTCAAGATTTGTACGTAACCAAAAAGCTTGACCCCTGCTGGGGAGTTATGTTCACACCAATTTAGTTCATATATTATGTATATAAAACTGGTTTTATGTAATTAAAACTCAACTGGAATTATCTAAATGGTGTTTTTTTTTTTACTTTTCACAAAATGCATGTCCGTGTTAACAGCGCCATGTTTATTATACATAGGCCTCTCAGTAAGGAGGTTTTATGTCACTATCCAGCTGGCTAGATCAATTGTTACTAACTCTTCGCAGTGCTGTTGTCCTGGTACTTCGCTCCCTCAGTCGGCTCTTAAGACACCCGCAAGATGAATAAGTGTGGAGACATTTCGTATTCTTAACCCGTCGCTAAAGATACGGGGGTCTAAAATAAGACCCCAAAATGTGACCCCAAACATTATTGTAACATCATGTAGATAAAGCTGTGGGTTCCCATACATTCTTTCTCACTTTACTCCTTTAACCCGTCGCTAAAGAAAGAGATGGGGGTCTAATATAAGACCCCAAAATGTGACCCCCAATCATTTTTGTAACACCATGTAGATAAAGCTGTGGGTTCCCATACATTCTTTCTTACTTTGCTCCTTTCACTGTAGTGTCTATATATACCTTCTTATATAGATATACGTTTTAATTACTATATTTTTAACATCAAGATGAAACTTTCAATTCCCTTATAATAATACAATAGGAATGTCGACGCCATCTTTTATGGAGTTTTAAAATATTAGCTGCGGTCTGCGATATCGCTCGTTTTGATATTTTGATTGTACGTGTGGAGCAGTGCTGTAAGTAGTTACCTCGCCGTATCACTGTTGTGGGTCCCAACTCGACACGATACTGTTCATGTGACCCACAAATTGGTGTTCTGAGTCTGGGTGCTTTTGTGTCCGTTTAATGTCGTCCGGTCGTACGGCAATCGAGACCGGTGATTTAACGTACTGCCTCGGAGAGGCACAGAGGGATAACAATATGGTAGGAATCATTGATTGAACTGGGTAAGATTGCTTAAATATTCAACTGAGCCACGAACCATGCCCGTAAGGATCTTTAATTTTTATTTTTTATAAAGACAACTGCCGCATTAGGAATATACATTCCTGTGTCGCGGGGATCTTTACCAACATACATGAAACGGACACAAAGTACACCCAGACTTAGAACAACAATTTATGGATCACACAAATGTAGGATTTGAACTCACAACACTTTTAAAAAGAAAGCAGTCGCCATGTTGTTTAAATAACTGTAGTAGGTATTATTATACCTAAACTTTTTTGTACACTACGTATCATTAGATAATATTTCAACAGTTATTGACTGAGTAATAAAAAGAAGTGACGTCATATGTTTTATACACAGAGTGTTGTCTAATATGAAATTATTTCACGTTCACTCTAGTTCTATGAAATTAAAACTTATGTATTTAATGTTGTGCTTATATGTATGACTGGAATAAAAAAATGTATGGTTTTCTTGTTGATAAACTATTTATTTATTATTATTTATAACTTTAAATTGGCTACAACATAGTACAGCATAATAATAATTGTGTTTTAATAATATTTCGGTCAGCTAACACACAACCCTCTCCTGAGAGGAGACCCGAGCCCAGCAGTGGGACATTATGGGTTGTTGTTAACACACAACGCAATCTAGACTGAAACTGAGCAGAGCTTGTACTAAGGGAAATGGGCAACTGATACAAATACACTTGTATTTGTATCAGTTGTTGTATAGCTGTGTGTATTTTTGTGAATACATACATATTATACATAGAAACCATCCGAATTCCGAAACAAACATTTGCAGATCTTACAAATATTTGATCTAACCTGGGAAGCGAACTCGAGACCTAAAGTACAGTAATCACATACGCTACCACTGCGCCATCGAAGCAGTCAATAAAAACATACAATCTAGAATAATCACAAAACAATTATTGCATTGTGCAATTCTCAAGGCTCAGTTCAAGCTGTACTGAAGCACAGCAGAGGTTTTCAGTTGACCCCTAACATTCGCGCCAACAGTTACAGAAATAAAACAACAACCCATAATGTCCCACTGCTGGGCTCGGTCTCCTCTCAGGAGAGGGTTAAGGCCATACGTCCCCACGCTGGCCGAGTGCGGGTTGGGGACTGGCAAGAATACGTTGTGGCTACGTAAATCTTGCCGTTGGATGTTTTTAAGCCGCCCGAAGGCCTCTAACTAAACTTCACGACTGTTATCGTATGATAACAACCGGGACCAACTGCTTAACGTGACCTCCGAATCACGGAGACGCTCATGGTAACATGCCACTAGCCGTCACCCATCCAGGTACTGACCGCGCCATCGTTGCTTGCCCTCGGTGATTGTTTCTAATCACCGACTGCAACTGGACTATGAGCGCCTTCACAGAAATAAGGAAACATACAAATGAAACGCAACATTAACATATCAGTATATTGATTGTAAAAGTAAATAAATTAGAGATATTAGAGTGAAAAACACAAAGCAATCATGAGATTGCCGACAGAAGTGAAAACTTAAAACTATAAACAAACAGCTGTTATATTTGGATATTAAAATTAATATTTTCATCATAAATTAAAATATGACGACCCGTGTTATGTGTACTGGCTGCAAGAACACCATTGAGTATATACATATGTATATATATTTATATTTACAGCTAGCTCAAACGGCAACACGTCACGTGACCACTCCCCATACAAACCCGCTACAGCAGTCTTCTGTGACCCCTGTAAATGTGACCCCAGTCTTTCTGTAACAGCCTGTATAGTGAACAATTAATGTATACGGAAAACCTCAAGTAAATTATATAAAAACGTATTAATTTATTTCGTCGTAAGCCATTACTATCTATATGGCTGTCTTCCTCACACGTAATTTAGAATTAATTTGAAATTGAAACAAAAGCATGCGTTGGAAAGGAACGGGTATATTTCTGGTGTTTCGTTTCGGGTTGGAATGCAAGACCGGTTTATGGATTGGGTCGAAACGATTTTATAAGTATCGAAGTATCGTTAAGCTACGGCTTTTGAAACGAAACACTCGCTTGTCTGACCCCAAAGTAGACAGAGCTTGTACTATAGTTACCAGAATGCCGATAAACATACTTATATATTTATAAATACATACAAGCGTCCTCGTTGCTTACCCTCGATAAATATAAATAAACAAATATTTCGGACATCTAACACACAACGCCATCTAGTCCCAAACTAAGCAGAGTTTGTACTATGGGTACTAGACAACCGATATAATTACATAAATACTTTTCTGTTTGTAAATACATACATATTATATAAGAAACAAATATTTGTAGATCATACAAACATTTGGTCCGACCCAGGTTTCGAACCCGAGACCTTATGAACAACAGTCGCGTACACTATCACTAACCACCGGGGCAGTTAAGCACCGAGCTTACCCTCGATGATTGTTTCTAATAACCGAGTGCAATTGGACTATGAGCACCTCCTGGATGGGTGACCGCTGGTGGCATGATACCATGAGCGTTTGGTCACGTTAAGCAGTCGGTCCCGGTTGTTATCATAGGATAATAGTCGGGAAGCTTAGTTGGAGGCCTTTAGGCGGCTTGAAAACATCTAACGGTAAGATTACGTAGCCACAACGTGGTCTTGCCAGGCCCCAACCAGCACTCGGCCAGCGTGGGGACGTATGGCCTTAACCCTCTCCTGAGAGGAGACCCGAGCCCAGCAGTCGGACATTATGGGTTGTTGATGATAATACATTTTGTAAATAAACTACATTTAGACAAAAATTACATCGTGTCTATGAAACTAATATTTGTGCCAATTGGGTTTTGAACCCACGAACTTTGGTTTACACTAAGTCAACATTATACAGGGTCTTTTTCGCGTGATTACTTCTACCTTATGATTAAAACAATGATTTTCTATTAATGTATTTTTTTAAAAAACAACTCTTTTGCTTGTTGTATTTTTATCTCACTCTAATATTGATATATTTTTTTAAAAAACAAAAGGATCATCGAACCCATAACACTCAATGAAGTGACAGTATGTTATCCGTGCATTAATTAACAGTAACAATCCCTATTTTACATCGGATGTAAACGAACTGTTTCATTTTAAACAACACAAACAAAATGGCCGCCGTTGACGAACTCAGATTGAAATCAATTGTTCTCAATTTAAATCCTCTTTCACCATTGGTTGCTTCTAATTGACATTCATTTGATATAATTGGTGGTAGTTTTGGTGACGGATACATAGTACTGAGTGTCAGCACCCCTATTCACCCCGTGGGTATCGTTAATACTTGTCTTAAGTAAAAATACTTATCTACAACTTTCATCTATATAAATAATAAATAATCACAAATATGCATGTACTCGCATAACTTTTGTTCGACTGCACCGAATTGGATTACTGGCGGGTTAAATTTGGGACGAGGGGAGGGGTTGGAGTATGGGCCTCCGGTATTGTCACTCACTGGGTGAAACAGCGCTTTCTGTAAGGCCGTTTTATCAGTTCGATCGTGCCGGCCCGTTCGCGCCGAAGCGTGGCTCTCCCACGGGTTACTTGAAAGTAATCATTACAGTATAACCTCTCTGTGTTGTAATGGATTAAAAATAGTGAGAATCACCCCCCTCACTCTCCCCTTATTATAGTAAGAGCTAACTGAGGGAGCGAACTACCAGGACAACAGCACTGCGAAGAGAAGGAACACTTGGCACAAACACTATGCTAACCAGTCTGGTCAGCTAGGTATAAGACCGGTTGAATGTCGCCTGATGGTAAGCGATTACTTCCGCAACATCAGAGGCGACGCAAGTGCTTTGTCGTGATGGGTCCTCCGGTATTCTCGCTCCGTGAAAGGCGCTTATAACCTTGTTGCACTCGGTGATTAGTAACAATCACCGAGGGTAAGCAATGACGGCGCGGTCAGTACCTAGATGGGTGATGGCATGTTACCATGAGCGTCCTCATGATTCGGAGGTCACGTTAAGCAGTTGGTCCCACATCATACGATAACAGTCGTGAAGCTTAGTTGGAGGCCTTTGGGCGGCTTAAAAAGATCCAGCGGTAAGATCACGTAGCCACAACGTAGTCTTACCAGTCCCCAACCCGCACTTGGCCAGCGTGGGGACGTATGGCCTTAACCCTCTCTTGAGAGGAGACCCGAGCCCAGCAGTGGGACATTATGGGTTGTTGACACAGGCGCTGTTTTACACCGGTTTTCTGTGAGGCCGTGGTATCAATCAGATGGAGCCGGCTCATCCAAGCTCAAGCGTGGCTCTCCCACAGTATAAATAGCAGGCCAAAACCCCCCTTTCTTAGGTCCCCGTGTATGTCCAACAGATTATTATAAAAAGCTAGTGATGCTATTTCACGGAGTAGTTACAGATGAGAGGCAGCCCTCAAATAGAATTTATATACTTATAAAATACCAAAAGGTTTACACTGAGTAAGTTTTAATTGTGAAGTGATGTACCTACAAAGCGCTTCAGAGATTGTTGTTTTACTATTTGAATTGAAAACTTCTTATGCACTTTTTGGGTGAACAAAAAACATGTATCTCTCGTTATCGTCACCGAACGCTTTCCATGGGCTTTATTTTTAACACCCGACCCAAAAAGAAGGGGACTGTTTCTCTCTCTGTGTATCTTTGGCATCGTAGCTCTCAAACGGATGGACGAATGTAATTGTAATTTCATTTGAAAGCCAGTTTCCTTGCGGTGGTGCTATGTTTGGTTAACATCAGACCAGCAGTGTAAGAGCATCAGCTTTTTTCCAAAATGATGTAAGGCATTTTTGGCGTATGATTACTCGATTAACTGCTTGCGTGGGGGATTTGAAAATTATTAATTTTAACTTGTAATTCTTGGACTTGTTGTCTGTTTGTAGCAACATACGTTTGTATTGTAATTTTACGTACATTTTCATATAAAGAGCAAAGAAGTTCATTTCAAGTGAGTTTGAACAGCTGTTTATTTATAGTTTTGAGTTTTCATTTCTGTCGGCACTCCTCATGGCTGCTTTGAGACCTTTTTAGATAACGACTTAACCGCTAGCAAGAACTAGTAAAATCTATTTAAACATCGAAAAACGTATAAACAGACCTAAAATCATTTCCTTTTTATCGGTTTTTATTCAATCACAATTCGCAGTGTCGATGTAATTGACAATGCGCGCGACGGACACGCCAATGATCCATAGATCTCTGATCTATAGATCAATTCACTTTCGGCGCAAGCGACAGTCACTGTCAAGGTTACTAGCCGATGTGGTTTTTTTTTAACAAATCATTATGTAATAGCTATTTTTAAATCGTGGCGACAATTGAATATATAGATCTTTATTTAACCACCGCTTTTCTTCGACATGATTTACAAATACTATTATTTTGAATCGAATTTTCTGTTCATTCATAATAAATAAAATATGGCCTATAACACTCCTGAATAGTGTAGCTTTCTGTTAGTGAAGAAATTTTCAGAATCGGATCAGTACTTTCGAAGATTACCCTTTTTTTTCGTGTGGAAACACCCTCGGGCCTTCACCCCACCGGGGTTTACGGCGGGGCGGTGTGTCGGAATTGAACCGACTTAAACCACACGGTGTGCCACTCTGCGCCTGAGACGGGAGGGATCCGGGGACCGCTTTCTGACGCCATCCGGACACCTCCCAGCGCTTGCCTCCGGTATCCTCACTCACTCGATGAAACATAGCGCAAGCGCTGTTTCAGACTGGTTTTTTGTAAGGCCGTGGTATCACTTCGGTCGACCCGGCCCATTCGAGCCGATGCGTGGCTCTCCCACGGTAAAGATGGTAGTTTGTATGAAAGTACAATGTTAGTAAATTAACTTAGTAATTATGACAGGAGGATATAAAATGATATTTAGTATAAGAATTTTTGAAATATTAAGAATTATGTGTAAATTACTAACTACACGCGTGCAAAGTCGCGGTACGCCGTAGCATAAATATAGATTTGGTTGTTTAAATACGATAGTAAATAGACACGTCCTTTGGTCCAGTGGTTAGATTTGCTGACTGCTGAGACATGGGTTGTGGGTTCAGATCCAACCGAGGATAAATCTTTAAGTTCTGTTTCTATTCAAAGTTGAATGTATTGTAAGCAAGTCAACAATACGTATCATCGCTTTCAGTGCTATACCGCTGGACTGATTTTGTTTTTAATGAAATATGGAGTAAAGCGATTACCGCCGCCCATAGATACTCGCAACACCAGAGAAGATGGGGGAGGGATTGGGGTATGAGTCTCCGGTATCCGCAATATATACGCAAGCGCTGTTTCTCGCCGGTTTTCTGTGAGACCGTGGTATCACTCCGGTCGGCTGTGATTGCCGAACCGTGGCTCTTCCACGGATTTCAATTAAACTTTCCATAGAGACAGTTTGAGGAAGAATATAAGCTACTCATATAACCGCGATAATCGACATACACGCAGACGGAGTCGGGACGAAACCTCGATATATATGTTATTATTTCAAAAACGTCGAGCAAAAAAACTTCCAACACCTGACACAATCAACGTTGCCGTGACGAATTAAAAAAAACCACATGTTTTTAATTATCCCACCGCCATGTCGGAGGCCATTTTGAAACGGTTACGGTTCGCCAATCAGAGAGCCTCATGCTCTTTACGCTACTCCGAATATTGTTTTATATTAATTTATTTTATACCAGCTGACCGGCGATCTTCGTAGCGCCACATTATAAATTACCGAAAATTGGTAGGAGGGTAAAAATTTAGGACTAAATGTATTTTTTTAATTCCACACCATAAAAAAATATAGAAAAAAATTGAGGTGAACCACCCTTAACACTTGGGGGTGTAAAAATTAGTTATAAACCTATTCTCATATCTGCTGAATATATATGTAAAATTTCAACAAATCGGTCAAGCCGTTTCGGAGGAGTATTAACACTAAAACTGTGACACAAGAATGTTATATATTAGATATAAAAGTTCGCAAGGTCCAATAATAAAGCATTTCAATCACCATCAGCCTATCGCAGTCCACTGCTGGACATAGGCCTCTCCAATTTCACGCCACTTAGTTCGATCTATGGCTTCTCGCATCCAGCTCCTGCCAGCCGTCCCGCGCAAATCATCGCTCCACCTGGCTTGTGGACGTCCTACACTACGTTTGCCGAGACGCGGTTTCCACTCAAGAGCTCGTTTACCCCAACGGTTATCGGTTCTCCAGTAAATGTGTTCATACCATATTAATAAATGAAAATAGCCCTTTATTTACCCTGACCTTCGCACAATTTGTGATATAACATAAAACTATGCTAACTATGTTCAATTATACCATATAAACTTTAATATTTCTATTTTTCTGTATGTATATAACTTGACATTTACTGTCAGTTACCAGGTCAGGTTGTCTTGTGACATAGGTCTTCTCAAAATCCCTCCACAATTGCCTCTCCATTGCTGCCCTTATCCAATCCTTCGGCAAATCGTCTTCCCACCTTTGTTTTTTCTTTTAATTCTCACTCTTCTAAGTTATTTAATTATATATTATACTAGCTGACCCGGCGAACTTTGTTTTGCCATATAAATTATGGATGAAAAATGATTGAATTACTAAAACGGCTATTAAAAAATAGGGGTTCGTGATAAAAGGGTAACAATTTAGGGTTGTATGTATTTTTAAATGGCACTTTATACAAAAATAAAAACAAAAAAAAAATGTCCAAAAATGAAAAGAAAAATGTTAAGAGTGCACAAACCTTATCACTTAGGGGCACTTCTGTGCACCACCTACCTTACAAGATTTCTACACAAGTTTCTATTTCAAAGTTGGGCAGCTTATCTGTCCTCCAAAAAAATCGTAATTCTGTAGACATTAATGTTAGAGATAAACTAACCAATTGAATGTTTCTGCGATATATATTTTTCACTGGTATGTTGATTTTTCTTCAATTTCATGTTATAATGAGTGAATTAAATACAGCTCAAAGCGAACTTAGTACAATTATCCTTAAAGTCTTGATTTTCGTAGTTCATTTCTGTTTATTCTAGAATCCAGAAGTTTACAGAAGTAGCAGCATCGACAAAAGTGTCATCGATATAAAGACGATGTCACCCTAAGGTTGACTGGAAAAGAACGCCTTGGGCATTAAGTCCGCCATTGTACAAAAGTGCATAAAGTTTTAAATAAATAAATAAATTCAAATATATAATTAAATAAATAATTCCTGCCGCCTGTTTCCGACATCGTCCTTCGCGACAGATATTTCATCCCCATCATCTAGATGGTTGGCAGTCCACAACTATGTGCTTTTCAAAGAACTTTCTGCCTCGCACAACAAAACTGTGGAATGAACTGTCGCCTGCGCTATTCCCGGACCAATACGACCTTCAAACCTTCAAGAAAAGAGTGTACTCCTTCTTAAAAGGCCGGCAACGCACTTGTGACGACTCTGGTGTTGCGGGTGTCCATGGGCGGCGGTAATCGCTTACTACAGGCGATATGTTTGCTCGTTTGCCTCCTATACCATAAAAAAAATAAAATAAAAGGGCTGGCTGCCAATTATTAAAGGGAAAAATATGAACTTTATTATATAGCTACGTCATTATGTCGACAAAAGCGGAGACCTACATTATGGCAACCTATTAAGATGTTCCTCCGAGCCGGATCTTGCACTCACTAACGAAACACGCCAGCACTGCTGCTGCCAGTTCAGGCTGTTCTTCTGTGAGGGGGGCCGTGCCCACATCAGCGTGACTTAATACTAAGTCAATTTAGTATCGAAAACCATGTTACAAAGAAATTTTGCGAATTTAATCGCAAAACATTAATAAAAGGTTAACCTTCCATTGATATTTTTTTAATAAAAGGTTGTAAATGTTAATGACAGAACTAGAAATTGGCGAAACGGAAGTTTGTTTGCATTTTCTTTTGTTACCTGTACCCTGACCACACCTACAGTATAACGGTTTCAAATTGTAAATAACTTCGAAAGGCGTCAAGTCCCAAAGGGGTTTCGAAATTTGCAAATAAAAAAAAAATTATTACCAACAAATTTAGAAAAAAGAAAAATAAAATATTGCCCCGGCATTGTTTAGTGTTTTAGTCCCAAGCTAAATACAGCTTGTGTTATGGGTACTAGACAACTGATACAAATTCCAAATTACTTTTTTTTTGTCAATACGTACAACATTTCAAACTCCGAAACAAATATTTGCAGATCACAAAAACGTTTCATTCTACCTGGTAGTCGAACCCGATACTTCAATGACATCAGTACAATACCCTACCACTGCACCACCGAGGCAGTTTCTTCAATCATTCATATCAAATTAAACACGCCCATTCATATTCTGAATAGTATTATTTTAAGAAGTCTTCACAATGTTCCCTGGCGTTCATTATTCTAACACTTTCAACCCAAAGAAAAGGTTGCAGTAGTTTTTTTCATTACTAATATATTTTTTTCATGTCTTAAACCGACTAACGGTGTCCTAGTAGCTTACAACACTACACAATAAGGGTTTGAAGTAAACTTCTATTGTCGCGGTCCTTAATACCTCGATCTCAGTGGTGACATATTTTTTTTATGGTGTAGCAGCGAATGGATTATTTTGGCTTTTCGAGTTGTTAAGCCGATTATCTATTTTTTATTAAATTATAATTGGTTTAATTAGTATTTCGGCTACTGGTTTATGTTAAGTCTGTTTGGAGTTTTTTGGGGTCTTGTACCCAGACTTTAATTCTATTACGGGTGGAGCGACTTCCATCAGATCTTAACATCGGAAGTACTAGGGTATATCGAAGTTCTGTAGATAGTGTTGTATTTAAAATTGCGACTACTGTGCTACAGGTCTCGGATTCGATTCCTGTGTCGGACCAAATGGTTGTATGATATGCAAATATTTGTTTCGGAGTTTGGGTGTTCTCTACAAAAAAAGTATATAAGTATTAATATCAGTTGTCGAGTGCCCCATAGTACAAGCTCTGCTTAGTTTGGAACTAGATGGTGTTGTGTGTAAGATGTCCGAAGATATTTATTTAAACTAATAGCTTGCTCTATAACTGCTATAAAGACCTTCCGATTGAATTTAAACGGCATCTCAGAAACGGCTCCACCGATTTATATCTTTAGTATACAGCGGTCGATCTAGCTGAAATACATTGTAAAAAAAATCTATGTATATAAAAAAAAAAGAATCACCGAAATGTATGTACGCTCATAACTTCCGATTGGCTGCACCAAATTGGATAGTTATTTTTACTGTGTCTTCGTTATTATTAGGACAAGGTTTGTATAGAAGAAAATTAAAAATAATCTTTCAAAGTTTTCTTTTTCAATGTTGAAACGAAACTGAACGGGTATAATTACTATGATATGTTTTTCAGAAATCTAGATAGTATTTAATAAAGAAATATATAACAGAACGAAGTTTTTCGTGTCAGCTGGTTTGGAATAAAATTTTGACCAATGACATGGAACATGCGTAAAGTTTTTGTCTCGAATATTTTTTTCCAGATTCTTTATTGCCTTTACAATATACTTGTTTAATGGTTATTTAAACTCAAATTTTATTATATAAAAAGTGAAAATTAAGGATGGGAAATTCAAATTTACAAATTGCTTAGTATTAGTCGAAATACTACACGGTTGGCCTATTGGTTTCAGTGGTCGCCACACCGCTTCCCAGTGCGCCAAGTTTTGTGGGCTCAAGTCCTACATGGGACAACACTTTGTGTTATCCATAAATTGTTGTTCTAAGTCTGGGAGTACTTTGTGTCCATTTCATTTATGTCTGTAAAGATCCCCGTGACAGGACGTATAATCGTAATGCGGGAGTTGTCCTTTTTAAGAAAAAAAAATACTTCATTGAAATTATCGAAGTCGAAATTCAAACTGTGGTAAGTAAGTGTAAATAAGTATTAAGTAATTGTAACACTGAATAGTTAACAAACACAATATGGCAATGACTTCATTGAGTGTGTCAAAAGCGCGCGCAAGATGGCGGCGTTTGAATATCTCGAAATTAGTGTTTTTAATTTCTCTTTAAAAAATTAGTTTGACTATTTTTGAGCCTATATATATTTTTTTCTATGATATAGAGACATAAATAATTAAAGATCGTTGATTTTCCGGCAGTTTTCAAAGTCTAGTTTGAATAAGTGTTAACCTTAATACTGGTTCTCTAATTGGGGATCAAACTATAAGTCAAGATATTTCCCTTTCTAAAGACTCATCTCTATTCCAGGCGAGTACGTAATCCAGGGAGATCTACCTAGGGAGCTGGTGAGCAGTGAGGACACGAGGTTTGACCTGCTCGAGGAAGCTCTCCAGCTGGTCGAGCTCGGGGACGAGGCGGAGACGAAGGATGAACCACCTGAGGTAAGGAACACCACGTTTATACGTTGCGGTGCTGAAACTCAAAGGGACAAGATGACAAATACTTTATCAAAGAGGAACGATGTAAAAACGCGCGCAATGTCCTCATTTTTGACATTGACGTCAAATTTTATAACATACCTCTTTTTGCATCGGCGGTTAAATAATAGTAGCTTATAAAGTTGCTTGCCTGTTCTCCATTTTTTTATTTATTTATTTATTCAGCTGCTCACCGCCTTACAGTTTGCCCAACACGTACAGCGAACCAGTACAATAATAAATAATGATAAAAACAGGAATTGGAATGACTATTACATACTAATTCGTGATAAAAACACAACCCTCCTACTTTCGCAGTCGGGTAAAAAGATAAATATCTTGGCGCTTGCTCCCGTCCCGTCTGAAGTCTGGTCTAACATCATCATCATCAACAACCCGTAATGTCCCACTGCTGGGCTCGATCTCCTCTCAGGAGAGGGTTAAGGCCATACGTCCCCACGCTGGCCGGGTGCGGTTTGGGGACTGGCAACACAACGTTGTGGCTACGTATCTTGCCGTTGGATGTTTTTAAGCCGCCCAAAGGCCTCCAACTAAGCTTCACGACTGTTATCGTATGATAACAACCGGGACCGACTGCTTAACGTGACCTCCGAATCACGGAGACACTCATGGTATCATGCCAAATGACCGCGCTTTCTTTGCTTACCCTCGTTGAATGTTTCTTATCACCGAGTGCAACTATGAAGGTCCAATCTTAGATCATAAAGATGAGTCTGTGGGTCCAACCTCAACTAGTGTGTTGTTTCCAGGCGATAGAGGGCAGCAGCAGCGGCGAGATGCTTCACCCAGCGATGCGGCATGTGCCGCATCACCCCCTGGCACACTACCACAACCAGGTCAGTTCTTACACCAACTAGTTTCGAATTGAATGTTCTTTTAGGCGTGTTGAGCTCCTGATGAGTGAACGAAAAATTACGAAACTCGCATTATCGTCACCTAAAGCTTTCCATGAGGTATATTTTTTTATATATACATATTAGGGGGCAAATTAGCAGACGTATATTCTGTTGGTAAACGAATACCGCCACCCCCGCAACACTCACCCACTTTGTTCCAAAGATGATATCTATACCATATATACTTTCATATTCATTTTGTAAAAAACTGTTAATTTGAAATTACAAGCAGACACTCCAATTTTATTTATTTATATATTTAAGATAAGTAGGTAAATCTTATAATATTAATAGTGAACTAAACGAAAAACCAAGACGAGCCTCGTTCTCAACGACACAACTTAAAAAAAAAACTCCAACAAATTTTGTATGTGTCGGGAATCAAACGCGGTCTTGTTTGACTCTAATGATAAATGAACCTGTGTCACCGGATCATTGTACCACACACGTTGTACAGGTTAACTTGTGGTACAAGTGATAAACTTATTGACCGTACAGAATTCCACGTTTTTATTTTATACTAGCTGACCGTGCTATACTAGATTTCGTGAAAATGTTCCGAATTACCGAAAAACTTATTTAGTAAGTCCGCAGGGAACACAATGTCTTAACTGCCTCGGTGGCGCAGTGGTAGCGTACGCGACTGCTGTCCATGAGGTCTCGGGTTCGAATCCTGGGTCGGACCAAATGTTTGTATGATCTGCAAATATTTGTTTCGGGGTTTGGGTGATTTCTATGTATAATATGTATGTATTTACAAAAAAAATGCGTATATATGTAATAATATCAGTTGTCTAGTACCCATAGTACAAGCTCTGCTTAGTTTGGGACTAGATGGCGTTGTGTGTTAGATGTCCGAAAATGTCTTCTTTTTTCTGTACAAACCTTGTCCTGACAGTAGCAAACACGTAAATAAAGATATATATATATATCCAATTTGTTGCATTTTGGTGCGTACATACATTTTGTGATTCATTTTAATTTATATACTTTAGATTTTATGATACTCTCACTTAACGGCCAGCGTCTAACCGACTAAAACCAACATAACAGAAATACCACTGTTCAAGAACGCTAATTTTTTTAGTAAAACTTCGGTTAAAATTCTAAAGTTCTAATACCTGTTTCGAGTATGCGTTTGTTTGGTCTCGCAATTCCTACCTCATATATTTATAGTCGTAAACTAAAGAGAAAATCTCTGATAGTTTGACTTCACAATTTCACCTTCTCTTCGTGAAGAGAAGGTGAAACTGTGCTAGATCATGATCTAGCATATGGTGAGCGAAGACTCAATGATGTGTCGGTCACCATGCTGCATGGTTGCATTGTCCGCATTCGTAATGAGCATGGTGATCAGTCTTGGATTATACTCAAGCCTTTCCATGTGCAGGCTCGTAATTGCCTAAAAAAAATTGTTAAGAATGAACCTAAAATCATTTAATATTATTGTGCATACCGATCAGATACTATATCTCTACATTTCATATTTTGCACCAAACTCTATTCAAAGACAATCTAGAGATTGCCAGTTCAAACTACCATCAATCATAGAGCGACAAAAAAACATTAAACTATAGACAAATTGTCGAACAATTTGTATTTAATTGTCTCTTCCTACTGTCCGTTGTTTTGTATACAAGGGCATCTGGAAAAAATCTTTTATATTTAGAATCATTTAACATCTGTACATCTATTTGACTGTCTCTGTGGCGCAGTGGTAGCGAATGCGACTGCTGTGCAAGAGGTCTCGGGTTCGATTCCTGAGTCGGACAAAATGTATGATCTGCAAATATTTGTTTCGGAGTTTGGGTGTTTTCTATGTATAATATGTATGTATTTACAAAATAAAAGTATATCAGTATTAATATCAGTTATCTAGTACCCGTAGTACAACCTCTGCTTAGTTTGGGACTAGATGGCGTTGTGTGTTAAAATTTCCGAAAACATTTATTAATTTATTAGCGCCTCTGAAATGAAATAAATTTGCAACATTATTCGTGTTAATGCTCAGCCCCTATTCGTCGCAGTGTGATGTTATATACCCTGTAGGCTTCCTTGATAAATGGGCTATCCAACACTGTAATAATTTTTGAATTCGATCCATTAGTTGCCGAGATAAGCGCGTTCAAAAAAACCACCTGTAATATAATTACTTCATTGTTTTTCAATGTTATTTTTTTCAATTAAAAGACAATTGCATTAGGAATATACATTCTGTGCTGCTGGGGGACTTAACAAACATACATGAAAAAGTTACAAAGAACAACTAGACTCAGAACCACGATTGATAGAACACACTCAGTGCAGTAGAAAAGGTACGAGATACCTCCTGTCTTGTTTCCGTTATG
>PKRV01000444.1:396964-470167 GCA_003709505.1 Hyphantria cunea | reverse complement strand
TATTAACCATTTTAGGTGTGTGGACTATTATATTTATGATGTACTAGCTTTAGAGCGCGGCTCTGCCCGCGTGTTTGTCGGTTATCGCAAGAAAGTGTAGCTTATGTCCTTCAACTAGAATCAATATAGTCCCATGCCCAATGGGTGCAGCGGTTTAGCCGTGAAAGGCGGCCAGAGTTACTTTAGCATTTATTATATAAGTATGTGTTGCACTTAATTTCTCATAAAACTGGTACGTGAAGAATGAAAATATTCGTAATCCTATTAATTAATCCCTATACTATTATAAATGCGAATTTAAGTTTGTTTGTTACGCTTTCACGCAAAAACTACTTAACCGATCATCATGAAACTTTGTACATATACTCTTGAAGGTATTAGAAGTAACATAGGATACTTTTTATTTTAAAAAAAATACGAAAGATAAGAAAATTGTTTGTTAAAAAATCGTCAAATTTAGCTACTTCAAAAGCATTCATTGTATGTAGTAATTTTTAAAAATTGTTGATATCAGCCAAGCAATAAAATTTAGTTATCAAATTGATTCATTTCTATTATACTCTTACCCTTTATATCTCATATTTATTTAATGGCTCCACTGCGGGCGAAGCCGCGGGTAAAAATCTAGTAATATTATAAATGTATAGATATTTGTTACTCTTTCACGTAAAAACTACTCAACGGATTTCGATGAAACTTTACAGTAATATAGCTGATACATCAGAATAACACATAGGCTACTATTTGCCGCGATAACCGACGTATACGTGGGCGTAGCCGCGGGCATCAACTAGTACAAAATACAATCGTTTCTTCAAAGTTACTTCGTCGGTTGTGGCCATCTGTCTCAGAGTTCGAGCCATATCTGAAAGACGGTTTGTAGTCCTCCATATTTCTTTTTTTTTATCAGCATTTTTTAAACAGCTTAGGCATACGATGTCTCGGGGCCAAAGTCACGACCCGCAGTCATGCTTAACGATGATAGTTAGTAGAATAATCGATAGTTATCTGTTTCGATTGGTTTTCGGTATCGATTGCCGACACACAGGGTTATCACTTTTGACATTACATTTTTTTTTACCCGACTGCGAAAGAAGGAGGGTTATGTTTTTGAATGTTTATATACTTCTTCTGCACGCCCAAGAGTTTAAACGGCTTGTCGTATTTTTATGTGAGTGATGTCAATAGATTCGTCTTGGTCGTGAGAGTGACACTCAAAATTTAAAAAAAAACATAATCAAGGATTTTTGAAGCTAAAAAGTAATATCAAAAAAAGTTTTCAAAATACATCGAGTGTGATATATGTATGACATTGACGCTAGTTTTATTTTTTTAATAATTCTTGTTAATTTTTTACCTTCAATATTTCATTAACAACCCATAATGTCCCACTCCTGGGCTCGGGTCTCCTCTCAGGAGAGGGTTAAGGCCATACGTCCCCACGCTGGCCAAGTGCGGGTTGGGGACTGGCAAGAATACGTTGTGGCTACGTAATCTTGCCGTTAGATGTTTTCAAGCCGCCTAAAAGCCTCCAACTAAGCTTCACGACTGTTATCCTATGATGACAATCGGGACCGACTGCTTAACGTGACCTCCGAATCACGGAGACGCTCATGGTAACATGCCACCAGCGGTCACCCATCCAGGTACTGATCGCGTCATCTTTACTTACCCTCGATGATTGTTTCTAATCACCGAGTGCAACTGGGCTATGAGCGCCTCATTTAAAAATTTATTGATTATTTATTAAAATTTAGATTGTATTTTTTTTCCGAAATTCTATTTATTTACCTACAGTTCATGTAATTGTAAGTTGTAACAAATATAACTTAATCTCAAATACCACAAGTAAGTGTACACCACTAAAAAAAAAAAAATTGACATTTTTGACATTTTCGAACACTGACAGACAGAAGTGACGTATTTTCTTTTTAATATCACTCGGTTTGCTTATTTAGGTGTTAGTCAATATTGTACGCTAAAGTTAGCCTCAGGAATTTTAAATATACGTAAATATTAATATTATGATTGATCACGAATTCAGTAGCCGGGTTTTTTCTAAATTTTTATAATTTTCAAATAGTGTTGGAAGTTTATCGATATTTTTTACGATAGGATTGCTCTCGCTGCCACATTATGATAATAACAGCTTGACATGTGTCATATTTCGGCTGTTTTTTGAAGTGAAAACTTTTTAAGGCGCATTGAGCACTTTTTAGGTAAACGAAACTCAATTTTTGGTAGGAGAAAATCTTATGAGTTCACATCATCAACATGCAAACATTATGAAATTTCTTATTATCCACGTTAATTTTACAAATAACATTCTAAATTAAAAGTTTATATTTCTATAAACATATAGGCATAGCCCGTACTATCTTAACGAAACAGTACAGGCTGCGCCTGGTTTGGCAACAGATGGTGTGTGACATATGTCCAGTTTTCACATTTTGCCAATGTGCTTGACTGTGGAAATGTTTGTTTTTACTTTAAAATCTAGCACGTTCATCGATTGGCAAGATGTTTCAATTCGGCTAGACTCTCTGGCGCTGCGTAGAGATATTTCTTAGCTATACATCTTCTACCGCATTTATTACGGGAAATGCTCTTAGGAATTGTTCGAACTGATCTCCTCCGCCTGTTTTCGCCATCGTCTTTCGCGACAGCAGTCTCAACCCCATCATTTAGGTGGTTAGCAGTCCACAATTGTGGACTTTTCTAGAAACTTTCTGCTTCGCACAATTAAACTATGGAATGAACTGTTGTTTTCTGTATTCCCGGACCAATAAAACTACAAGAAAACACCGCACTCCTTCTTAAAAGGTCGGCAATGCACTTGGATCTCTCGGGTGTTGTGGGGTGTCCATGGGCAGCGATAATCATTTACCATCAGGCTATACTTAGAATAGAATAGAATAGAATACACTTTATTGTACAACAGATATAACAATTTAAATAAATATATAGTTTACATAATACATCAATTGAATCACCGTGTACAAATGGTCAGCTCGTCAATCCCCTTGTTCATACAAAAAGTATCTTTTCTAAAGTATCATAAAATCCTCATGATAATTTCCTAAAAATCGGTCAGGCGACAAATTCATTGAAATTGGAGATAGTCCATATATTTTTTTCTATGTTTTGTTATATGATTAATTATATACTTTCATTGAAAGGATGTTCTTTTGTATTACGACTAGCTTTATTTGTCTAAAAAGAACAAATAACCTTTTCAAGTTAAATTTAACCGTTACACGTAACAGAGTGACAATACACTGACAGTTACTATCACATTCATGATGTCAGTTGTGATTGATTGTTTTTTTTTTATATAAGGGCCAGCCAAATTAACTCTGCTCTACCATGCTAATTACGAATGCAGACAATGCAACAGTGCCCAATGCCACACCATGTCGGCCGGGCGGTAAATTTCTCGGATAATGATGGTTTCAGCGGTCACTACGCTGTTTTCTACTGCGCCAAGTGTTGTGGGTTCAAACCTTACATGGAACAACGCTT
Source organism: Hyphantria cunea (assembly GCA_003709505.1). Taxonomy (NCBI): domain Eukaryota; kingdom Metazoa; phylum Arthropoda; class Insecta; order Lepidoptera; family Erebidae; genus Hyphantria; species Hyphantria cunea. Next base: position 466,645 of record PKRV01000444.1, on the reverse strand, counting down.
TGTGCACCACAAATTGTTACACTGACTCTTGGTGTTCTTTGTATCCGTTTCCTGTATGTTTGTAAAGGCCCGACACAGGAATTACAGCTAATCTTAGAGTCGTATTTAAAAGGAGATAATTAGACCTCAGTGTCAATTGAACAATTATTATAGATATATCACAATAATTATAAATCTCCATTGGCATGCATCATTGGGCCTGCGGTCTTGCACTCACCAACGAAACACGACAGTCCGAAAACTGTATATAGGTATACTTTATTTTAGGTTCATCGTTATCGATTTATTTCGTACGGCACTATTAATAAAAATAATGTATCGAGGAGAAAAAATCGGTTTTGAAATCCCAGCCCTGTTTATTTAGGATGTATACTTGAAAATCTTTGTAAGTGTATAGTTTTTTTTTGTAATCAGTGGGCAAATGTATACGGTATGCGGTCTAGATGACGTCACAGCGTGTGTAGGTGTTGCTACCTGTAATATTTCTTTTTTAAGTAGGAGCTGGCAAGAGTTCAATGTAATCACTGACTGGTGGACCACCTCGATGGCGCAGTAATAACTTATGCGACAGTTGTACTTGAGGGTTCGGGTTCGATACCCAAGTCGGACATAATGTTTGTTTGATCTGCAAATATTTGTTTCGGAATTTAGGTGTTTTTTAAGAATAATATGTATATATTTACAAAAAAGTATATATGTATTTGTATCAGTTGTCTGAAACCATAACTCAAGCTCTGCTTAGCTTGGGACTAGATGGCGTTGTGTGTTAGATGTCCGCAATATTTATATTTATTTAGACAATTAATGTGTTAGGAAAACATGAAACGGACACAAAGAACTCCCAGACTCAGAACAACAATTTTTGGATCGCAATGTGTTGTCCCATGTGGGGTTAGAAAGATAACGTTTTGTGTTAGATGCCTGAAATATTTTTTATATTTATTTATTTGTCCTGAACGGGTTTTGTACCCATTAACTTATCAGTCAGGATCAATAACCACTGAACTATACCTAAAGGTAACGACTTTGTACGAACGGGCTTTTGCTCAAAAGAGTATACATTTTAAAACCCGACGGGGAACGATTAAAATGCAATATTGATTCGCTGAAACACAATCGCGAATGATACAGCACTTCTCGGTGTTATTAAAGGGCATATCTTGCGATCTGTCTGTCAGTTCGTCTGTCCGTTACTAAGCATGTTTCGTATTAAAAGGGAGGCTTATATGTCGAACTTGATTGGTTGGAAATCAAAATATATATTCAAATGCAAAATCAAGATACTGCCTCTGTGGCGCAGTGGTAGCGTATGCGACTGCTGTGCAAGAGGTCTCGGGTTCGATTCCAGCGTCGGACCAAATGTTTGTATGATCTGCAAATATTTGTTTCGGAGTTTGGATGTTTTCTATGTATAATATGTATGTGTTTACAAAAAAAAAGTATATAAGCATCAATAACAGTTATCTAGTACCCATAGTACAAGATCTGCTTAGTTTGGGACTAGATGTTGTGTGTTAAAATGTCTGAACATATTTATTTATTTATTAAAATCATTTATTCAGTTAAGACAACAAGTGACATTATGAACGTTAAATCGAAGCTACAGATAAAAATCATAGATCGACACAAACAGACGCCAGATGTCCTGTATTGTCAAGGTGAATCAGGTGAAAACACCAAAACCCACTGCCTGCCTGTGTCGATCCATAGCTTCCAGTTTCCAAAACGCGTAGAGCTTTATGAGAAGAATACTGGCAAAGAAACTCTGGGCCACTCTTTTTGAAAGTAAGATCTTCAGGTACAATAGCATTTGACTACACGGTTGGCCTAGTGGTTTCAGTGGTCGCCACACCACTTCCTACTGAGCCAAGTGTGTTGTGAGTTCAAATCCTACATGGGACAACACTTTGTGTGATCCATAAATTGTTGTTCTAAGTCCGGGTGTACTTTGTGTCCGTTTCATGTATGTTTGTAAAGATCCGCGTAACACAGGAATGTGTATTCCTAATGCGGGAGTTATCTTTTAAAAAATGTATTACATGAATGGTTAACTGTGTGTAAGCTGTTACTACCTGGATTTCGTATGATATTTTATTCAATCCATACATGTTACGAAAAGGATTGATTTTATTTAAGCTGTCATATAACAAAACAAAGCTATTTAAAAATAGACTGGACTGCGTCAATATCTGCCATCGTTATTACATTTGTTTAGCATTTATTTTTCATTTTGATGGTGGTCGTTTTTTGTTTTTGCGAAAGACGGTCCCATTTCATGTCATCCACATTTTTTATATTTTTTATCATTAATTCCATCACGACGAAGACTTGAAGACTCGAAGACTTAGAGTTGAAGACTTAAAATACTTGACATTGGCAGAAATAGATGATCCGGGTGATTGCCATATCATCAAAAGAAGAAGAAGTTATTTTGATGTACTGAGTGTCACTCTCACGGCTACGACAAATCTATTGACGCCACTCACATGTAAATACGTCTAATAGTTTAGGCTCTAGGGCGTGCCAAAGAAATATATGTACATACACTCGAAAAATATAACCCTCATTCTTTGGCAGTGGGTTAAAAATCTAATATATTTCTGTATTTAAATATTATTTCAAGTAGATCTTTTCAGGCGCTTTCAAAACGTTTAAATTAGATAATTTAGTTGCTGTTTTAAAATGGAGATTTATAATTATTGTGATATATCTATAATAATTGTTCATTTATCTCCTTTTAAATACGACTCTCAGATCAGCTGTGATTCCTGTGTCGGGCCTTTACAAACGTACATGAAACGGATACAAAGAACACCAAGAGTCAGTGCAACACTTTGTGGATCACACAAAGCGTTGTTCCATGTAAGGTTTGAACCCACAACACTTGGCGCAGTAGAAAACAGCGTGGTGACCGCTGAAACCATCATTATCCGATAAATTTACTATAAGTTTTCACCTGTTTGCTACATATTAATATTTGTTCATAGGACTTAAGGAATCTACTAAAACACATTAATCATCCTTTTCGGGCCAGTCGGGTAAAGGCGGCTTTTTTAAGACGAGATGATGAATAGTGTTTGGACATACTTGGACAGGTGACGCCCGGCCACCGGCATAGTATAACATGACAAATTATTTTCAATAGCTTGGTATCAAAATGTTAAATTTTTGATTCTTTGTTCTAAAGGTTTAATATATAGAAGGTTTTGACGGTCATGGTTTCCGTACCCGATTTCGATACTTCTCTTCGCAGTGCTGTTGTCCTGGTAGCTCGCCCCCTCAGCCGGCTCTTACGACCACGGGGTGAATAGGGGTGCTATCACTACGTATCCTTTAGCCATCACCACATTGTCTTTTATGGAATAGGGGGCAAACGAGCAGACAAATGAGCAGGGATGTGGAATGGGCTCCGATATCCACACTCACTCGATGGAACACATCTCAAGCGCTGTTTCACTCCGGTCGAGCCGGTCCATTCATGACGAAAATCATTCCAAAAATACTTTTATTGTTATAGATTCCTTACACAAAATAAGGTTTTACTCACACAAATAGGCGCCTGTTTTGCTTTCACCATGGGGTCTGCGGTCTTACGCACAAAAAAAAACAACTGTCAATGGGACGCCATTGACAGTTGATTTTGACAAATGATGCGTTGACAAGACAGTACGTTTCCCTCGCTTTTTTTCTGTCAAACCATCTTGTATGGCACGGTGTTTATTGAACAGGTCTTCATCCCTTTATGCACCCCGCTAATGCTTTCTGTAATTTTTGAGGGGCTACGAAAGGAGCCCTTCAAGAATGAAGAAAAAAAATACAATTGTAAGTATCTATTAATTAGTTGAGAACACATAAGATATATATATATTTTGTACTAGTTTATGCCCGCGGCTCCGCCTGCGTGTATGTCGGTTATCGCGGCAAATAGTAGCCTATGTGTTATTCTCATGTATCAGCTATATTACTGTAAAGTTTCATCCAAATCCGTTACGCGGTTTTTACGTGTAAGAGTAACAAACATCCATCCATACAAACTTTCGCGTTTATGATATTAATATAGATATCTATACGATTAAATAAAATTGAAGTGTCTCTTTGTAATTGCACATGAAATCATATACGGTACAATTCACAATTCCATTTTTTATCATTTTTGTCTGTCTATTTACTCTGCCTAATCTCTGAAACTGAACTTCACCTATTATGACGGTACTTTCATTGACACATAGCTGATGTTTTAAAGAGTAACTTAGGCTGTTTTTTAAGACTAGCTTCGGCTGAAGACAACACTGCGTTCTCAGTTAGTTTTTAAATCAATCAATCATCAACCCATAATGTCCCACTGCTGGGCTCGGGTCTCCTCTCAGGAGAGGGTTAAGGCCATACGTCCCCACGCTGGCCAAGTGCGGGTTGGGGACTGGCAAGACTACGTTGTGGCTACGTAATCTTACCGTTGGATGTTTTTAAGCCGCCCGAAGGCCTCCAACTAAACTTCACGACTGTTATCGTATGATAACAACCGGGACCGACTGCTTAACGTGACCTCCGAATCACGGAGACGCTCATAGTAACATGCCACCAGCGGTCACCCATCTAGGTACTGACCGCGCCGTCGTTGCCTGTCTTGCTTTCTAATTTTTTATTAAAAAAAAAGTTTTTTAAGTAATAATTTGTCTCATAAACAATATGGAGGTTTTGACGTCACATTTGATTGTCACATGTCGTAGTTTGTGTCCGGTCTACCATTAAATAGCGTATAATGGCTCGCAATTAACTTAAGGACATAGTTACAATTCAAACGGATATTATTTCTTTAAGAAATATTACGAGCAAGCTGTACACGAGTTTGTTGCCATTGGTATGCTCTTGAAGGACACAGCGTGATGTTATTATCCAGTTAGCATCCGCGATAAATCCATTCTCATATTGAATTCGAAAGTAATTCTTTCCGAAAGGCTTTTACGGCTAAACCGCTGAACTTATTTCAATGGAATTTAGCCTGAAAATACGTTGATTTTTCCTTTTAAAAATTCTTCTTTAATATTGTTAGTTGTTTAGATTTTTATTTACCAGAATAGCTTACATACAATAACAAACGCGGGTAACGCCACAGTGCAAAGCTATTCTTAAAATAAGTGGTGTGAGTTACTCATCACATCATCAGCCATATGCCAGTGAAAGTACCATCAAAATCGATGCAGGCGTTCCAGAGATTAACCGAGAATTTAAATTTTGATATGAATAAAATTTATATGTACATTCATAATATATGCATTTAGTGAAAAGATTTTAAATAATATGAAATTACAAACAGACACTTCGATTTAATTTATTTCTATAGATGACTGGCTTGATTAAATATTGACTAGTCATGGTCCAGTTTGGACTATTAGACAATCGTTAGGTCTATATAATAAATTATATAGTCCAAAAATAACCGTCAAATAAATAAACATTAAAAACAAATTACTCATAAATACTTATATTCGCGCACCTTTCTACTTTCATGGTGCGCGCGCGCATACTATCCTTATTATCGATCAATGATCTATGGATCGGATCTATAGATCGGCGGGGTCATGCGCAGCAATTACGGTCCTATTCAGACGTGGACTCAAGAGCATTATACATCATTATGTCGTAGTCAAATCGGGGAATCGGGTACTAAGCGAAATATACACATGCGCTAATCTAGACGTTTTGGTTATTTGACTCAGTGATTTAAGCCGTTACCTCGCCTGCTAGCGAGTGTTGTGGGTTTAATCCCCAAAGGAGGAAAGGAAAGGAGGAGTTTTAAATACACAGTAATATGGACACAAGAAACACCCAGACTCAGGTTGTAAAACAAAGTGTAAATCCCACGATACAAATTTTTGTGTAAGTATGGATGGATGCTTGATACTCTTTTACGTAAAAACTACTGAATAGATTTTAATGAAACTTTACAATAATATAGCTTATACATCAGAATAACACATAGGCTACAATTTATAAAGATACTAGATGAGTCCCGCGGTGTTACCTGCGTAAGTTAAGCTGGTTTATATATAATAATAAGTAGGTATTCAATAGTATAAATTATATTTTGTACAAATAGCAAATAAAAAATTGTAAGTTATTATTCCCAAAAAGAAATTAGAGAGAATCGGTGCTGACAATCGAAATAGGCTTCGCCTAGTTTGATTGTAGATGGTGTATTCATTGATCTGTAAAAATGTTGTTATGATCTAGTACGAATATAACTATATGCTTATATTAAAAATGTGAATGTAACTCTGTATGTCTGTCTGTCTGTTCTACTTTCACACCCAAACCACTGCACCGATTACAATGAAATTTGTTATGGAGATACTATGATTCTTGAGAAAGGATATAGCCAACTTTTTGCTGCGATAACTGACATACACGTACAAAAACTTATAATATTATAATAATGTTTAAATGCCAACCGACGACACATGCGCTCAAACGCCCGCAGTGGTCAAGTATGTTAAGAATGGTCATATTTCAAAGTGTCCAACTATAAACTTTGTCTGCCACACAACAACGGTACACCGTTTCTCAATTTAAAGAACTTTCTTCGTTGTGCGTCCATTTTATTTGTTAAATAATTATATTTGATTGAATTTATTAATATTTGAATACGTATTTCTTGTGTTAACACGTGTTTTGTTAAGTTACGAACGTGTTCTAACATAAGTACTTTAGATTCAAACTATTTGAGTTGAACGACTACACGGTTGGCCTAGTGGTTTCAGTGGTCGCCACACCGCTTCCTACTCAAGTGTTGTGGGTTCAAATCCTGCATGGGACAACACTTTGTGTGATCCATAAATTGTTGTTCTAAGTCTGAGTGTACTTTGTGTCCGTTTCATGTATGTTTGTAAAGATCCCCGCGACACAGGTATGTATATTCCTAATGCGGGAGTTGTCTTTTACAAATATATAAGAAAAAAAAATTTTAAAACAAATATGGCGCTCGGAAGCTTTTCAGATTTGTCGTACATTGTATAGTTTTACTCCATGGCACATTTATATCTATACCAATATATTATTGAGGAATTTCTAACTTTGTTTGTAACTTTATAGGGGGGTTATCTTCGAAAGTACTGATCCGGTCGTGAAAATTCTTTCACTAACAGATAGCGACACTATTCAAGAGTGACAAAGTATTTTATCATAGTTAAACAAAAAATTGGATTAAAATTAATAGTATTTGTAAATCAAATTGAAGAAAACTGTGTGGTTAAAACCCAATTTAATGAAGTTTCTCCTAAACACACTTCGATTCTTTAGGAAGGGCATAAGCTAGTCTAGATATATTCACGAGCAGAGCCCTAGTTGCAATCCACTAATATGCCATTGTTTTAATAAAATGAGTTATATATATATATACAACATCCCAAAGTCAAAGCTAGGCTTTTTCTCGCATTCTACAATCGAACTCAAAATGAAAAAAAAATTGACGTCGAAAATTTTGGAATCCTAAATCCTTTTGGCTAGCCAGGCGGGTTATTATCGATTGTTTGGTGATAATTGCAAATTTCGAATTGTCGCATGCAAACCCGGGCTCAAGTCACTAGCTGTATTACAAGAGAAAGTGTAACTTTAACAAAACCTAATATGAATATTGTATTATTATTCAGATAATTATATTCTTTATATTACAACCGACAATTAGCGCTCGTTCGCACAGAAACTAAAGCTTTTTGCTTTTATTTAAAAAGAATTTTTATTTGCATATGAATAAGAAATCATAATTATCAAAGAACGCGGTGTACGCTTCGCCACGTTTGGGCCTCCAAGAACATTATAAATAAATATTTCGGACATCTAACACACAACGCCATTCAGTCTCTTGATACAAAAGTCTATCATCAACAACTCATAATGTCCCACTGCTGGGCTCGGGTCTCCTCTCAGGAGAGGGTTAAGGCCATACGTCCCCACGCTGGCCGAGTGCGGGTTGGGGACTGGCAAGAATACGTTGTGGCTACGTAAATCTTGCCGTTGGATGTTTTTAAGCCACCCGAAATCCTCCAACAATAACAACCGGGATCGACTGCTTAACGTGACCTCCAAATCAAGGCGACACTCATGGTAACATAATAATAATTTTATTTCTTAAAAACATATCCTTTACATAATAGTCACAGATTTTCTAGCTAGGCTACTTAAATAGCCTGTATTAAGAACAATCTGCTTCTGTATTCCATAAAATTAACAAAAGATACATAGGTATACATATAAAATTGCAAATTGTTATTAAAATTTAAATACTAGATTACATTAACTGTTGTGTTTGCTTGTGTGAACGTGTGCATGTGTGGGAGTGTGTTTGTGTGTGTAAGTCTATGAAATTATGAAGTTATAATAGGCTTTTTGATGACATGAAGTTCTCAGTTTCCGTATAGTTTTATACACACAAGCCACCAGCGGTCCCATCCAAGTACTGACCGCGCCGTCGTTGCTTACCCTCGGTGATTGTTTCTAATCACCGAGTGCGACTGGGCTATGAGGCGCTCATATAACATAAGTATATACTTTTTTGTAAATACATAAAAATTTCCAAACTCCGAAACAAATATTTTCACATGACATGCATTTGATTCGACCCGACACCCCAAGCACCACAGCCGCATACGCTACTACTGCGCCACCGAAACCAATATATAGATTATAAATTCCAACATTTCTAAATTAAGTTTTGAAATGGAGAAAACTGTGATGACTTGACAAAAAATAAATCTCAAATTGAATACATACTCTCTCTGTATAAAGCCGTAAAATATATAATATTGACATTAAGAACATCAATATTATAAACAAGACAATACCATTACTATTTGCAAAAACAGCGATCCATAGATCATTACATCGAAGATCTTAATTCGAAATTTAAATTGAATTGAATCTAGAAAGTGTATACTAACTGACTAGTACGTATTATATTCTGTCCACTTCTTTTTTTGAATTTTTGACAGTTCAATACATTAACAATTAGTGATGTCCAAAAATGTTGAGGAATCGACTAAAAAGAAGTATTGATTTCTATCGAAAAGATATACATTAGTTTTGTAATACGGTAGTAAGAATCTTTGCTTATTTCCCCCTGTCTGTCTTGAATGAAAGAGTCGGCAAGTCAGTTTGTCTCTCTTGAATTTCAAGTGTCCATGGGCAATAGTAACCCCCTACCATTAGGTAAACTATCGGTTTGTTTGATATATCCTACTAATATTATAAACGAGAAAGTTTGTAAGTATGGATGGATGTTTGTTAGTGTTTCACGTAACAACTACTAAATGGATTGTAATGAAACTTTACAATAATATATTTTAGCGTACACATAAGAATAACACATAGGCTATAATTTATAAAGATACAATTCACACAATGTCTTTGTACCGCGGGCAACACCGCGGGGTTCAGCTAGTATACCACAAAAGTGACAGGAATCGTAAATACCTTCAATAGAGAAAGAAAACTTTTACTGTGCGATACAGGATTAGAAAACATTTAGTTCGACTCGCTACCGTTAGATGGCGTACGAAGTTCTTGTATTTAAATTTGCAATATAGTTTTCGCTAGCGGAAAACAAAAAATTATACCATTAAAGGCATGGTCGCCCTTGACTTTGCTGGAGACAAGTTCATGGCATTTGAAGGTCATTTGATACCGTGTATCCGCAGATAAAAAACGTTAATTCGGGATAGCCATTGTATTTATAATGTCGTAAAAAAACTTGTAATAATTAAGTATTCTCAGAACTCAGCAAAGCTTGTAATCGATTCTTTAATTAAATACTCATTTAGAACATTGATTCTATTTTTGGACGAGTTACTAGATCTGTTCTTCTACATATAGCAAAAAAAAAGAACAACGCCATCTAACGAGGACACGCTGTACTACGAAGTAATTGAAAATCCTGGATTGCGCCCTAAAAATTCTCAAATATAGCAGTTATTTTAGGATCCGCCACACATGAACAATAGACCGGGGATTCTCCGTGTTCATTACAGGAACTTGACGCTCATACTTCCACAGTTCATCTTTTATGATGAGGTGTATTTTCAAGGTCGAAGGCTTGGTAAGGGAAGACTCTTCCTATCAGACAGCCGTTTGTGTATTGTGCTTTGTTAATAGTAGTTTAAATTTTCCTGGTACTTCCCGTGCCATAACTCGGTGTGTTCGTTGCTCACTGTTGTTGATCTTGGTGTACAGGAGCTAGAATATCTAGTAGGGCAAACGAGCAGACGCTTCGCCTGATGGTAAACGACAATGGCAACGCCACAGGCCTCTGTGTTGCCGGCCTTTGGGGTTCTAAAGGGGAATGGGGGGAGGGGTTGGGGTATGGGGCTTCAGTGTCCTCACTCACTCGGTGAAACACAGCGGAGGCAATGTTTCACATCGGTTTTCTGTAAAGCCGTGGTATCACTCCGGTCGAGCCGGCCCATTCGTGCCGAAGGTGGAAAAATTCTAATGATAAGGTGGAAAATTATGAATGTATTTCTTATTTAGGTTTCCTTTGACTGTTTTTATCTATTATGATACTTGACTGAAAGCCAACCGAACGTGGAACAGCAGTCTGGTTACCATTTTAACAGACTTTTGTATAGTTTGAAATCGAATGTCGTGTCCGCATTCACTTCGTTGGGCGTTAACCGCCCGCTTTTCTTCGACTTGATTTACAAATACTATTACTTTTAGCTGAAGTTTTTGTTAAATCATAATATAATATGGCCTATATCTCTCCTGAACAGTATCGCTTACTGTTAATGAAATAATTTTCAGGATCGGATCGTAACAAAGTTAGAAACTTTACCTCTTTATAATATTTTTATTTACTAGTTGACCCGGCACACATAGTGTTGCCATTATTAAAAAAAATGTATAAAAAAATTAAGGTGTGGTGTGAGGGTCAAAAATAGATGTTACCCGATTCTCAGACCTGCCTGATAAGCACACAAAATTTCATAAAAATCGGTCCACCCGTTTCGGAAAGGTTTGCAACAAACACCACGACACAAGTAAACTGTGTACAGCCCTGACTCCCAAAATGGCGATAGCTGTGTGTTGGGAGTAGGTTTTCAAAGACACAAAGAACATATCAATTGTTCATAAATATGGATATAATAAGTTTGTTTAGTTACATATGTGTGGATGCGTGTGTACATGTGTTAGGTTTGAATATGTGAGTGTGTGACACTATTAAATTCAATTGTGTAAAGGTATTAATATTATTCTAGTAACCTAGTCTATAAAGAGTGTGTACACACGACTAACGGACTAATAAATACGACTATTACTCATAAAGTTTATGATTTGAACAGTTAACTTCGCCTTACAACTTTCGCTGACAACATTGTACTTGAATGCGCAGTAAATGGTTTCTATGAACCTAGGCCCGCTGAAACGGGAGGCACTATTCGGAAGATTTACTTTGAATTCGGTCTTAGGGGTCCGTAGCTGTAGCAAAAAACCCCGTATAATAGATAATAAGTACATGAATGACTGGTATTTTTTTATTCGGAAAATTTTCTGAAAATTAATCCTACCTTTTTGCCCTGGGAGAGCCACGCTTCGGCATGAATGGGCCGGCTCGACCACAGTGATACCACGGCCTCACATAAAACCGGTGTGAAATAGCGCTTGCGCTGTGTTTCACCGAGTGTGTGAGGATACCGGAAGCCATACCCTAACTACTTCCCCCATCCCCCAAAGGACGGCAACGCACTTGTGACGCCTCTGGTGTTGCAGATGTCCAAGGGCGGCGGTAATCGCTTACCTTCAAACGATACGTCTGCTCGTTTTCCCGCTATCCCATAAAAAAAAACCTAAAACGATTTATCGGCCCTGAAACTGCTTGAGATTCAAATTATAAAATATATATATGTACAAGAATTTACCGTGGGAGAGCCACGCTTCGTCATGAAAATATTATGGTTTTCCAATCTTCCAAAAGCGATGTCTTGCGGTAATAATGATAAGAAGTATTAATAAGCATAGAAAATGCCATAAAAATACAATGAATACGAAAATAGCACACCCTGAGATCAAAGGCTAACACATAAGCTAATACTCAGTAATCGAGAAGAGAGAATAGGAGAAAATATAAATTATCATTACATGTTTATAATATGAGCTTAATAGAGTGACTCCACTCTGCCTGACGAGAATCCAAAAGTATTCATACTTATACCACAGACGCAACACAGCAGCATCCACCGTAGGAGAGCCACGAATGTACTGGCCCGACAGATTGATACCACGGCCTCACAGAAATCCGCTTTGAAACAGCTCTTGCCCTGTGTTTCATCGAGTGAGTAAGGATCACGGAGGCTCATACCCCAACCCTCGATCCCCCACCCAATCCCCCAAAGCCCGCAACTTATGACGCCACTATTGTTGCGTACGTCCATGGACGGCGGTAATCGCTTAACATCAGATAAAAAAAGCATAGTCTATTGACACACTTCTGCATCATTAGGCTATTATTAAGGATATAGAGTATTATTAGTGGACCCTTATTTGGGTTTCGTAAAGGCCTAATAAGGGAGTACAAACATCAGCAATGCGAAGAGAAGGAAAACTAAACACACAATGAGTCACTTCTGAACTAAAACCAATACCACATGATGAATGATTTGTATTAATTTCTGATTCTTGAAAGAATGTCGTCAGTCCCTGGCGTTCGCCAAAACCAAGTTTGTCTGATTGTCAAGATTGGATTCCTTCCGTAAAGCAAGGAGGTACTGAAGGTCAAATTCAGTTTTCTCTCATTTCATAGTTAAAAAATTTCAAAGCAAACAATTAAACGCTGACGAAAGTCCATCTTGATTTGAGTTCACAAATGACTTTTGTCAAAACGTCAATATTTTTGACAGTTCGTGACATAACGACCGATTCTTAATTTGAAAAATTGTTGTATATGTAGAATCCCAAATTTGTTCCTAATTCAAACATCATTAGTAACTAAATCTTTCCTAACGGTCATTTCAAAAATCGAAAGCGTTAAAATTAGAATGCAGCCGAATTAACACGAACTGACAGTAGTATTTTTTGATTGATTACTGCGCGGGCGCATCCGGACAGTTATTCTGTAATTAAGATTTTTAATCACATTGTAATTTTTATTGACAGGAGTTAGCTTCGATAAAATATTGTTTTCTAACTGTATCTCGCTTGTCGGTAGCTGGAAATGGTACTTTGCGTACTTTTATTTAAATTGTGATATGTAGGCATGTATGCTTATTAATGATGTATCCAACCAAGCTTTTGAGATACGACGGCCTCACAGAAAATCGGACTTAAGCAAAAACCGCCGCTGTTAAGTAATTGTTTTCTTGGTTTTCACCAAGTGATTTGGGTAAATAGAGAAACCAAACCCTGCCTTTAACTTTAGTCTTATATAAAAGAGGAACACTCTTGCTTCTTTTAGTGTCCTATACATGAGGCCACACACACAAGAGGCGCTCATAGCCCAGTTGCACTCGGTGATTAGAAACAATCATCGAGGGTAAGCAACGATGGCGCGGTCAGTACCTGGATGGGTGACCGCTGGTGGCATGTTACCATGAGCGTCTCCGTGATTCGGAGGTCACGTTAAGCAGTCGGTCCCGGTTCTTATCATACGATAACAGTCGTGAAGCTTAGTTGGAGGCCTTCGGGCGGCTTAAAAACATCCAACGGCAAGATTTACGTAGCCACAAGTATTCTTGCCAGTCCCCAACCCGCACTTGGCCAGCGTGGGGACGTATGGCCTTAACCCTCTCCTGAGAAGGTTCTCCTGATTCTGACTTCTTTGTAGTAGTATTAATGGAAACATCTGCCTTATAAATGCCTGCCATACTTTTGCCTCTTTCGCCAGGACTTGAAATTCGAAGGGATTGTGCACCCCGTCACCAAGAAAAGGGCCTTGAATATTCAATGGTACATATTGTTACACCAACTTGTCTAGCCAATGTGGTAAAGCACCAGTGCTGCCAGTTTTTTTTTCAAATCTGCACTTTGAAACTTCATAATGACAATAATCGGGATTCTTTCGTCGAAAGCGGGTCAACGTAAAAAAAACCTATATACACTCATATGAGTATATGAGTGACTTAGAAAGGGGCGTTCTTAATAGTTAGGAGTTGGTATCATTTCCGTAGAATCAATTTTTTTCAATGTTTTTTTCAATTTCAATTTTTTTAAAAAGACAACTCCCGCCTTTAGAATATAAATTCCTGCGTCGCTGGGATCTTTACAAACATACATGAAACGGACATAAAGTACACCCAGACTTAGAACAACAATTTATGGATCACACGAAGTGTTGTCCCATGTATGATTTAAATCCACAACACTCTTGGCGCAATAGGAAGCGGGTGGCGACCACTGAAACCGCTAGGCCAACCGTGTAGTCCTGTCAATTGCCGAAGAAGTGTCTTTGAATTTTTATTTTTTTTATTGCCTGTCAATTTTGTAACCAAGCATTTTCAAAACCTCCAATCCTACAGGTCCGGCCAGTTGTCCCCGAAAAGCGGGACAGAGCCTGTTCCGAGCGCCAAACACTTATGCTGATTCTGTGTACTAGAACTTAGTAAAGTACCTACTATGAATAGAATTGCCAGTTACGCAAATATTAAATTATCTAGTAGTACGGTATAATATGTTTTTTTGCTTATCAACCTGCCTTTTTAGAGAAAGGCGAATGGAACGGATTTAATGAGCGGGACATTAAAATTTTGATTGAAAAATCGGGGAGTTTGGCCAAAAGCGGGATCGCTGGCAACGCTGTATATCACACAACCTCCTTTTAAGCGGCCTATGCCCCGCAGGAGACTGTTAGAGGCTGTTGATTTGATATCACCAAAACTATGCTAATATATACCGTGTGGAGACTAATTAAGAATACATTGTCACCATTTTAAAGAGGTTAAGTTTAGTAACTTTGTTCGTATGGTTGTGAGGGGAAATCTTCGGAAGTACTGATCCGATTATGAAAATTATTTCACTAACAGAAAGAGATACTATTTAGGAGTGACATAAGCCATTTATATTAAGATTGAACCAAAAATTCAGTAAAAAAATAATAGTATTTGTATATCACGTCGAAGAAAAGCGGGCGGTTAACGACCAACGAAGTGGACACGCCTCGGCTAGTCTAAACTAAAAGAGCAGATTATGTAGTACAACATGACTGCAATGAGAGGAATGAACATGCTGCATTTTCATTCCTCTCATTGAGGATAGTGACCACCATGCTTTGCCTCAGGCAAGGCAGAGTCATTTAGTAGCTAATACATTTTAAAAAACTTGAGACAAGATCTATATGACGTGGTATATAACTGTATACCAATCAACAACCCATAATGTCCCACTGCAGGGCTCGGGTCTCCTCTCAGGAGAGGGTTAAGGCCATACGTCCTCACGCTGGCCAAGTTCGGGTTGGGGACTGGCAAGAATACGTTGTGGCTTCGTAAATCTTGACGTTGGATGTTTTTAAGCCGCCCGAAGGCCTCCAACTAAGCTTCACGACTGTTATCCTATGATAACAACCTGGACTGACTGCTTAACGTGACCTCCGAATCACGGAGACGCTCATGGTAACATGCCACCAGCGGTCACCCATCCTCCTAAACCAGAAGGCCTTTGTCCAGCTGTGGAATGGACCGTTTGATGTATTACCAAAACTATGTAGATTTATACCGTTCTTACTGAGAGCAAATACCAAATGTCGGGCGTATGAAAGTATGTCTAAAGCTCCACCGTCACCGTTAGAAAATGACCAGACCGACGATTTCACACTCAACTATTAGACGGTTAGCTTTTTAGGGTACCGTACGATAGTAGGAAAAGCCAAACATGTTTTCACAAGATTTATATAGATAGAAAAGTATTTGTGCGCTTTATATATATACTTGGTCACCACGCGTGAACGGCTGCAACAGTTTCGTTATTCTTTTAGTATTGGGTAGCCTATTAATCGAGGAAGCTTATAGGCTATAAAACACAGAAGCAGATTGTTCTTAATACAGGCTATTTAAGTAGCCTAGCCAGAACATTCGTGACTAATATGTAAAGGATATGTTTTTAAGAAATAAAATTATTATTATGTTACCATGAGTGTCGCCTTGATTTGGAGGTCACGTTAAGCAGTCGATCCCGGTTGTTATTGTTGGAGGATTTCGGGGGGCCTCAAAAACATCCAACGGCAAGATTTACGTAGCCACAACGTATTCTTGCCAGTCCCCAACCCGCACTTGGCCAGCGTGGGGATGTATGGCCTTAACCCTCTCCTGAGAGGAGACCCGAGCCCAGCAGTGGGACATTATGGGTTGTTGTTTGTTTTTTTTCCACAATGGTACAGCGTAATTGGACTAGTAATAAAACACTTACCATTATATATTTTCTTCCTTTTTTTTTACTTTCCGCACTCCTCTTTCATATAAATTTTAACTGTGTGACCCATTCTCCTCCATTCGCATAATTTTCGTGAAAAGGGATACTAAGTTTTTGCTTCACGTATTAATAGATAGAAAAGTATCTTTATCAACATTGTCTAAGGGTCTGTTTAAGAACACCGAATGTGTCCTTATTTATCTCCTGAACGTCGTATGGTGACTTATGGAGTGAACTTCGCAAGACAAAATTACTGCGTGGAGAAGGAAATCTTAACATAATCCGTATTCCAACTTCCGGCCGGCGTGTAGGTAAAAAATCTCCTGTCTAAAGAGAGGGAGACAGTGGACTGTGGTAATGACGTCAATATTTTCTTGCATTTTTGACGTAATGAGGGCAAAGGAACTAACTGGTTATTTGACGTCGAGCGTACACGGGAAAAAATCCTAAAAAATGTAGCATGAAGCAACTAGCGATGGAGTGAGAGTAGGGAGCAAGCAAGTGAGAAAGATCGAGGGAAAAAGTGAGATAGAGCGATTGTCGTATCACGCACAGTGCCATGGAGCGAGAGGTGGGAGAGAGCTAAGAAGTTTCAAGAAGAAAAATCCTTTACCGCCCATTAATTGCACACGAGAGTAGAAAAGTGTTAGGCGAATAATCTATTTCACGGTAAAAAGTCTAGGTTATGATCTGTTTCTGTGTATAGATTTCATGAAAGTCTGTTCTGCTATTCAGTTGATTGATAAAAACCATCTTTTGAAATATCATCAGACAAAAACTTCAAACAACTTATTACTAGTCTTACAATATAATCAATTTAATATATTATTACTTTTAATTACTACTAGCATATAAAACATTTATTATTAGAAGTTATTTCGAAAAGTAATTATACTAAAACACATTTCAAATGCAATAATGTTTCTAATAGTTTTTTATTAGCATACAGAACCTTAGTACGTAAACCGCAAACGGCTTGCCTCTCCAACGGCACTACGGTATAGTACGACCAGTAACTCCCGCGCACTGACGCGCACCGCGCGCATGCGCCGCCGCCATGTTGAATCTAATGTCAAAGTGACACTACCGCTCATCGCGACCAAGGAAACAAACATGTGATGCCTAAATGTACCTGAATTTTTAATCTGTGCAATATTACCACAAAAGTGGCCAGTCTGAAATCTGTGCAATATTTACTATAGTTTAAATTTAGAATTTTTTTTTTTATTATTTTAGTTTGTTTTTTCGTATCGTCTAATGTCATTATAATGGATATGTTTGAATATCAGGTGAGATTTTTTACAACCATTTTTTTTTATAAGTTCCGAGTAAAAAGGTTTTTTTTATGCTTTTTTGTTGTTTGTCGCGTTTTTGCAATTTAAATGGAGAAGTATGAATCGCGTGTACACGTAATTTTTGTTCGTCTTTGAATCAATTATCTGAAGCAATTTTCTTAAACGTGTTGATATTGTTTGTATCATAATTTTTTATCCGACTGCGACGAAGGGTAAGTTTTTCGAGTGTGTATGTTTATTTTTTGGCACGTCCTTGTCGTATCTTTATGTGTCTAATGTGAATTGATTCCTCTTAGTCGTGAGAGTGACACAGATGACATCAAAATTAAAAAAAAAGGAAATAAATATTGAAAAAAAAAACCTGAAATTAAAAAACATGGCGGCAGATATTGAGTCGTTTTTTTCTCACAAATACTGTTATATTTAACTGAATTTTTTGTTCAATCATTATATTAAATAGCTTATGTCGGTCCTGAATAGTGTCGTTTTCTGTTAGTGAATTAATTTTCAGGATCGGATCAGTACTTCCGAAGATTACCCTCCACAACCATACGAACAAAGTTAGAAACTTTACCTCTTCATAATATTAAGTATAGATTGAGATGGTTTGTGTGACTTTTAAACTCCAAAAAAATCACATTCGCATCGATTGAACTTCAATTTTGACGCTTCAAGGATGGTTTTTATCCATTTTTCACACTAGTTTTTATTTCATTTCTTATCTATTCAACAACAAAATGCGTCAAGGCGTAGCTCACTAGGTGTAGTACTTTAATTAAACGCAAAACAAACCCCGTGTAGCCGTGCTGTGTAAAAACTTTAAGCCATGAACGAAATAGTTTTTAGGAAATTAATTACCATTTTTTTATAAAAAATATTTGGCCGCACGTTTTGACTCGCTCGATTTGAGTTTGAGTATCTATGTTATGAACGTACAGATTCTGTAGCCGGATCCTGGGTCATATCTAATACCTTTAAACGAAGAATTGTGGTATATATGTATGAAATAGCACCATAAGATTAGTAAGCTGAACTGGCAGTGGGCTGGCCACATCTGCCAAAGAACCGATAACCGTTGGGGTAAACGAGTTCTCGAGTGTAAGACGTCAACAGGCCAGGTGGAGCGATGATTTGCGCAAGACGGCTGGCAGGAGCTGGATGCGAGAAGCCATAGATCGAACTAAGTGGCGTGAAATTGGAGAGGTCTATGTCCAGCAGTGGACTGCGATTGGCTGATGATGATACATATAGATATGTAATCTGAGTCTCAGAAACGACTCCAGCGATTTTCATAAAATTTAGTATACAGAGGGTTTCGGAAGCGATGAATCAATCTAGCTATAATTCATTTTTAAGAAATTCACCAAAAAAATATATCAAGCTTAGCAAAATATAGATTAAAATGCGTCGTTTACTGTACTTATTTCATCCATCTTCACAGAGTATATAAGCTAAAATAAAAAAAAAACCCCTAAGCTAGCATTTCGAGTAATCATACGGCAAAAATACCTTACATCATTTCGGGAAGGACCTGTTACTCTTACACTGCTAGACCGATATCAACCAAACATAGCCAAAAACCACCGCAGTGAAACTGACTTTAAAATAAAAAAAACTGCATTAAAATCGGTTCATCTGTTTGAGAGCTACGATGCCACAGAGACATACACACACATATAGACAGATAGATCCACGTGAAACTTATAACACATCTCTTATTGCGTCGGGGGTTAAAATTTAAGTCTAAGTACCTTTAGATCTTTAAAATTACACAACGAATTTTAATGCAGTTTTCATCAGTAGATAGATTGGTTTAAGAAGAAGGTTTATGTATATACATGCGTATTAAATAGAAGATAATACAAGAGTTTCAAACTTCCGTGTGAAGACTGGCCGGGTGGCTAGTACATGTATGATAAAAAAACACCAGTGCGACAAATGACTCGTGACAAATCAATACATTGACAATAAATTTTCATGGTCCTGTAAATGTATATATATATATATACCATGGTCTCCATAGCACTTCCGATTTCAGAGTAGCAAATGTGAAAATCATGAAACAAGGTTAAAATGAACCGGAATACATTAAACGTTTAATTTAAAATGAGACGAATACACGGTTGGCCTAGTGGTTTCAGTGGTCCGGATGGCGTAAGAAAGCGGTTCCCGGATCCCTCCCGTCTCAGGCGCAGAGTGGCACACCGTGTGGTTTTAGTCGGTTCGATTCCGATACCCCGCCGCAATTCCCGGTGGGGTGAAGGTCCGAGGGTATTCCAAACGTAAAAAAAACGGTGGCTTAAGCGGTCGCCACACCGCTTCCGACTGCGCCAGGTGTTGTGGGTTCAAACCCTACATGGGACAACACTTTGTGCGATCTATAAATTGTTGTTCTAAGTCTGGGTGTACTTTGTGTCCGTTTCATGTATGTTTGTAAAGATCCCCGTGACACAGGAATGTATATTCCTAATGCGGGAGTTGTCATTTAAAAAGAAAAAAAAATATGTTGCAATGTATTGTATTCGCAATGTCTTCAGAAGTGACTCTGCTATGCATGATATCAAACATGAGCAGAATCCTAGAGAAGAATCGAATGCAAATACAATACATGGTGACCCACACTTTGAGGGCCTTGTGGCGACTTTCACATACAACGCAACAACAGAAATAAACTACAGCGCCATCTACCGAAGATACGTCGAACTGCGTAGTAACAAAGGAAACTAAGAAACTACCTATCCTAAATCGCGCAATAGAAGTTCTCGCGCCGATATGCATATACGAGTATACAACATCCCAATACCAACCGTTGGGCAGTGGCCCACCAGGCATGATTACCTGGCCGGAGGATTCTCCCTTCGTGTTGGAGGCACATGAAACCCGTTCCTCCACAGGCCTATCGAGATGTTTCTGGAACATTGGGCCTCCGGTCTCGCACTGTCAGCGAAACACGACAGGACCAATGCTATCACTTTAATCGGGGGGATTCGTTGGTAAAAAGCAACGTTAGATGTTTTATACTTTGCCGTGCGTGTATGTTCGTCCTGCAATTGCTAACTCACAAAATCCTCATTACGATAGTATGACGCTATCTGCTAAAAAACATTAACAAATACTTGTAAAAACTTAATGAGTCGTTAGTAAAAAAATTTGAATGGTGTTCATTAAGATATTTTGAATTCGTGTCTTCGATGTCCGTGTAGCGACAGTCAGTAGGAGAGATACCACCCCTATTCACCCCAATGGCGGTCGTAAGAGCCGACTGAGGGAGCGAACTACCAGGACAACAGCACTGCGAAGAGAAGGAATACTTGACACAATCCCTACCAACACGTATGGCCAGCGTGGTATACCAGGACAAAACCTTCTTCATAAAGAGGGCTATGTTCAGCTGTAGATTGATATAGTCTGTTCATGAACACAACACACATCAACGTCTTCAAAATCACAGCGTTCTTGCTGTCGTGTTTCGCTGGTGAGTGCGAAAACGGAGGCCCAATGATGCAGAAGCTTCATCACCTCCACAGTGTGGGTCACCAAGCTGCATTATTGGCGAAGAGGTTTTTTTGTGGTATAAGGGCAAACGAGCAGACGTATCGCCTGATGGTAAGCGTCATCGCCGCCCATGGACACCCGCAACGCCAGAGGCTTCACACGTCTTTGGGGAGGGGGATGGGGATGAGGGTAAGCGTTGGATTATGGGCCTTCAGTACCCTCACTCACTCGGTGAAACACACCGCAGAAGCACTCCGGCCGAGCCGGCCCATGCCTGCCGACGCGAGGCTCTCCCACAGTAAATGGTATGGTGTCACTTTGGTAGACCCAAACATGAAAAAAATACTCTTATCGCTATTAAAGTGACAGAGTTATACCGTGGGAGAACCAAGCTTCGGCATGAATGGGCCGACTCGACCGGAGTGATACCACGGCCTCAAAGAAAACCGGTGTAAAACAGCGTCTGCAATGTGTTTCACCGAGTGAGTGAGAGGATACCTGAGGCCCATATCTCAGTCCCTCTCCCCATCCCCTAAAGGTAGTGACGCTTCTGGTGTTGCAGGTGTCCATGGGCGGCGGTAATCGCTTACCATCAGGCGATACGTCTGTTCGTTTGCCAGCGATTCCATAAAAAAAGACAGAGACAGAAAATTATCTCCATTAAACACATGAGACACAACGATTATATCGTTTTTTCCTCACTTAAGTAATGTATACACCACACACGTATGCCACTCGCTAAAATTATAGTGTAGGCGATCCGGGAACCGAACTTGAGACCTTGACATGACCGCTATGTGATTACCGGTGTTAACTCTAGCGGAGTTCCGTGGGAAATGTTAACAAATTTCACATCGTGTTTAAAGGAACGCAGATTTCTGCTTGAATTGTAGACTCACGGAACTGCTTGACTTTAGAATCATTTCTTTTTTTATGGTAAGCCTGATGGTAAGCGATCACCGACGCCCATGGTCACCCGCAACACCAAAGGCGTCACAAGTGCGTTGCCAACCTTAGGGGATGGGAAGGGGGATAAATGGAAGGGTTGGATTATGGGCCTCCGGAATCCTCACTCACTCGGTGAAACACAGCGCAAGCGCTGTTTCACACCGGTTTTCTGTGAGGCCGTGGTATTACTCCGCTCGAGAAGCGTGGCTCTCCCACGGTAAAATCATGAAAATATATCGCTTATAATAAGCGTTCTAGCGCTTTTTGTGTTAACAGTTTGTTAGACGACACAACTAATTATAAAGCGCTGCAGCGTAACGTATTTTTAGTTAACCATTGATTTTACTGTTCGTAAAAAATATACAACGCGAGCTAAATATGAAAACCGTTTCTTAAAGAGTAGAATCCAAAAAAGTATAAAATACATACATACAGAACCTATCTTTAAAGGCGTCATTTCAGTATTTTCCGTATTCGTACGAATAACACATCTTTTTGTATAATTAAGTGTAACGTTGATACAATTACGATTGCAAATTGTATGTTATTTACAAGTGTTTAAGGTCGGCTTTTAACTGTCACGTGTGTTACTTGGTTTTTTTTTTTACCTCTATACTAATATTTTCGAGGACTTTGGTTGATTGAACGGCTCAAGAGCCACTGGTTTGATTTAAAAAAGTATTGTAATGTTAGACAGCCCAGTAATGAATGGAGTATCGGTGAAAAATGTTGGAAAAACGGGAAAAAATGATCCCTTTTAGGAGCTTCAATTGCGTGTTCTGTGTAAACTGTTAGTTTTACAAAAACAATGTATAAAGGAGTTTTTCCTCTTTAATTTATCTAAAAAAAGTAATGAATTATTAAAGAAATGAAACCCGACTGCGTCAATATCATATATAAAATATATAAGTTATATACATTCGTTGTTAGTTTTACAAAAACAATGTATGAAGGAGTTTTTCCTCTTTAATTTATCCAAAAAAAAGTAATGAATTATTAAAGAAATGAAACCCGACTGCGTCAATATCATATATACAATATATAAGTTATATACATTCGTTGTTAGTTTTACAAAAACAATGTATGAAGGAGTTTTTCCTCTATAATTTATCTAAAAAAAAGTAATGAATTATTATAACCCGACTGCGTCAATATCATATATATAACATATAAGTTATATATATATTCGTAATCACCGTTAAAATTCTTTATTTTGATACTACACTCGATGTATTTTGAAAAATAATTTTTGAGGTTACTTTTTGACTAGAATATTTAATTTAGTTTTTTTTTAAATTTTGATGTACCCAGTGTCACTCTCACGACTAAGACGAATCTATTGACATCACTCACATAAAAATACGACAAGCCGTTTAGGCTCTAGAACTTGCCAAAGAAATATACATACATAACCTCCTTCTTTCGCAGTCGGGTAAAAAGTTCATGGCAGCATATGTCTTTCTTTTGAGCTCACCATAACCTTTTTTAACCAATATCTTCAACCCATTTAAACAGCACGCTACGAACAATAGAAGACAGCACCCAAGATGGCGACTATAGTCCCAACAGTCGTTCGCGTCCCTTATCATCATTTATTTCGTTGTATCATTATTTTTATGAAATAGCGGGGAACCGAACAGACGTATCGCCTGATGGTAAGCAGTTACCACCGCCCATAAACACCCGCAACACCAGAGGCGTCACAAGTGCGTTACCGGCCTTTGGGGGATGGACGGGAGGGAGTCCTTGCGGTATCGGACTCCGTTATCCGCACTCACTCGGTGAATTACAACTCAGGCGCTTTTTCACACCGGTTTTCTGTGAAGCCGTGGTATAACTCCGGTCGTGCCGACCCATTTGTGCAGACAAGACTGACTGATTAGTCTCCTGTATGTTATATAATTTTTTAAAGTAAACTGACATCTATACATGTTTTTAAATATAAGCCACATCTACTCCATGTGACCTTCAAAGATCTCAAGGTGTGACAAAATTACCTCATATCATGGCGGCCCATAATTTATCGCACGCGACTGTATTATATTTAATTGAACGCACGTGGCTTTTACAGCCTAAGTTGTACTCAGAGATTGTTCTATTATTAGTCCCATTACACTAATGTTAGTCCCGTGCGTTAATCAGATCTTTTTTCTTTAAAAAAAACACTAATCCCGCATTAAGAATAAGTCCTGTGGCACGGGGAACTTTATATACTTTTAAGAAACAGATACAAAGAATAAGGATTCCGGAGGCCCATACCTCACTTCCATCCCCCTGCCTCTATCCCTATCCCCATCCCCCAAACGACCGGCAACTCACTGTGACGCCTCTGGTGGTGCCATGGGTGTCCATGGGCGGCGGTAATCGCTTACCATCAAGCGATACGTCTGCTCGTTTGTTTTCTACTTCAAAACAAAATATGTCCGGTTTGACACACCTCCAGAACTAAGCAGAGCTTGTATTATAGGTACTAACTGAAAAATTTATATATATATAAAATACATTTGTAGATACATACATATTAAACATGTTTATACAAACATTTGGTCGGACCTGAGCATCGAAACTGAGATCTGAAGGAGAATGCTAAATACGTTGAAGCAAGCAGTTGGAAGGTGTTTAGTTTCAAAGTAATTTCTTCTTTACACTTGATATGATAATCAAGTAATAATTAAAACGACAGACAATATACAGAGGACAAGAATTTTTTAAGCAGTTTTCTAATATAATGACATTTCAAAATTATACTCTAGTTGTAGCATAGACAACTTGACATAGTCTATTATAACTGTTAACTAAACTGCTTTCTAACACATAAATTCCAAAAACAAAAATTGACTGTCATATGCGGACACGGTAGCACTCGCAAACGGCCTAATGACATAACGTACTTACCATAGACAAAGTAGAACAAGCATGTTAAAACTTTTTAGTTATAATAACAGATTAGTCCCCAACCCGCACTTGGCCAGCGTGGGGACGTATGGCCTTAACCCTCTCCTGAGAGGAGACCCGAGCCCAGCAGTGGGACATTATGGGTTGTTGATGATGTTGATGAACAGATTTAATCATCAGCTGCTTTTAATAGCAGTGGAAACTGCTGGACTAAATTATATCCCTAGATTTTGACTCACTATACCACGCTGGCCAAACAAGTTGATATATTTGGTGTGCGAGTGTCCATGGGCGGCGGTAATCGCTTAACATCACGCGATACGTCTGCCCCTTTTTCACCCTGTTCCATGAAAAAAGTGCTCCGTTTTGGGCAACACCCATTCCTTAAAAGTTTCAAGGTGGTTTCTTTGCGGTAATACATCAGATCAAAACATGGAACTCATTACCACCGCATGTGTTTCCCTCCCATTATGATCCTGGGTCCTTTAAGCGGGACGTGAAAAGCATCTTACTAAACCGCTATAGTGTAGGTCACCAAGCTGCTCTGTCTAGATTCGCATTGAGGATGGTGACCACCACTCTTGGATTCTGTATCAATCAACAACCCATAATGTCCCACTGCTGGGCTCGGGTCTCCTCTCAGGAGAGGGTTAAGGCCATACATCCCGAAGCTGGCCAAGTGCGGGTTGGGGACTGACAAGGACTGACAAGACCACGTTGTGGCTACGTAATCTTACCTTTGGATGTTTTTAAGCCGCCCAAAGGCTTCCAACTAAGCTTCACGACTGTTATCCTATGATAACAACCGGGAGCGACTGCTTAACGTGACCTCCGAATCACGGAGACGCTCATGGTAAAATGCCACCAGCTATCACCCATCCAGGTACTGACCGCGCCGTCGTTGCTTACCCTCGGTGATTGTTTCTAATCACCGAATGCAACTGGGCTATAAGCGCCTCATTCTGGCGCGAGTCATTTACGTAGCTTAAACATAAAAAAACAGGCGACAATTTGTTTTACATAACAGTTATTTATTTAAGCATGTCTGTACTTTGTTTGTTATAGAAAAGAAAAACATACAAATATAAAACTCGCTAAGAAAACAATGAAAGGTGTAAAAAACGTTATACGATAATATAGAACTGGTAACACTGATCAACAATACGGAGTGATACCACCTGTGGGTGTCGTAAGAGCCCATTGAGGGACCAAACTACCAGGATAACAGGACTGCGAATAAATAGAAAGCTTTTTCTTAAACCACTACACGAAGACTTACAACTTACAAAAAAAACCTAACCTAATGACTTATAACCCCACATGGATAAATACTGTTGTTACTATGAGCCTTTTTTTGGTTTTACTTGTGGAAACCCCCTCGGGTCTCCACCCCACCGGGGCTTGCGGCGGGGCGGTGTGTCGGAATCGAACCGACTAAAACCACCAGTCTGCGCCTGAGACGGAAGGGATCCGGAAACCGCTTTCTTACGCCATCCGGACCCCTCCCAGTTGTTACTTTGAGCCTTTTGTCCATTAAATATTAATCTTTGAAGTTCCACGCGGTACAGGGTATATCCCCAGAGACTAAGATGTCTGTAAAAAAATGGCAGTCATAATGACTACCACTGTTACGCAGTAGTAGCATATGGTAGCATATACGTACCACTGTACTTGAGGTCTCGGATTCGATTCCCGGGTCGGGCCAAATGTTTGTACGATCTGCAAATATTTGTTTTTTTTCTTTTTTTTTTTTTATATTTAAGCTGCCAAAATGACTCTGCCCTGCCTGATGGAAAGCATGAGCAGAATCCAAGAGTGGTGGTCACCATCCTATATGCGAAAAAGAACAATGCAGTATGGTGACCCACACTATGGCGGCCTGGGGGGAAAGGGGATGGTGAGGGGGATAGGGGGCGTTGGATTGGGGTATGGGCCTCCGGTATCCTCACTCACTCGATGAAACACAGCGCAAGCGCAGTTTCACACCGGTTTTCTGTGAGGCCGTGGTATCACTCCGGTCGAGCCGGCCCATTCATGCCGAAGCGTGGCTCTCCCACGGTGAGTTTGGGTGTTTTCAATGAAAAAAGTGTAAATGTTTTTATATCAGTTTACTAGTAACCCACAACACAAATAAATAAATATTTTTTTCAATATTTTTCGGGCTTTTTAACTCACAACGCCATCTAGTCCCAAACTAAGCAGAGCTTATGGGTACTAGACAACTGATATTATTAAATATATATACTTTTTTAATAAATACATACATATTATACATAGAAAACACCCAAACTTCGAAAAAAATATTGGCAGATCATACAAAGATTTGGTCCGACCCAGGACTCAAACCCGAAACCTCATGGGCAGCAGTCGCGTACGCTACCGCTGTGCCATCGAGGCAGTTATTATACCTCTGCTTAGTTTGGTAGTAGATGGCGTTGTGTGTTAGGTGTCCGAAATATTTATTTATCTATTTATTAATGACTGCCGATAGAAGTCATCATCATCATCATCAAATTAATGTGTTCAATTAGAAATTGTATAATGTTTAATTTTAAATTATCTACATCAAACATTAGCATGCCGGTGACGCGAACTCATAAGATTTTTTCATATCAAAAAGTGCTCAACGCTGCTAAAGAAGCTCTCTTAAAAAAGAGAAATAAACGTCTCAGATACCTTTAAGAGATAGAAACATAAATATTAGACAAGTACAACCAAAGACAAAAGCTAGTAATTTATATTTTACGAATGTAAACATCATTTTAAGACATATAATCTGTCAAGTAACAACTTCGCGCCAACTAAGAAACCATAAACTAATAAAAAAAATATAGAAACTATAACGTTTTCGAATTCTAATTTGAATTCAAATAAAGAATTGTTTAATTAAGCTACCGGCGCGCGTGCCTTCAAGTAAACATGACAGGCAGAACTGAGGTCGCTGTTTGCCGTGTTCAAGTGTTCAGTCAATATTGACAGTCAGTTTTCACCACGACAATATCCATCAAACGGGTTTTTTTTTCACCGATAATCTAATTTTTAGAGTGAAATGTTACTTTTTCAAGTATTTGTGGTAATGATTTTGTAATGTTCAATTTTGTCAGTCCGTGCATGCTTGTTTCCATAACGGTGTCTAAAAAAACACATGTTTTTTGAAGACGAATTTAGGTACAGCGGTTATACCGTTCAATCTATAAGCAAACATACTTATGTTAATAATTGATTTCAAAAAGAATCACAGTTCAGTTGTTATTATAATTAACTATTTGAAGAATTGAATTCCATATTTAGCCTGCGCTTTTAAATTTATCTATACAAATAATTTAAATGGGAATGTCTGTTTGTGATATTAAAATAATACTATACTGTCATTTTTTACAATGTTCGTCTTTCTGTCTGTCTGTTTGTTACGGCTAATCTGTGGAACGGCTGGACTAATTTCGGCGGGACTTTCACTGTTGGTATAAGGAGTAACTTAGGCTTTTTTAGAATAGCTGCGTCCATCGGCATTACCTTCGTTTACAACCACAAACACAGTTAACACCGCCGGGTTAGGCTAGTGGAGAATAAAGCCTATTGTTATCTAAAAGTACGACGTTACGCTGCAGCGCTTTGTAATTAGTTGTGTCGTCTAACAAACTGTTAACACAAAAAGCGCTAGAGCGCTTATTATAAGGGATATGTTTCCAGCGCTCGAGAACGTAAGGGCCGTTAATTTCATGACTGCACATAATGGTTTTGACAGTCTACGCATATTCCACATTAGCGCCTAAACTACTAAACCTATTTTAATGAATGAGGTGTCAATAGATACTTAATAATGACGAGAGTGTCATAGGCAATTATACATTATAATCAAAAGCTTTTATTTAATCAGTTTAGTCTTTTAAACTTTTTCTTGTCTTAATATTTGAAATATTTACAGATTATACAAACATTTGGTCTGACCCGGGAATCAAACCCGAGACCTCAAGTACAGTAGTCGATTACGCTACAGCACCGCCACCGAGGCAGTATAAAATAAAATAAATATTTCGGCGACCCACCGAGATGTTAATATTTCAAATGTTTGCAATCAAAATAAAAGTTTTAATTAAGCTATCAAACCTATTCAGAGATTATTTCCCTCAAAAACACATGTTCGAAATTCAAACACGAAGAAAACCAAAGACAAGGTAAACTCGTTCATTTGGCGCGAAATCTCAGAACAAACATGGCGGACTTTCGATGTCAATATTATTTTAGCCAACAATATTTCTACGGGTAACGGATGTGTGTGCGTCAAAATGACGATTTTTAACAGAATTACGTGATTTTTTGGTAAACCATCGCTTATGGTGGTCTTGATGCGGTTATGAGTAACATAGACTTTCTTTTTTCTTGGCGGGCCTGTTCGTCTAGCGGCTAGTGACGCCAACTGCATAGCCAGGGTTATTAGATTCGATTACTACCCAGGACAAGCAGTTATTAAATGCCTATGATCATTTGTTCTGTGTCTGGGTGTAATTTATTTATAATATGTATGTATGTAGAAATATATAAGTATGTTTGTCAGGTTCTATCTAGTTAGCCTTGTAAGAAATGTGTGGGGTTGTATTTCTCGTGGTTTCTTTATGTAAGTGCCTTGCCAAAAACATAATTAATATCTAATTCAACAAAACAAACTTCAATGTGTTATGATAAATTGTAAACAAATACTCCAGATGCGACAACAACCGCGGGTAACTAGTCTAAAGTTAGTTATAAGCAATTGTCACATAAAAGTTGATCGGTTAAGTCGTTCCAGTACAAATATTACCCGGAAGAGAAAAACCCTTGACCGTCTATATACACACCGTAGCCGCCATCTAGCGGCGAATAGTACTATTAATTAAAACCACTCTGGCGAAGAGTAGCTGAACTATTTTACTACTACTTTCCTAAAGACTTAACCTTGTTGCGACGTATGAATAGCTTTCTTGTTTGAATCTGTACAAAAATAATTTGAATGTCCGCATTATAACCAGAATTATAAAATACAATTACATTGTTTCTTTTGTGTAATTTCAATATAAAAAAGTACTTATATAACCTCAATTTCTGAATTACAGTGAATAATCAATAAATGATCATGATAAAGGATATCGCTGTGTTGTCGATGATATATTATCTACTGTAACCGTTTTCTTTATTTTATTATATAAAAAACAAATTGAATACTCATATGAGAAACATGACATGATTAAAAAACGATTATCATTTTATTTTTTATTTAGATTATTGTCATTATTAGCAAAGAAAAAAGATAAAATTTCAACTATTTAATTATATACTTATTTATCTAATCTAAAACATAAAATACCTTTAAACGAGAAATTCTTGTACATACCCATATAATCTGAATATCGGAAACTAGCGTTTCGAGAGCGATAAATTGATTTAGCTAGGATTCATTTTTAGAAAATTCACAAGTAAAAATACAAAACTCGGTCATACCACTAGTTTTGTTTAAAGAAAATAATGTTCAGGTTTCATAAACTCATAAACTGCTGCACCGACACATCTTAAATTTCTAAATTTTTACCAAATCATTGAACAAACCTGTGGATATTCTATGATTATTGTTAGCTAGACATTTTTCATTTTAATTTTTGACATACATTCAATATTTTTGACATTGCATGTGAGTTAAGTTCATTCAAGTAGTTTTAATTTAATAAATGTCATTACAAAATGTAACAAACAAAATATTTGCATACCATGAATATACTGGTACAATGTATATGGACCATGTTAAAATTTAAGATAGTACTGTGTACACCTATATTCTGGCATCTTCTTCAGCCTATTGCCATCCATAGCTGAACGAAGGCCTCCCCCAAAGAGCGCCAACCATCCCGGTCCTGGGCAGTCCGCATCCATCCACCGCCAGCCACTTTCCTCAAGTCGTCGATCCATCGTGCCGCAGGGCGCCATTCTGGCATATAAATGATTATTATTAAAACACGATACATAACACCCAGAGATTGTTTCTGATCTCTTTTACCGTCAGTTTTTGTTTCTAATTCCTTATCAATCAAACCACAATGAGCCACAGTGAAACATGGCAAGGTCAATACATCTAGTTATCAAAATAAATACTCTAATGCTACTTCATAATTATCTCTATCGTCATAATCATTAACAACTGCTTACCATACGACACTCATTAGAAAGGAAGATTTGCCCTTCTTTACGCTAGCCAGATGGTTTGGTATAGTGTTTGTGTCATGTGTTCCTTCTCTTCGCAGTGCTTTTGTCCTGGTATTTCGCTTTCTCAGTCGGCTCTTACCATACCCACGGTGTGAATAGGGGTGGTGACACTGCAGGGGTGGTGTAATCCGTTCCCATAAAGATGTGTGACGTTAATGAAGTGTTTTTTTTTCTAATAACATCTTGTTTTATTTTTTTACAGTCGTTGATGCGCTCTATGTCGGTGGAACAACGGTGGCAGGACCTGGCTTCTCTTCTGACCATTCCGCCCCCACCTCCGCCGGAACAGTACCAGCACTATCACCACCATCATCAACACCCGCATAATATTACGTGAGTTGTATATTCATGACTGTTTATCTGCTCGGTGGCGCAGCGGTAGCATAAGAGACTGCTGTGCTTGAGGTCTCGGGTTCAATTTCAGAGTCGGACCAAATGTTTGTATGATCTGCAAATATTTGTTTCGGAGTTTGGGTGTTGTCTATGTTTTATGTGGGTGTATTTACAAAAAAAAAGTGTTTATGTATTTATATCAGTTGTCTAGTACAAGCTCTGCTTAGTTTGGGACTAGATGGCCTTGTGTGTTAAATTTCCAAAATATTTATTTATTTATTTAAATGAGGGTGGGAGAGGTTCATTGCAGTTATATTTTGTCATAAATATTTTGGTCCCACCTTCGTATGTGAACAAACAAACATAACTGGATGGACGATGGAACACGTTGATCAAGAACACTTGCAAAAAAAGTTCACTGCACTGCAATGTTTTGGCTTCAAATCCTATAAGGGATAACACTTTGTGTGATCCACAAATTGTAGCTCTAAAGTCCCTCTCGACACAATATACATTGAAATTGCAAAAGTGGTATTTTTTCACAATAAAGAGAAAATAAAAAATTAAATTTACAGAAGTCGCGAATTCGATTTACGCTCAGTGCAAATTATATTCAGAAGTGTGATTACTACAGTTCAAGCTCTCAGCAGTCTAACAGTCTGGTTCATATACGCTTGCCTAATTTTGCTAAACCTAGTTTGTATGAGATGTGTCAAATATTAAAATGAACATAGCCGGTTGGCCACATATGAGTACAGTGCTGTTGTCCTGGTAGTTCGCTCCCTCAATCGGCTCTTGCGACACCCACGGGGTGAACAGGGGTTATGATAGTGTATGCTTATCGTTATACAGAGTATTGTATTATGTTTTTAAATTTGTATTCCCCTTACAGAGCACATGGCGCGGCTGGCGGATATCCTCCTAACTACCACGCCGCGATCCCGGCGCCTGTTCCAGAGAAACACCCAGACGCTTATGGTGAAAATGATATATTTCTTTTAAATTAGGCTTGGTATGAGCGCTATTACATTTATTGTCTTTAAAAAATAGTATAATCTCTTTTTAGAACTTACTTAAAACCGCTTGTTCAAGGTTATTTCGTCGGTTTTGTAGCGATCTGTCACAGATATCAGGTTATTTTAAAGACTGGCATGCTTCGATGTGTAATATCTTGAAAACTTAATTAAAAACCGTCGCGTAGTTTCAAAGATCCAAAGCGTACAAGTACAGAAGGAGAATTTCATTTTATACCATATCAAAATTTCGTTGCATTCTTACAAATAAATAGAATTGAATTATCTGTTTGTAATTTCAAATTAACAGCCATTCAATAAATGGATATGAAATCATGTAGGTACTTACATAAAAAAAACGATGTCTCTCTGACTGTTTTATCCGACTAATCTTAACGGCTGCTAATATTTTAGACTCAATACTAATGATTATTTTTTTCAAATATTTGTTAACAAGTTGAGCCTGAGTCCTTAGTTTAGAACTAGACGAACAAAGGAATAATCGAAAGCAATAATGTTAAAAAAAAACTATAACTTTGACGTCTTCCGACTTGACACTAATGACATATGTCATTATTTTTGTTTTATAGCCGGAGCTGCCGCGCCGATAGATGGCGCTTATAAGGTTGAGTCTGCGCAACATCCTCAACCACACGATGGTCTTTATTATCAGGTATGATCATCGACCATCTATCATCCTCATTATATGTATCCTTCGAAAAGTGTACAGCATCGCTGATTTGAACACGACAGGGGCGGTACTACGCTTTTTTTTTATGACTGGCGAAAATCCTCATGGATATCCTCTGCCCTAGGGAAGGGGTCTATCAGACTTTTACTGACTAAAACTCCCGGTGTTCCGTCTTTCACCTACGCCTGGGATCACGGGAACTTCAAATGCATCCGCAATCCCCGAATGGTGCCGGCCCGCTGCTGCCGGCCACATCTCGTCAGCGAGAGGAGTGAGGTGTTTGACTCCCCTCGAGACTTCAAAGAGGGAAACTACGCGCCGCCACCTCGGGTCCGGTTGGTTAGGGGACAACGAACATCCCCAAGTCCACAGCCCCTGGACCCAGTTAGGGGGGCCGGTGGAAGTCAGCGTATGCACTTCTCCGACGCCCGGTGCGCCTTCTGCGGACCGAGAGAGAGGTTAGGATCTCCCTCTCCCTTTCCGCAGCCTCCTTCTGCGAGTGACGGTTTCGCACGGACACCACCGCGTGCCAGGACTCCTCGCCGTCGATTGGAGAATTAAATACGGCTGGTAGCGAGAGGTCACTGCCTATTACAGAGATGAGGGCAAGGCGCTGCCCCTCCCAAGCGGCACACTCTGCCAGACCCTCGCACAGAAGGTCTCACTGCTGAGTGCAAGACCGTAGGCCTAATCATGCAGAAGCATGGCTAGGCCGCCATGTGTGGGTCACCATGATGAATTGTTGCATTCGCAATGAGTATGGTGACATCAAGCAGAGTAAAGTCACTATAGCTTTTTATATATAAAAAACCCGACTGCGTTAATATCTGTTATCTTTATTTAATTCATTGAAGAACTGAAAAGATTTTTTAATTTTGATGTACCCAGTGTCACTCTCACGATTAAGACGAATCTATTGACACCACTCACATAAAAATACGACAAGCCGTTTAGGCTCTAGGGCGTGCCAAAAACATATACACATATACTCGTACATACTCAAAAAACATAACCCTACTTGTTTCCCAGTCGGATAAAAAGGAAGTTAGTATATGGTTTATGTCGAGTTTTCCTGGGAGTTCGCTGCCTCAATCGGAGCTTAGGACACCCACGGCATGTAAGAGGTGGTATCACTCCGTCTCGTTAATCCGTCACTGAGAGAATTGTGCAATAGTACTGATAATCTTTTTATCTGTTTTCAGAATTCAACAGCTGAGATGCCTCCTGGTCCAACGAACCAGGATGGTTTTCTTCAGTCTATTCTGAACGACGAGGACCTGCAGCTAATGGATATGGCAATGAATGAAGGTAAGCAATTATATTTGACCGCACGGTTCATCAACAACCCATTTTGTCCCACTGCCAGGCTCGGGTATCCTCTCAGGAGAGGGTCAAGGCCATATGTCCCCACGCTGGCCAAGTGCGGGTTAGGGACTGGCAAGAATACGTTGTGGCTACGTAAATCTTGCCGTTGGATGTTTTAAGGCCGCCCAAAGGCTTACAACTAAGCTTCACGACTGTTATCTTATGATAACAACCGGGACCGTCTGCTTAACGTGACCCCCGAATCACGGAGCCGCTCATGGTAACATGCCACCAGCGGTCACCCATCCAGGTTCTGACCGCGTCGTCGTTACTTACCCTCGGTGATTGTTTCTAGCCACCGAGTGCAACTGGGCTATGAGCGCACGGCTGGCATAGTGGTTTAGGCGTTACTGCGCCAAGTTTTGTGGGTTCAAATCCTACATGGCACAACAATTTGTGTGATTCACAAATTGTTGCTGTTATATCTTTATAAAGTCCCCTAAGACAGGATGTATATTTCTAATGCAAGAGTTATCTTTTAAAATACAATACAATTTTAGAATGTCACAGGGCTTAAGATTTTTGGGCTCTTCCCCTTTAGCTAAGTGGCATTCTACAAACGTAAACGCTAATAGAAAATCACAAATTAAAAAAAAACCGACTTTAAGAACTGTAACAAATAAAGTACCAGCTTTAAAAAAAATCTATTTAATCGGTTTACCCAGACGAAAGGTATGAAGGTAACAAACATATTGCTAAGTCACAACAAAATATTAGATTGGAGAAAGAGAATTAACGGGAAAGTCTTACAAGTTGGCCAAGGGACCATTAAGCATCCATCAGTAAGTTTCTGGTATACCATCATCTTCAAAAATCCCATAATGTCCCACTTCTGGGCTCGGGTGTCCTCTCAGGAGAGGGTTAAGGCCATACGTTCCCACGCTGGCTGAGTGCGGGTTGGGACTGGCAAGACAACGTTGTGGCTACGTAATCTTGCCGTTGGATGTTTTTAAGCCGCCCGAAGGCCACCAACTAAGCTTCACGACTGTTATCGTACGATAACAACCGGGACCGATTGCTTAAGGTGATCTCCGAATCACGGAGACGCTCATGGTAACATGCCACCAGCGGTCACCCATCCAGGTACTGACCGGTCAGGACTGACTGACCGCTGTCGTTGCTTACCCTCGGTGATTGTTTCTAATCAGTGCAAAGTGCCATACCATGATATAACTGAAATTGAATTGCTCATGTATGCATGAATGAATGGGCTATCTAGAAATATCTATTATCCGTCCACTATCTCGTCTATGCCTCCTATAGCCACTTCATTTATCTGATTACCTTTTTATATAAAATCACTAACAAACTGCGCCGTAGTGCGCTTAACAAATACTTTAATACAAAAAATCACAGATTCCGTACTCTATGCCCTTTCGATTGAGAACATCATTACATGTAATCGAGTCATCGTTATTTGTACTCGTCTTTTCTATATAAATAAGATATTATTATTTGTATAACGAGTGTATATGAGGCTTATGACGCGATAAATATAAGACATTGATTGTGATAATTCAAACGCTACAGTGCTTCGTGTTGGCTCCGTGTATCAGTGTGTCCATTGCCTCAGTAGAAAAAAAAATATCTTTCAAAAAATCTTGGCGCCTATAGTTTGAAGTTTCAAAGTTTCAAAAAATTCCGACTTGTATTTATTCAAAAATAGTATTTTTTCTGCTATAAAAGAACTATGTGCCTGGATTTGATAAATTTGAAGCATTTAAATTAAACATGGAAATCTATTCGTATGTTTATCGACTGTTTGTAATGCCCTGTTATATTGTGAAGTGATAAAACAATCGTGAACTAAAGTGAATACCAAACTGTTTGCTGTCAATTTGACGTTTTGAGCCTCCGTTCTTAATTGGAGCGGTTTTTAAATTTGACGAGTGTTTTTTTTTTAAAGTTTAGAAAGGAATACCCATGCTATTCTTCCGAAATACTGTAAAGAGTACGCGAGTGCATAGCGAGGGTACATTGTGTATGTGCCGTCTTTGTATGGCTTCTAGAAAGCAGAAGACAACTTGTGAATCGATGATAAAAGTGTCAACTTCAGTACTGAAGAGATATAACTTTTGTTTATGTTCATTTAAATATAGACTTTTATTTGATCGTTGACGTTTGTAAAATTTACCTAAGATAAGGCAACAATGGTTTGTTTGATTAGAGATCATGACTATTAAATATGTACATATTTATGTAAACGTCATGGAAATTCCGACTGCAATATTGTAACGAGTGAAATTAGAAATTTCATGAAAATATATGCGGAGAATTATCGAGAAGCAATCGATGAAAAATACTTTATATAGATAAATAAAGGAATATCGACGATTGAGCAGATTTTGGACGATTAAAAATGAATCTAACCGTAGCGAGATACTACCCGCCGCCATTTTATCCGATGTCGCCATATTATAACACGATCGTGTATCCGGATCCGATGGAATACTTGTGCTATTACAAATTTTACGATGGTAAGAAATGTAATGTTCTAACAACACATACATTTGATAAAATTCTTTATTTAGTTAGTTATCTGGTTTGATAAAGTTAGGCCTCTTTAAAGCCTTTTGACATTTACTCGCGGTAAAGAACCTTTTACCCTTAAAAATATCACGAGAGATAAAGTTATGTACATAAAGTCATATTTGAAGATAAATAAAAATACACTGTCTCTAACACTCCTCTGAGTTCAATTTGCGTCGCACTACAATCTATTTACGTTATTTGTTTGCGCAATCTATTATATACCTTATGACTATTTACTAGAATATATTTTCCTTTGAACAATCGTTTACTATGTACATTAAGAGAGGTTGTCAGATGATTTTATCCCCAGGGGGTTATGACGACAATGGCAATGTCAATGATTGGGAGTCCTGGGTTTATATCATTTAATAGAAAGACGGACCTTGGCAAGAGCATTTTTCTGGGAATTGAGAAATTGTTCTTATCGTTGTTTCTACCAAGGGAGCATGAGAAAATGGTGCCTCAAGTCTCAAATGTCCAGATGCGTTTGATGCAATTACTTCACATGAATTCGATGTTATATAATCGGTTATTCGACTTCACTCTAAAATACTATTGAGTTATTAACTAACGTTACGCAAAGCATATCATATCGATATATGTCCGCCCTATTCAAACCATAGGTGTTCTAAGAGCCGACTGAGGGAGCAAACTTTTTTTTTTTTTTTTTTATTTAAGCTGCCAAAATGACTCTGCCCTGCCTGATGGAAAGCATGAGCAGAATCCAAGAGTGGTGGTCAGCATCCTCAATGCGAAAAAGAACAATGCAGTATGGTGACCCACACTATGGCGGCCTGGGGGGAAATGGGATGGTGAGGAGGATAGGGGGCGTTGGATTGGGGTATGGGCCTCCGGTATCCTCACTCACTCGATGAAACACAGCGTAAGCGCTGTTTCACACCGGTTTTCTGTGAGGCCGTGGTATCACTCCGGTCGAGCCGGCCCATTCATGCCGAAGCGTGGCTCTCCCACGGTATAAAACTACCAGGACAACAACACTGCGAAGAGAAGGAACACTATAAACAAATACTATACCATCTTGTATGGTCAATGTTTTACAGTAGACCATAACCTCTTACCGAGGAGAGTGTTTCCGGTCCCGATCGTGAAACAAAGACGGCGATTGGTCGGAAGGACGCTCTGCGTGTAACCCAACAAAACGTTATCTGATATTTCAATTGTAATTCAACTAATAATACGGACTTAAAGTATTAAAATATATGATAAAAAATATAGCACCACATTATACATACAGTTTCGTAATGTGCCACGTCATTATTCCATTTCAGTAATTTGTAGTGATAACAACGGTGTTATTCTAGATTAGTTATCGCCGAAGCGTATTTCAAGTCATCACAACGAATTTCAATGATTTTTAATATGTTATACGACATGATTCGACAAGAAAATAGCATATTATTATCTTTTACGTTTATTGTTGTTGATCAACATTTACAGAAAACTGATGACTGACGTAACTTGACATGCCTATCCATTTTTACGACAGGTGCAAAAACTGTATCAAAAATGCGTAACTTGTAAATCCATATCAGAACTACGAATTAGTCATAGGAATACATGCTACGATTTTCTGATTAATTAGATTTTATTATGGTTTTATACAAAGTTTAATTACTGTTTATAATTACTGTACGAAACTGTATATAATTGTGCCGTCGGTCTTCGATGTACAGACTTTTACCAAAAGAGCCACTTCGCTGAGTCTATAATAGCATTTTTACTAACTTAACTTGCCACTAACTAAAGAAATATATTTGAGAAGTCCACTTCAATAACCACTCCAATACTAGGTATCAGATCTAACAAACAGTGCTTGATTCATCTAATGCGTTGGACACTATTATGAAGGCCAAAATATCTGTCTGAACTACAAAACATATAACTTCAAGTTGTACTTTTAAAATCATTCACCGATTATTTACGTGTTTAAGTTTTACATTAGAAAACAGATATTGTTAGCGAAATACCAAACTTTTAATTTGGTGTACCGCAAGGTAGCATTGTAGGGCTCACGCCTATAGATTTCTTACCGATGCTGATTGATTTAGTATTGTGACAGATACTGCATCGTGGCAACCATATTACTATTATATTCGGATAAATATAAGCCAAAAGTCGCTGTCTATTTATAACGAATGAGTTTATGTATATTTTAAGCATTTTCTGACGCATATCTTAAACCACCAATTGGCAGAAAGCCGTCCAAGTAAGTCCTTATACTAGACTCTACCATTACTAAACCAGCCTAAAATTCTTGAAAATTCTGAAATCAGTTTTTTTATGGGATAGGTGGCAAACGAGCAGATGGGTCGCCTGATAGTAAGCTATTACTGCCGCCCATAGACACCCGCAACACACACAGAAGCATCACAAGTACGTTGCCGATCTTTTGAAAAGAGTTCGCTGTTTTCTTGAAATATCTCTGCATTCGTCCCCCTCGGCTAGTACTATAAAAACAAAAATGGACTTGCACCTTTACATATAACGACATGGTGACAGCTATTTAGACTACTTTAACAAAAGATAAACACACAGATAACATATCAGTTTTACGTGTAATCATTTACATTTTATTTTTTC
Organism: Hyphantria cunea; assembly: GCA_003709505.1. NCBI lineage: Eukaryota > Metazoa > Arthropoda > Insecta > Lepidoptera > Erebidae > Hyphantria > Hyphantria cunea. The sequence continues at coordinate 426,863 of PKRV01000444.1, read as the reverse complement.
ACTAATCATCGAAAATCTGACTTATTTGCACACAGAATTGCCTGTTTCCTTTACAAAAATAAAATATTGCCTGTGATTCGTAGTAATTTTTATGTAAGTGATTGGTTTTAATCAAATAAAATGAATGTCGGAACATCAAAATGAATGCCAGTTATATTTGTCTCACCTGCTCGCGTAGGCCTATTTCTTTTTGAGTGCCCGAGTTCCGCGTGATTATTTTTTCTAAATTAGTGGACTTTTTTAGTGTTTAGTATCTTTTATTAAGGTGTGGTCTCAAAAAGTTTGAAATGTATTACGATAATTGTGTGCTGTGTGTTATAAAATCGGAATATGACTATCAGTGGCGGAATTACTTATATGCGAAGAAAGGTTAGTACCGTTTGTGTTCTCATCATCGTTACATCTACAGCCTTTGACAGACCACTGCTGGTCATACACAGCGTAAGCTCTGTTTCATACCGGCTTACACCGTGAGATACTCTATCTGCTCCTTTGCCATCTATATCTACAATCCACCGTGGGAGAGCCACTCTTCAGTTAGCATCGGCCGGCTCGACCGGAGCAATCCTACGGCCTCACAGAAAACCGGTGTGAAACAGCACCTGCGCTGTATTTCACCGAGTGAGTGAGGATACCGGAGGCCCATAATCCTATCCTTCCTCTCATCCCCCTCCCCAAGGCCGGCAACGCTCTTCTGATGCCACTGGTGTTGCGGATGTATATGGGCGGAAGTATCGCTTACCATCAGGCGATAAGTCTGCTAGTTTACCCTCTATTCCATAAAAAAAATCGCCGGCCCATGCCAAAGCGTGGCTTTCCCACGGTTTTTAAGTTGTCTTTCTCTTCGCAGTTATGTTGCCCTAGTAGATCGCTCCCTCAGCCGGCTCTTCCGACACCCACGGGGTGAATAGGGGTGGTATCACTCCGACATTAAAGGTATTAAGAATGTTTCTGTAGGTACCAACCTATCGACAGAGGGATATTTCCTGTAAACGTGGTATTCTCTGGAAATCTGAGTCTCACTTGGTCTCTCAACTGAAGAATTGCTTAGCTCTTACCGTGAGCCCCAAGTAAGAGAAATATGTGAGGTATTGAAGGTTCTCCAGTAACGAATTCCTCTACGTTTAAGCGAACGCTTCACCGCTTTATACTGCATTAAATAGTATGCGTTCAAAACCAAAAGTTTATGTGGTGCTCATATTATCGTTCCGACTCTGGGTGTTCGCGACACACGATATATACTTAATGGAGGAGTTGTATTTTAAAAAATTAGACCAAGTTTTAACTTAATCTCACTCTAATTTAATCAAAAAAATAATTGCTTTTAATTCTGTGAGGCTATGACATCATATCCGTCGAGCCGACTTATGACATAACCCCAACGTGCAGCGTGGCTCCCCCGCGGTGCAAATTATATGATAATGATTATGAAATCTAATGAATCACTAACTATTGTTATCATTAAATTGTAAAAAAAAGTAGTCGTTTTATACACAGTTACGAAATTATATTACTGTTAGTTATAGAGTTAATGATTTTATCTGTGCAAGACAGGAATCTTGTTTAGTCATATTTATTTATTTTGTTTTTGAACTTTATGCCCATGTGTACGTCAGCGGGCTTAATGCCCAAGACATTCTCTACCAGCCAACCTTTAAAGTGATAAAACGATATAATAAAGGACCGCTCATAGCCCAGTTACACTCGGTGATTAGAAACAATTACCGAGGGTAAAAAATGACGGCACGATCAATACCTGGATGGGTGACCGCTAGTGGCATGTTACCATGAGCGTCTCCGTGATTCGGAGGTCACTTTAAGCAGTAGGTCCCGGTTGTTATCATAGGATAACAGTCGTGAAGCTTAGTTGAAGGCTTTTGGCTTGAAAACATCCAACGGTAAGATTACATAGCCACAACCTTGTCGTGCCAGTCCCCAACTCGCACTTGGCTAGGGTAGGGACGTATGGCCTTAACCCTCTTCTGAGAGGAGACTGGAGCCCAGCAGTGGGACATCATGGGTTGTTAATTAATAAAAGACCATAAGGTACCCTGCATTGGGCGTGTCTCGACGCCCACTTGGCCGATTTCTTTTTCTAATACACTTATTTCTTATCTTGTTATCTAATCCCTTTAATGTCCGATAACAGACTAACCTTGGCCCCGATCACGTAGTTTTTATTTAAATGGAATAGCGGGCAAAAGAGCTTACGTATCGCTTGATGATAAGCGATTACCCCCGCCCATGGACGCCCGCAACACCAGGTTTTACAAATGTGTTGCCGGCTTTTGGGGGATGAGGGAGGGCATGTGTGGGCCTCCGGTATCCTCACTCACTCGGCTAACAGGTCTGTGAGGCCGTGGTATCACTCCGGTCGAGCCGGCCCATTCGTGCGGAAGTATGGCTCTCTCACGGTGAACTGAGTTTGGACTTAAAATGATGACAAGAAGTACTTGTTTAAAATGTCTCTGCTTACCCTTTCAATGATAATAGCTTGAATAAAGATATATAGGTTTCCATACTTAATTTATAAATTAAGTAGATACTTTAGCTCTCGAGGAAGGACATAAACTAATATTTACTGCGATAAATAACAAACACGCGGCCGGAACCATGGACGAAAGACATTTTTAGGGTACCGTACCTTAAAAGGAAAAACACGGAACTCTTATTCTTGACTGCCTCGGTGGCCCAGCGGTAGCGTATACGACTGCTGTTTCTGAGGTCTCGGGTTCGATTTCCGGGTCGGATCAAATGTTTGTATGATCTGCAAATCTTTGTTTCGGAGTTTGGGTGTTTTCTATGTATGACATGTATGTATTTACAACAAAAAAAGTATATAAGTATTATATCAGTTGTCTAGTACCCATTATACAAGCTCTGCTTAGTTTGGGACTAGATGGCGTTGTGTGTTAGAAGTCGGAAATATTTATATTTATTTATTGAATCACTTTGTTATTGTCCGTGTGTCTGTCTGTTGAGACCCCTTCCCTCAGGAACGCGTGGAGGTATGAATCTGAAATTATTATGAAATACTCAAGTCTATTGTCCTTTGGAGCTGTGAATAAATCATACTTCTAAGCCAACGTAATCAGCAGATACAGCTGTTTATCCTATACATTTTCGACACTCGCAAGGGAATAAAAACCTGCAGTATATATCCCGTTAACTCAAAATCATGAAATTTTTCAAGAGATTTCATTTTTTGCAATAAAAATACCATAACTTTTACCTACAGGTTTGTACGGAACCTTCGGTGTGCGAGTCCGACTCGCATTTGGCCATATTTTTATCTGTATAGTGTAAAAACTAAGAAATAACATTGATATTCTTTGTTCCAGGCATGTACACAATGCGGATGCTGGATGGAGCGGGTGCTCATCACCCCCCACATCACAACCATACCCACATGATGATGACAGGTAAGCTTTCGTCATCACCATCAGGAAATACTGAATTTAATTCAACATGTGTCCTAGCTACTACAAGGTTTGGATACCGCTAGGTTATTTACTTACCGGCCAGGGGGTCTCCGGCGGGTCGGTTTTCCGCCTCATACTGGTGAGAGATTCGAGAGGTGGGAGAATTATATATAAAGTGTGTGACTGCTTGTCCCCAGAACGTGATTCAGCATCAGACAGTGCTGTATCTTCCATGGGTTCTGAGAGGGTCCCTTCCCTCTCGGACGGCGAGTGGTGCGATGGCAGTGACTCTGCTCAGGAGTTTCACAGGTCAGTCTAATAGTCGTGATTCTTCTCGTAGACCCCAGCTAGGATATCGGAGTATCTTTTCCAGGCTATGGTCTGTTTCTGTAGTATTCCGCGTCTCCTGTAGGTCATAGGTCAGCCTTTTATCTTAGCTATCTTTTGGTGGATATCGAGAGTTATTGGTGGTATTCATCTCGTTGGTGGTGTAAGAGCCAGGAGACAGCAGAATTGCGAAGAGAAGGAGAACTTGACCCAACCCTTGGTATAGTAGGCCAAAGTCTATATTCTAAGGAGAAATTTACGTCCAGCTCTGGACTAATAAAGACTATTGTAGTTGATGGGTTCTTGGGGGAGAACGCGTCTAGGCAAACGTACTGTAGGACGTCCACAGGCCAGGTGGAGTGATGATTTGCGCAAGACGGATGGCAAGAGCTGTATGCGAGAAGCCGAGATTCGAACTAAGTGGCATGCGATTGGAAAGGCATATATTCAGCAGTGGACTGCAATAGGCTGATGATGATGATGTTGTTGATGGTGATGAAACAGAAGTTATGAAGCCTCAAAAGACAGTCATGTGATAAGAACATAAAGAATTAACAAAAGAACTATGTAATTATTTTCACGGCAATTAACTTAACACGGTTGCACTGACCGTGGTCACAGGCTGACGATGTCAGTCAGCCTGTGACCACTGTGACCTGGTCGAAACGTCAGGCAAAACAGAGTTATGTAAAACCTTTAAATAAGTCATCGCGTTAATTCCCGTGAAAATATTATCAATTCATGAAACGTGAAAGTTTTTTAATTTTTTTATTATATTACGATTACCGCCGCCCATGGACACCCGTAACACCAGAGGTGTCACAAGTGCGTTGCCGGCCTTTGGGGGATGGGGACGGGGATAGGGGGAGAGATTGGGCTTTAGGGTTATCTAGTGAGGCCGTGGTATCACTCCGGTCAAGCCGGCCCATTCATGCCGAAGCGTGGCTCTCCCATGGTACAAAGTTAGTAAAAGAGCCCAGCCCGCGTGTTTGTCAGTTATCGTGGTAAAGAGCAGCCCGTGTTCGTCCCCATAACTCCATGGCAAATTCCATCGAAATCGACGCAACGGTTTAGCCGTAACTTTTAAATTTATAATATTAGCATGGATTTAAAATAATAATAATTATGTAATCATTAATTAATCAATATTCTCTCCAACAGTTCAAAGTTTCGTCCATACGATGCGTCGTATGGACGCGATCGTGCCACCGTTCCACACCAGCCACAGAAGAAACACCACATGTTTGGGAAAAGATGCTTCCAGGTAATTATCCTCCACGGGAATTATATCTGCGATTCCTGGAATCACCTAAGCGATTGCTGGAATCAATTATGCGAAATCTAGAACATTGTGATTAAAATTGCACGAATGGTGTATTGGCTTAAGCGAACACCTCGACGCTTTCTACGGGTCTAGGTTTCTTTTGTGTCCGTTTCATGTATGTTTGTAAAATCCCCCGCGACCCAGGATATATTCCTGGTTAATAAACCTTTGCCGTTCATGGAATCATCTTTGAATTGAGAATGCTCTGTATAGTTTCGATGCTGGGATCAATTATTCAATAATGGAACCATGATTCGAAACATATCAACCAGGCTTATCACTCCGACACACAGAAGAAGCTGTTAATCTAAGATACTGGGAAAGGGGTCTGAAACGTTGCCAACATACTTGTCACTCTTGAGTTATATGAACGAAGGTGGGCACCTACCATCAGAAAAGTCTTCCCGTTTGTCCTCCTATAGGAGGACAAACGGGAAGACTTTTCTAAGGAAGACTATAGCTAAAACTATAAATGGCTTCTTACAGGAACAACCTCCAGCACCTCCCATGGAGCCGGTGGCACGTCCCGGGGTCGTCAAGTACGAATGCCCCGAACAGACCTATCACCACGAGAATATGCATATGCATAACGGTAATTTTAAATCTGACGGTTTCTTTAATATGCAAGTGGCAAGTGTGAGTCGGTTTCGCCTTGAAAGGTTCCGTATTGTTACATATTTTTTTTATCAACAGTAGAATTCGGCGCCCGCCACCAACTACCACCCCCGCAAGTGGCTAGTCTTCAACCACCCCTAGATCTCAACACGGCACATTCCAGCCATGCCTTACTGCAGGTAAAAATAAAACTTACCTTCATCCCTTAATATAACCGAAGTAACTTTGAACGAACGATTTAATTTTCATTTTTCCGGCGCCAGTTTCATCATCAAACGAAGTGCAATATATTATAAATTAGCTGAGCCCCGCAGTTTTACCCGCGGTTAAAAAAATCCTATCTCCGTGTCTTGGTTCTGAGCTACTTATCCTCGGTGGCGCAGTGGTAGCTTACGCGACCGCTGTCCATGAGGTCTCGGGTTCGAATCCTGCGTCGGACTAAGTGTTTGTAAGATCAGCAAATATTTGTTTTGGAGTTTGGATGTTTTCTATGTATTTACAAAAAAAAAGTATTTATGTATTCATATCGGTTGTCTAGTACCCATAATACAAGCTCCGCTTAGTTTGGGACTAGATGGCGTTGTGTGTTAGATGTCCGAAAATGTCCGAAAAATAAATTTTTAGCCAAATCGGTTCAGCCGTGCTTGAGTTATAAATAGTATAACTAAAAAGATTTTATTAGTTTAAATATATATACAAATTGACACCTAAAATGTACCTCGCAAGCTGTAAAATAAAGGAATGAAAAATGGTGCAAGCTAAATTTTAAATATTATTGATTACAAAAAAATGATTCCAGAAAACTGTAATATATATGGGTGACAATTATAAAAAAAATCTTTATTGAATATCACTGTACAGTTAAGGTTCGAGGGTCACATTGACCCCAATAGGGTCATTTTTACCCCAATCAGGGTCAAGCTTACCCTTAAAAAGAAAATGCTATTTAAAGGTAATCGAGTACTTGTTGAATGAAAGACTAACCTTATCGTTAGCATACAATTTAAAAAGACAACAACCACATGGTGCAGTATTGGGTTCGAAACCCATTTGTTTAAAAAAAAAATTTGTATGATGAATAATTCTAAGGGCCCTAGAGGTTTTTCTATAAAAAGGAAGGACTATTATTGTTTTTGGTCCGACCTCTATGTGAAGTTACACTTTGTGTGATACACAAATAGTTGTACTGAGTCTAGGTGTTCTTTGTAAAAATTTCTCGAACATGTCACACACGACAATTTGACCTCAAACTAGACATAACCTGTACTATAATAGTAACCAAACTGCCGATAAACATACTTATATATTACTAAATACGCAAACAAAACAAATGATCGCACTCATCAAACAAATATTTATTTTAAGTGTGTATCGATACTACCCACGATGTATGTCCGTCCCTCACGACAGAGGATATGTTGCTAATATATGTGTTGTACTATCCCAGAGTTCGGTGGGTGCTGGTGCCCGCTTCCCGTACGCGGGGGCGGAGCGCGTGCGCCACAACCACACGTACAGCGCCCCGCTCGCAGCGCCCGACCAGCGCCCCGCCGCCACCAGAGACAAGAGGGGTAAGCGCGACCCTATCCATACATAATTACCCACACAATACTCAATTTACGAAAATTTTATTGATTAGTTAAGTGTTAACTAAAATAGAGGTGTTCCGCTGCAACGCTTTGTCTATAGTTATGTCGTCTAACAAACTTTTAACAAAAACAGCGCTTTTTATTATTGATAGTTTTCTAACAGTCAAAATGACGTAACGAGAAATGTCATGGCGCTCCCGCGTTTCGTTCAACGCAGTATTAAGTTTACAACGTACTAAAGCAAAGAAGCGTCGTGGGTCAGAACTGAAGCACACACTTTTTTTAACCTATAACACAATTGAGGAGAGGTTTTGGAGCCAAAATAATTATATTATTTTCACACCATTCAGGCTGACTCCTTTAACATTACACTAGGGTTTCTGTCAAGTGTTCCTTCTCTTCGCAGTGCTGTTGTCCTCGTAGTTCGCTCCCTAAATCGGCTCTTACGACACCCACGGGGTGAATAGGGGTGGTGACACTCCGTTCTTAATACGTCACGTCAACTTTATATTTTAATTTTCTTTTCCAGTGAGAAGATTGACAGACGGTAGCATGTCTGATGGGGGATCTTCTGCAACGAGCAGTGGACAGCATCTCTCGCGAGATGAGAAGAGGGCGAAGGCGTTAGGTGTGTGTTAGTGAACTTATATATTCTTAGCTTACTTTTTTTTTACTACTGGCAACTCCTTTTTGGAGAAGAGTATTTTTCCATCTCTTGGAGAAGGACAACCCTAGTGTCTCTACACTACAGTTGAAATACAGATCGGTTTCTGTGTCGGTTGGCTACAAAACTGACGAAGTCACTTTGAACAAGCGATTTTATTTTGTATCGACTTGTGGAGGAACTGGTGTGATATATCCCTCCAATACAAAGGGAGGATCCTCCGGCCAGGCGAGGTGATCATGCCTGCAGACCACAGCCCAACGGTTGATGTTGGGATGTTGTATATATGCTAATCGGCGCGAGAAGTTCTATTGCGCGATTCAGGATTGGAAGTTTCTTTGTACACTACACGTAGTTCAGTGTATCTTCGGTAGATGGCGCTGTCGTGTGTTTTTGTTGCCGCTGCATGTGAAAATCGCCAGAACCTATATTTTCATGTTTTTATCAGGTTTATCACAAACGAAGTAAATATTAAAGTTTACATCTAAAATATACTTCGTAAGTTGTAAATATCACTAGTGACATTTTAACACACAACGCCATCTAGTCCCAAACTAAGCAGAGCATGTACTACGGGTACTTGACAACTGATATTAATACTTTTTTTTGTAAATACATACATATTATACATAGAAAACACCCTAAATCCGAAACAAATATTTCCAGATCATACAAACAATTAGTCCGAATCAGGAATCGAACCCGAGATCTCTAGCACAGCAGTCGCATTCGCTACCACTGCGCCACCGAGCAGATAAACAGTCGTGAAGATACAACTTACTTAATATTATGTGGGAGTTGATGATGATGGTGGTGATAATGCTGGTACTGTTCCGGCGGAGGTGGGGGCGGAATGGTCAGAAGAGAAACCAGGTCCTGCCACCATTGTTCCACCGACATAGAGCGCATCGCATATAATTAGCTATATTTTATGGACTTTTGTTTATTTGACTTAAATTTGAAGCAAAATATAGCAATCTATAATTTTTATCCCCAATTCTTACATTACTTAATAAAGTGATTAAAACATTCAAGGACACAATCAGTATGTCTACACTTTTCTTTACTTTTAATTTGTATTTATTCAAATCTCTTTTTTTAATAAGCAAAGTTATTAATTTAAAAAAATTCTACAATAATCAATATCCAAACTAATTTCCTTTTTTAATTATCTAAATCCCCAAGATTTTACTTGCTTAATGCAACTGAGAGAGACTATATTTTACGCTACAAATCCTAGTGTGTGATTTAGGAATCAAACCCTGTACCTGTATATTATAGATATATTATTAATTAATTATTATCATAGTGTATGTATATAACGTTTATATATTACCTTGTATATATATTTATTTATCTTTTTATGTATATGTGTAACTTCACGAATATATTTTTTTTTCCACCACAATGTATCTACCCCACAAAATTTCTACACCATCCAAAGGTTGGCTGGTAGAGAATGCCTTGGGCATTAAGCCAGCCGTACCGTAAGCATTGTATATGTGTGCATGAAGTTTTAAAATAAAGTAAAAATAAAAAATAAATCCCCATTTCTTTATCAGGTATACCATTGGAAGTCCACGATATTATAAATCTACCGATGGATGAGTTCAACGAACGTTTGTCCAAACACGACCTGAGCGAAGCCCAACTGTCACTTATAAGGGACATCAGACGGCGAGGCAAGAATAAGGTACTGGTCTTCAACTAAATATATAATAGTTTTTAATGCGGGGGGCGTGGGGTAGTTTATACAAAAGACTGCGACGCTTTTATCTAATGCCTTTAAACGAGCAATAAATAAATAATGAATAAATATTTTGGACATTTGGAATAGGCGGCAAACGAGCTAATGTTATCGCCTGATGGTAAGCGATTACCGCCGCCCATGGACATCCGCAACACCAGAGGCGTCACAAGTGCGTTACCTGGCCTTGGGGGATGGGGCGGGGGATGAGGGGAAGGGTTTTCATAAGCAGAACTTGTATTATGGGTATTAGACAACTGATATAAATACATACATACTTTTTTTGTGAATACATACACATTATATATAGAAAACACCCAAACTCTGAAACAAATATTTGGTTAATTTGGTAACACCACGGGGCGCACATACTTCTTTAATGGGACATTTGCCTGCCTCGATGGCGAGTAAGTGTGGGTACCGGAGGCCCGTATCCTAGCCCCTTCCCATCCCCCAAAGGTCGGCAACGCACTTGTGACGCCTCTGGTGAAGCGGGGTGTCCATGGACGGCGGTAATCGCTTACCATCAGATGACACACGTACTGCTTTGCCCCAATACCGTATAAAAAATGATATATATTTACAGTTGTACAGTAACCATAACACAAGCTCTACTAAGCTTGGGACTAGATGGCGTTGTGTGTTAGATAACTGAAATATTTATTTTTTTAATACAGGTAGCGGCTCAGAACTGCCGCAAACGCAAGCTGGACCAGATCACATCTCTCGCTGATGAGGTCCGCACGGTTAGAGACAGGAAACAGAGGACCCAGAGGGACCATTCCAACCTCTTGGCTGAGAGGCAGAGGGTCAAGGAACGATTCGCAGCACTATACAGACATGTATTCCAGGTAAGTTGGTTTTAAAAGCCTGTGTCCAATAGTACACTGTTAAACTCAAACTACCCTATTATACCTATCTACACATATATTCTTTTGCAGAACCTTCGTGACCCTGAAGGTAGACCAGTCTCCTCCCAGCACTACTCGCTGCAGCAGGCAGCTGATGGGAACGTGGTCCTCGTACCCAAGATGCCTCAACACCAAGGTAAACCATCACTACATTTATATCATACCAGCTGAAAGGGCGATGTCACCTGGCGAAGCTCTCTGACTCCTTATATCATCAGCTATCTGCCAACGAAAGTCCCGTCAAAATCCGTCCAGCCATTCCAGAGATTAGCCGGAACTAACAGACAATAGTTTTAAAGTTTTTTTTTTATAAAGTACTGTTTATATACGTACTTTCAAAAGATTTTTTTTTAAAAAATAAATATTTTCAGACATTTTAACACACAACGCCATTTAGTCCCAAACTAAGCAGAGCTTATACTATGGGTACTAGACAACTGATATTAATACATTTGTACTTTTTTTTGTGAATACATACATATTATAAATAGAAAACACTCAAACTCCTAGACAAATATTTGCAGATCATACAATTATTTGGACCGATTCAGGAATCGAACCCGTGACCTGTAGCATAGCATTCGCATACGCTACCGCTACGCCGATATCTAGGTACAAAGTATTAAAAATTAAAATGTTACAAATAACTTTCGTCTCTTTATAGATCATCCAATGAATCGCACATCAGATGACGACATGGACAGAAAAGCGAAACACTACGACCAGTGACAAACAACATACGCGTTTCCGATGTGGTACCAACCATACACACATACAAGACTATAACGCAATAATATTTGTATACAAAATAAGAATCATTCTTTGCATAAAACCGTTTTTACACAATTTTGACAGCTTTCAGATTCTATTTTGACATTTGCTAGTGACTGTCAAAATACATTTTGACAGCTGTTGTGACACTGCTTTAAAATATTATATATATAAACGTTTTATCTAGATCTTGAACATCATTGAACAATATTTTCGAATAAAAATTAATGATTAGAGCTTTAAAACATCGATACAATCATTTTCAAAAAAAAGTTTTTTGTGTTTTTGAGTCGGTTAGACAGAGAGGGTATATTGTAATGTTTTGTCCCCCTCTTACCGCTAGGGCTCGCTATTACCGCTATTAGGAGCGTACCTATAAATACATATAAACATAGTTTGTGATAAAAACATGTAATTCCATTTTACTTAGTTCGGCAATTAGTGACAAAAATGTGTTTTTTACCAATTTTTTCGACATTTTTTTTTGTGTCGAGTTTCTTTTTGTTGAAAAAAATGTGTCGAAAAAGTAGTTTGATTAATATACACTTAGGACGCAATTTTCTATAAATTACTAACAAAACGGTATTTATTTTTGGTCCCCCAATAAAATTGATTCCAAAACTAAAAAAAAAATAATTACCACAAACGACTGATATCATAAATACCATAGATTATATGAGAAAATTAAAAAAAAAAAAAGAACTTTGATGTCTATGACATCGAATTGTTGCAATAAGTAAGTTTAGAAGGTTTTTGTAAAATATTTTTTTCATTAAGTTTTTTATTTATCTTTTAATATTTAATAGATAATTACAAAAAAAAGTAGTTGCAATTATTAGCGGAATTAATTTAGCGCTATTTAGTATATTACGACGATTTATACGATTCTCGCTGTCTCCTTCACAAATTAAGGAGAGAAGTGCTTCCAACTCAACAATGACTAAAGTTAAAGAAATTACTTTAAAAATTATATTGATCCTTAACACTTATACAACTTGCTAAGGTCATTGTGACTATTGCTGGGGCATTTAAATAGTCCACTCCTTTGAAAGGTTGTGGCCCCCTGTATCACGATCACCAGACGGGTGTAAAAAAAAACTTACTCGATGGTTGCAGGTTTTTATGAAAAATACCGCTAAATGAATTTCGCTTCTTAAATTAATCTTTAGCTTTACACATACTTATGTTTTTATTTTGTATACCTTTGCCAATTTTGAATAATTAAAATCTTATTATATTTGTCAAAATTAACTTTTTTTATTACCCTTCCGGCAAGCTTATGACTAGTTTGAAGATTACAAGATATCTAAAATTTCGTTTAACGCCATCTAGCGTCGAGTAAAATAACTACGTAGTAATTGCAAGACACTTCTATTATGCTGTGTGTCGATATTCGACACAATACTGTGTCGTTTAGCATTTCCGACAGACAGTGTCCAAATTTTTTAACTGTTTGTGTCAATATCATACTATAAAACAATGACGTTTTTGACGAACGAAATAGTACTTAAATATGCTTATGGCTAATGGATATGCTGTCAGGCAACATGTATGCTTCATTACCACTATAATATCCACAATATCAAACCAAGATTAGATTGTTATTCTGTAAAACTAGCAAACAAACACCAGTGATCTGCGAACACTTTAGTCAATGAAATATTTCGTTTTTATTAAATCCCTACTTTTAAATATTTTAAGTAAATTTTGACAAATATAAAAAAAAAACTCTGATTTACCATACTACATCATGTGAATTTTGAATACAAGTACAAAATCAATTCGTTTCAAATCTATTGTAAAAATAAGATACACTTTTAAGAGCGTTGTGGTTGCACACGATATGTTTCTACCGGTCACATCCTTTTCTATACCTTGCCGCCGTGCACTTACCCGCGTGTGACTACAGCGTATATTATATTAATTAGTTGTTTATATAAGGTTTTAGTAATTCGGAGTGATTATGTAAAATTATAATGAAATGCATACGTTTTTAAGATGTAAATTTAAATTTTAATAATTTATAATAAGGGAAATTGAATATGGTTTAAAAATAAATTATTAATGAGAAAATTAAAATGTTATTCTAATAATTCTGTAAAAAAAAAAACCCTAAATTTAGCATTTTAATTGTTTCGGTTATACAGTGAGACTTACTGGTGATTAGTTCATTTAAAAGGTCCACAATCGGCATAAACCATTCGAAACTTCGGGAAATAGTATAGTAAACTTTTGTCGCGAATAAGTCCCATTAGTCCCGCTGTCTAACAAAAACTAAGTATATGTGTAAAGGTCGCGGAAGTCTAAAAACATTTAATTTTCACCGACTTCAAATAAAGAAGGAGGCTTATTCTGTTGTAACATTGTTTTTTTTTTGTTACCTCACAACTCCGTCATGTGCGAACCGACATTGTATTCATTATTTTTTTAAGGTATATTTTACCGTTTGGTCCTGTTTCAATTTAGAAAAAAGACCTGTAAGCATCAAAGTTAAGTTAATAAAATCTTGCAAAAAAAATGAAACTTACAGTTATTAAAATGTAGTAGCTTTTACCTGCAACTCCTCTCGTGTCCTTCCTCAACTTCAAAGGATGTCTAGTTTTCATCCGAATCGGTCCAGCGGTTTAGAGAAAGTGTAACAGATAGAAAGTAACTTTCGAATTTATAATATTTGTATGAATTTCAACTTGAACGAATGAATTAATCTTTCAAACAACTATAATACGGATCTGTATGTTTAAGTCTACATATTAATATGTAAAATATATGTTCTTTTCAAAGGCAACAAAACAAACAAAAATTTAAGAGAAATTATAATAAAAAAATACGTGCGGCACTCGGGGACTGCCGCGGTAAAGCTACTGCATAGCGTTTTTTATGATAGATACCTATACAAATATATACTTTCTCACAATAACTTGCTTACATATTCGTCTGATTTCGGAGAAGCTCGTCTCGACCCGTGCGAGCTTCGTGCAGTCTACACGTATACGTCTAGTCGCACACACACGAACACGGCGCCGAAGTCTGCTGAACTGAAACGACGTTAGACGATGCACGGCTTTTAACGCCGCACCGCTGTGCCGCTCGGAGTAGGGGGGGGTGTTAGGTTTATTTTCGTTATGGGATTTCTCGATTCGGTCGCCGCGCTCAAAGCCCGGGATAAAAGCTATGCAATAGCTTAAAAACATTTCACATACGACCTCAAACAACATAGAGTCTGTACTGTGGTAACCAGACTGCCGATAAACATACCTATATATTTCTGAATATACGCACGTAATAAATAATTTTCATATCATCGTACTGATTACACGTATACTTGTCCTGGTGAGAATCGAATAGAATATAGCCATGATCTGCCGACCGTTCATCCATTAGGTGAAGATTGTGTACAATCTTTATGATATAAAACAAAATCTTATAAATACTAAGCTATAGTAAATTAAAAAATAACACTTGTTGTCTTTGAAAAGAGAAAAAAAACAGACGTGGTGCGTATTTCTTTTATAAAAAACCGTAGCTCATAGACTACCCGCTTTTTTTAAATATATCTATTCTATTAGGGTGGAGTGGTTAGTAGTTGGCCTCATATTAATTTTATATCTATTTTAAATGTCTTTGAGCCGTTTAGTATTACGAGAGACAAATTTATATTTTAATATCAATGTCTTTTTTAAATTGACGATATAACACGAAGCAGGCATGAGATCCACCGACAGAAGTGACAACTTAAACTATAAACAAACAGTTAATAATTTTTGGATATTCAAATTAATTACTTGAATATAACAATAGTGAGTATATATTATATCAAAACATTCAAAGCTGGCCATTGGTCATTTAAACAATGTTTTGATAAAACATAATTGTTAATGATTGGTTTCAGAAGAAATCGCAAATGATTTTATTTAAATAAATAACTTCCAATAAATAAGGTATTGATATTAAAAATGAAATAAAAAAGATTAGCTTTTTAACAAAAAAATTTAATGGTAGGTAAACGGGTTTTGCATTTAAGTTAAGCGATTACTTACTGAGCTATGCGATGAATGGCTGTGGGTTTATTTGTCATGCTGACAAAATATTTTACATGCTGGCAAATGTATTTTTTTCTATTTATTCTTTATTTCGACCTGATTACACCCGTCGTCGTCCTGCGGAATATTTTAAAGAATAATAAAATAATAAAACAGTGCACACTTGCGTGCTTGTATGGATTCCCTGCGCTTTCATTTTCAAATTACGTACTTTAATTTGAAAATCCCTTAAATATATATACCTAGAACCGTTTATTTTTTTCACTTATGCACTTTTTATTACGAAACAATTGCATTAATATGCAAGAACGTGTAAGAAGTGCATTATTTTGTGTATCTTGCGTATTATTGCGTCATGCAAGATAGTGTAAATAGCAATATGTGTATTTCTTTACGCCAGAAAGTTTGTTGTATAATAATTAGGCTATCATATTTTTTATTTTTAACTTTAGGCTAAGGTAATATAGATGTTTAAGAAATAATATAAAACCTGAAATTTTAATTGTTTTATTATTAAAAGTCCTGACCAATGAAATAACATTCCGTAGTTAGTAATGGAATAACATCACATTAATTACATTTTTTTTATGTGTAGTGTTCTCGGGCACATATGAAGCGCATAGAGTATAGAAGAGTCTATGGCTTCTTGGTGTAAAGGCGGGAAACGTATATTAAGACGTGTGCGTGTGTGTAAGCGAGCCAGGGTGACGGAATGAAATAAATACATCACAACGTGTACATTCTGTATTTGCCAATTGAAGTGACTATTCTGCCTGTAGGAAAGCATGATCCTTAGTCCAGATTTGTGGTCACCATACTCATTGGTGACCCACACTATGGCGGCCTAGTGTTGCCTCTGATTCAGTAAGCCTCTGTTCTCACATAAACGTTCAACGAATATATACGTTCTCACATATATATTCGTTGGTGAGTACCAACGAACACGATAACACGAAAGCTGTCGTTTTAGGTTGGTTTTCTGTGAGATTTTTAGCAGCTTATTGTTTTACGGAACTGAAGTTTTCTTAAATTTGGTTTCAATATGTCTGACAATAGCGTAGCGTTAAGCGGTTGCCTCCACCTTCTACAACGTCGGGACAATAATTTGTTATCCTCATACTGTTGCTCTGAGCTCTCTCCGTCTTTAATTTTCTTTGTTTTCTGTTTCTTTTTAAAGAAATATATATGTCATTGAGTTAAATGAAACTACATTATTTTAATTATACACTTTATTATTAAATTATAAGTCTTATTACAACTATACGAAAAGATTACATTTATCTTAATATAACTAAATTTCAAATATAATATTTGTGTCATAGTTACCTTATATATAAAATTTATAAAAAAAAATACGAAATATATGTTTCGGGGAACGCTTTAAGCCGTCAGTTCCTTGTACCATATAAACATCTGTGGCTATCGTTACAACAGGTAGATGGAGGCCTTACCAGCGCCGCATGCCGCCCTGAGTGGCCGCGGATGGGCGGGACGGGTTTTCCCCCCCATCCGCTTAGAGGCCACCCGCGAGGGGGGTGATGTTACGCGTGTGCCGTACGTCGCCTACCTTAAGAGTTAACACCAGACGACGGAGCCCGCTTCAGTGCGGGCTGGCGCTGGGAGGGGTCCGGATGGCGTAAGAAAGCGGTTCCCGGATCCCTCCCGTCTCAGGCGCAGAGTGGCACACCGTGGTGGTTTAGTGGGTAGTCTGGCTGGTGTCAGTCAGGAGTCCCACACGAAGCGAACCCCCTGTGCCCGCGGGGGGAGAGCGAAGAGCGTAAAGGCATTCCACCACGTAAAAAAAAAAAAAGGTAGATGGAGGCCTAACTAGTCTGTCAACAGTCTACCCACAGAACTCGGATATGGCCTAGGACTCGGATATGGACTTGTGTTGTGAAGGTCTGGTGGAAGTCGCTCCATCTTACAAATCCAAGTTCAGCCTTGTCGTAGTAGCCTTACAGCCGACCCCAACCATAGTATGGGAAAAGTTCGGAGGAAAATCAAAATATATGTACGACAGGTTAATACTGTTTTAACCTCCGACGCAAAAAGAAGTTATTACTTTTGAATTCAGTTCATCGTCAGGGTTGCGGAGGTCCGACGCCAGTCCGTGGATAAACTGATATTCAGGTAAAACCGGTTGAACTAGTAGCCGACCTTAAATCTTGGGAATAACAAAGGCTAAGAATATAAGTTCTTTTATCATAGATTTAATAGCTAATGTGGATATATTGAAAATGCAGAAGAGGGAATGTTAAAGCACAATGTTCCTTAATATATATTTCGATCTCTGTGCCCGTTGTCATTAATATCATTTATTTATTATTTATTTATTACTTTATTTATGCACTCGGTGATTAGAAACAATCATCGAGGGTAAGCAACGATGGCGCGGTCAGTACCTGGACGGGTGACCGCTGGTGGCATGTTACCATGAGCGTCTCCGTGATTCGGAGGTCACGTTAAGCAGTCGGTCCCGATTGTTATCATACGATAACAGTCGTGAAGCTCAGTTGGACTTAATGCCTAAGGCATTCTCTGCCAGTCGACCGATTGAGCGATGCAGAGATAAAGTGAGGTAGGTGCACCTAAAAGAAATTATAGCTATAGTGGTAGATATATATATATGGTTTTCATGAATACTATAATAAGTTTAAATTAGCATAAATACATACACATATACACATACATATATACACTTACATATATTATACATATATATAACAAATATATACAGTAATACATTACATTTCAGAACTTACGAGGTACTTAAGTGTCAATTTAGTATTTATAATGTACTGCGACCCGGATTCGCAAAGAAAGTCTTTGAAATTCTCGGATTTAATGTATTGTAGGACGTCTACAGGCCAGGTGGAGCGATGATTTGCGCGGAACGGCTGGCGGGAGCTGGATGCGAGAAGCCGAGATTCGAACTAAGTGGCGTGCAATTGCAGAGGCCTATGTCCAGCAGTGGACTGCTATAGGCTGATGATGATGCGTGTATTGCACATACAGTGGACCCCCGATAATCCGGCCCCTGTCTAATCCGGCGCGCCCTGTAATCCGACATGACTTTGAATTATGTTTGACAATCTTCGCTAATGTAGATCACGCAGGTTTGAACAGGTCACAACTCGTACGCGCCACCGCTGTTGTGCTCGACGCGTATGCGTTGTTTTACGGTACGGTTAGCGGTAATTTACTAAATTCGACTTACATAAATTAAGTATGATTTGTACTTCAAAGTACATATGTACATATAACATATAGATTCTTATTATTGGATATGTAAATTGTCGGATTACAAGGTACTCTTTTGTAAAAAATTCCGGACTATAGCGGTCTTAGGCAGTGCTCTATAATCCGACAAATTCGATAGTCCGACACTGCCCTGCATAATGTTTGTCGGATTACCGGAGGTTCACTGTATAAGGCTTCATATTGAATCACTATCTGTTCTAAAAAACTGCATTGAAATTCGTTGAGTTGTTTAAAAAGATCTAAGCGAACCGACGATAGACAACTTTATTTATTGCTATGTAAAAAATTCACTTAATTTGTATTAAAGTGGCATTTGAAGAATGACAATATAAGTTTTTTTTTTTAAAAAAAGACAACTCCCGCATTAGGAATATACGTTCCTGTGTCACGGGGATCTTACAAACATACATGAAACCGACACAAAGTACACCCAAACTTAGAACAACAATTTATGGATCACACAAAGTGTCGTCCCATGTAGGATTTGAACCCACAACACTTGGCGCAGTAGGAAGCGGTGTGGCGACCACTGAAACCACTAGGCCAACCGTGTAGTCAACATAATATAAGTGATCTATACAAATAAATAAAATTGGAGTGTATGTTTGTAATATTAAAATAATCGCTTTTTACTAAACGCATATGTACGTATACGCGGTACATACACCGAAATAAAAGTTACTACCACTGCCACTCTCCGCCAGAGTGGTAGTGGTAGTACTTTTCGCCGTTAGATGGCGGTAAACTATTCTATCAATGAAGCTCGAGGATCTTTTGCTTCCGGATAATATTTGCACTGGAACGACTTAACAGATTTTGACAGGACTTTCACTGGCAGATAGCTGATGATATAAGGAATGACTTAGGCTATTTTTAGACCAGCTCAGTCCCGCGGTTGATGTTATACCGTGGGTAACACCGCGGGCTCAGCTAGTACATAATATATTCGGAGTTAGTCCTTCGATTCCGTAGCTATCTGACACAGAGATAGAGCTATATGTTAAGAACTACAGTGGTAGTTTTAAGAGGAATGGTGGGAGGTTAGTAGAAGCCCTAGTGGGAGTGGTGGGGGGCGGTGGGGGGAGGGAAGCAGCGCACGTGTTCGACTCCAGCGCGCTCGTCCTCTGCGGCGAGGTGTCGCGCCAGCACGTAGAAGATCTGGCAGTTCAGGACCTGGAAGCGCCTGATGCGGTCCACCATTCGCTTGAGAGGCTGGAAAGAATGTACACTTATATATTTTCAAGTGAAGAAAAAATACTTGAGCTTCGCCGACTTTTTGATGAGCCGACATATGCGCGGAGAAAAGTTAGTACTCAACTAAAAACTAATGAAACTAAACGTAACTTACAATTCCTTTGACCATTTCATCTTTTCCATCGACTCTCTGCACCCTCAGGATGTGATAGCAGAAGTCCAGGGCTTCGAACCGGCGCTGTTGGCCCAGCAGGGCGATGATGGTGCAGCCTGCCCAGTGCAAGCCTTCTCCGAACATCTCTTCAACGGTGAACTGGGTCTCGCCTACTGGGATGCAGTACAGGAACTGGAGTGCTGACCATAGACTGGAAATGCAGAATTTACGCATGAAATTATGTAACGGAGCGGGTAATGTTAAACTTTAAGTGATTCTGGATGAGACAATATGGTACTTCTGAAGGGCACATCTGCCAGACAAGATAGATGTTACGTCATGGTTTCAAGGATATGTACAGTATCGGCGAGGCAGTATGTAAGGCCAGTACCGGTGGAACTCGTGCGTGTCGTCAGTGTGCAGGGGGGCGTGGTGCGCGGGCGCGGGGGGCGCGGGCCAGGGCGGCGCGGCGAGGCAGGCGCGCAGGCGGCGCAGCACGACGGAGAACAGCGAGAGGCCGCAGCACAGCCGCTCGCGCGTCAGCAGGTCGCCCTCGCGCGCCAGCTGCCCTTGCTGAGGGAACCAGAGCAAACGAATTTATTAAAGATCTTTACATTTTTGACGAATCTGTTGGCGATTGATTAGTGATGTTGAATAAAGATAGTGGGTTTGATTCCCACTCAGGATAATATTTTGTGTAGTGAACATGATTATTTTTTTCCGTGTCGGGATGTAACATTTCAATTTATACCAATAATAACAATATAAATCTGTAGACAACAGTCAATCAACAAACATGGGTGATCGCGTTAATATCAGAAAGAGACATTTGGCTGTGTAGAGCATTGTGACTTTCTCACACAATATGTGTTACGTTTTGTCAGTCGTTCGGCAAACGCGGTGGAGTACGGTCGCGTCCAGTTCAGAATATACATTGAGAATTGTTAACACCCCAATATTGAATGATTTAGAATTGTACTACGGCTTCTTTAGGAAAGAGATTTTTCTCATACAGGTTGTCCCAGAACTCAACGTCAAGCCGAAATGGGGTGACAAGATTGAGATAAATCAAAAAAAATCTATCCCATGCAATTAGACAATTATGGGCATTTATTTTAATTATGGGTAGCCGGCGATGGTTTACCCAAAATTTTTAATATTATAAATTTTAACACGCTCTAGTATACTTTCGAAGCTTAGAACACTTGACCAAGGCTCGAAGTTTTCATACGGATCACTAACATTTTTGCAAATGTAAGCCTATGTTACTCAGAGATGATTTAGTTTTATAATGGTGAAAAATTTAATCAGTCAGGGCTGGTAAAATACAATAGAATTTCGAAAAACTGTTTTATGATGTTCAGAAGTGTCTAGTCCTAAAGTAAAAAACAGTTTTATTTCTACAAAAAATAAAGAATTAGTAGCGATTAAAATTTTAAGTTTAAAATTCACGTCGACACGCTCGGCGGTGTCATGGCGTCTGTTTGTGTGTGACGTCACCATTTGTCAACTAATGTCAATTGTAGCACTTTAAAAGTGATCGTCGATTATATCCAAACAGTGACTTAAATACATACATGACGTAACCCGCTCTGATTGGTTTTCAACTTAACATGGTGGATTACTATATTTTGTAGTTTTATTTTTAATATTTAACTATTAATCTCACTGTAAATACGATAAATACGATTTCTCAACCCCATTTCATCAAATAAATACACAGTATTAGAGGTTCTTGGTTACTGGCATCATGCCTTTCACTTAAAAGTTTAAAAGCCTGCTTACCTTGGCAGTTCCATACTTGTCAACGTTCTGAACGATCTGCAATGCAGCGTATTTAGCTTCCAGACGTTTCTGCTTCGTTTCTGGTTTCTCACCCTCTAAAAAAAAACCACCACAAAATAAAACTAATTATAATACAAAATTTTTATTTAAAAAAACCGACTTCAAAACTGGACCAAATTGAAACACTAACTATCAAATAAAAAGGATTGTGAGGTTTTATGAAACCACGGTAAAGGTGAAACTTTTATTCACATGCAAATAAATAAATCTAATAAAGCAAATAAATAACAACATTTACATTAAACACTGACAAAGACAAACAAATTAGTGAGGAGCACTGGCACACCGTCCGACTGACGACTGGACACTGGCCGACCGTCACGCGTCACGCGTTACGCGACATGCGATACACAGACCAAAAAATTTGAGACGATGTAATA
This sequence comes from Hyphantria cunea, assembly GCA_003709505.1. NCBI lineage: Eukaryota > Metazoa > Arthropoda > Insecta > Lepidoptera > Erebidae > Hyphantria > Hyphantria cunea. The sequence continues at coordinate 404,619 of PKRV01000444.1, read as the reverse complement.
AGAGTTTAACTTTAAAAAATAATCATGAAAATAGGTCGAAATTCTGAGGTAACAAACAGAAAATGATAAGTGGTGAAATTATTGTTTATTGTATGTCGGTTAATAAAGTGTAACAACACATGATTACACGTCATCAATCTCACCAATGCCACGAAACGTAATTTGGCTGAATTGACTTTGACAGATAAAATGTTACAAGCCTCAAAAAAGAGAAAAAACCATTTGTTAACTTAATTTTTTAATGTTTAAAAACTTGTATTTTGTTTGTGTGCTGTGTTTTGCAACAAACATCCATAATTACAAACTTTCGCATTTATAATATTAGTAGGATAATTCTGTTTTGAGCCAGAGAAGAAAAAAAATTCTAATGTCACGTTGTGTTCACAATGAACTCCGAAACAATTTAATCAATTTTTACCTTTTTTTCATAGTGTGTTTTCCTAGCGTTCCTAAAATAAAATAGTTAATATTACGTTTAGATTGCTAGAAGCCGAGCATGATTGGAAAGAGACCTAGACGACTTTGCTTGTATAAATACATACATATTATATATATAGGAAACACTCAAACTCGTCTACGTCATACAAACATTTGGCCGGACCCGGGAATCGAACCTGAGGCTTCTCGATTGGCAGTCGCATACGTCAACCGCTAGACCAATGAGGCAGTTATACACAAACTCAGAAACAAATATTTGCAGATCATACTATCATTTGATCCGACCCGGGGAATTGAACCAGAGACCTCAAGCACAGCAGTCGCATACGCTACCACTGTTCCACTGAGTCCGTAAAGATTATTAAGTGAACAAACCTGCAGCGAACGGTCGAGGCAGTATATTCTGGAACGGTGCAGCATGCAATAGATCCGTGACTTCCTCTTGACTGAGAGCCTGGCAAATACAACACAAAATAAATAAAAAAGAATTCGAAATGAAATTTGTAAATCAATTGTGAAGGAACTGGTGTCATGTCCCTCCAACACAAAGGGAGGACCAGGCGAGGTGATCATGCCTGGCGGGCCACTGCCCAACGGTTGATGTTGGGAAGTTGTATATATGTTAATCGGCGCGAGAACTTCTATTGCGCGACTCAGCATCGGTACTTTCTTATTTTCCTTAGTTACTCCGTACTTCTACTTATCTTCAGTAGATGGCGCTGTAGCGTATTTATGTTGTGGCATTGAATGTGGAAGTCGCCACAGTAATATTTGACTTTGGTTCTTGAGAAAAGACACAGGTAATACATGCCACGAGGGTGGAATTGAGGGCAAAAATAATTATATAAAAACAAGCTTTTATTGCTGTGGCTAAAGAGATATATAACTTATAACTTAATATAAGTTACAATAAGTGTATTTGTAATATATGTTTAGAGAAAGGACGTACCCTAATTTGCATAGCGATGACGGACATTTAGGCGGACAAAACCGGTGGTCGCATTCCGCCAAAACGGCTCGACCGATTTGATTTGATATTTTATAGAATAGGTGGCGAACGAGCAGACGTATCACCTAATGGTAAGCGATTACCGCCGCCCATGGACACCCGCAACGAAACGCGTGCGTTGACAGCCTTTAGGAGATGGGGAGTATCTTCACTCATTCGGTGAAACAAAGCGAAGGCGCTGTTTTATACCGGTTTTCTGTGGTATCACTCCGGTCGAGCCCTGCTCTCTCTCTATTCTTTTCAAACTTTTAAGAGCGATTTCTTTACTTCTTTTTGTGTTCATTGCTCATAAGTCTCTTTAATGTACGGAGAGGCCTATGTAAAGCAGTGGACATAGATCTAATAGGCATTTTTATGGCAGAATGTAGTGTATTTATGCGTACCTGTTCTATAAGCATGCAAAACAGTATGATATTGCCGAGTTCCCTGAAGGCGTGAAACAGTTCTGTCTTGGCGTCTGGGTACTGGACTATGTCGGTCAGCTGGGCGTGGTAGTAGCCGAGGACTCCTGGAAATATAGAAGAGTATATATGAGACATTGGGGTTCAGTGGATAGTGATCTTAACTGCCGAGCTAGAGGTCGTGGCTTTGATTCGCGTCTAGGATTAGAAAGTTATTGTACTCGGTGAAAACGAGAAAAATATGGCTCCGTTCACTAAGATCCCGTGCTTAGACCCCCTTAGGGATTCATTTGGAAACTTCGTCCACACTGATCTCCAAGGAGATCTTTTTGGATTTTTATTTTCATTTTAATCCCCCAGGGGATTTAATTGGTTGTTTTTCTTCCCTGTTTAAACCGGTGGGGGATTAATTTGTTTTTTTATAGTTAGTAGCATAGTTTGTGTCAGTTGTTTTTTTTTACCGACTTCAAAAAAGGAGGTTTCTCAATTCGACCGTTGTTTTTATTTTGTCCGTTGTTTGTTGCTTGTTTTAAAATATATATTCAGGATGTAAAAACATTATTAAGTATACGACAATTACACACACGAACTAATCTCAACATCGACGACAATAGAAATGGGAAGAAGTTTTACATGATAATCCTAGCGACGTTCTAAAACATATTAATTACACTTAGTAAATAATAATGTGACATCCTAACAGTCAAGTGTTGTCTCATGTGGGATTCGAACCGACAACACTATGACGATACCCTTTTTTTTGTGCCTAAATCCCCTCGGATACCACAGTCCGGTGGTTATGTCGGACTCGAACCGACTAAAAACCGCACACCATCTCGGGTACTAGAAGCCGGGAACCAGGCGTACCCTCGGAAGGAGATCCCTGGAACCCCGACGTACATTAAGACGATACCCTATCCTCATTGGTTACCTCGAAGTAGACCGATGTTAACATGCATCGCTTCACACTCAGTTCCGAAATGCTGGCTATGTGTTCTAATATGGTGGAGTTTGTGTAAGTATTATGTTTTTATATTTAACTCCTGCATTATGTATATACATCCTCTATCGCGGGGGACTTTACAAACATACATGAAACGGACAAAGTACACCTAGACTTAGAACAACAATTTATGGATCACACAAAGTGTTGTCCTTTGTAGGAGTTGAACCCATAACACTTGGCGCAGTAGGAAGCGATGTGGCGACTACTTAAACCAACCAAAGATGTAGTTGCAGCTGTTCTTTGTGTTGTTACTTTGTAATTATATATATTTAAGAATGGTGTCACCAGGGTCCAATTGAAAACCAGCGTCAGACGTTTCGTCCATGAATTGAGCCCATTTATGGCCGTGCTAGATTGTGGTATATAAACCCCCTTCGTTTTATACTAGTTTTGTGAGCAAAATAACCATGTTTCCTTGTAAGTGTACCGACCGTTGGAGCCGTAGTCGTACCGCGGCAGCTTGCAGTGGCGCGGCATGGCGTTGGCGAGCGCGCGCGTGAACTGCGCGATGGTGCCGTGCAGCAGGCCGCGCGCCACGTCCAGCAGCTCCGCCACCACCACGGCCACGCCCTGGTAGCCCAGCAGCCGCACCAGCGCGTGCAGGTGCTGCGCGCCCACGAACCCTGCGCAACATCCGCGTGACACGTTTTTACCGTGGGAGAGCCACGCTTCGGCATGAATGGGCCGGCTCGACCGGAGTGATACCACGGCCTCACAGAAAACCGGTGTGAAACAGCGCTTACGCTGTGTTTCATCGAGTGAGTGAGGATACCGCAGGCCCATACCCCGATCCAACGCTCCCTGTCTCCCTCACCATCCCCCTTCCCCCTAGGCCGCCATAGTGTGGGTCACCATGCTGCATTGTTCTTTTTCGCATTGAGGATGGTGACCACCACTCTTGGATTCTGCTCATGCTTTCCATCAGGCAGGGCAGAGTCATTTTGGCAGCTTAAATATAAAAAAAAAAAAAAAAAAACACACACAACGCCATATAGCTCCGAACTAAACAGACCCCTTACTCGATTATTATTAGCTAATATTGTGTTTTAATTTGACGTCGAGTGTTATATTGACTGGTAGAATACTTATGTCCGATCGATTAGATAGTTTCGATGCAGTCGCACACAATTGTTGTTATTATTGTGAAACACGAATATATAATCATACTAGCTTGTAGGTGTACACCGCAAGCGAGCCCTTTGCTTTTGTGGCAGCTTGCCGCACGTGCGACAACGACGCGATCAAGGTGACCGTATCTAAACGAATGGACTATACCTCTTTTTTTGTAAATACATACATATTACATATTGATATGGTAACTACTGTTGAACTAGTAGCCGACCCCAAATAACCTTTAGAAACAATAAAAGCTGAGAAAATAATTCTACATTTTATTCATAAATACCATCCAAACTCTAAAACAAATATTTGCAGATCAATACAAACACCATTGCGGATATTATGTACGTTGCCATCTTGGTGACCGTCTAAATAATCAGGGGAATCCCGTTCTGGATTTGGAAACCAGTAACTTCGTTCGCTCATTCAGAAAGAAACCAACCAGAAAATTGCTAAATCCATACTTACATACATACATACATACATCATCATCATCATCATCATCAGCCTATCGCAGTCCACTGCTGGACATAGGCCTCTCCAATTTCACGCCACTTAGTTCGATCTATGGCTTCTCGCATCCAGCTCCTGCCAGCCGTCTTGCGCAAATCATCGCTCCACCTGGTCTGTGGACGTCCTACACTACGTTTGCCGAGACGCGGTCTCCACTCAAGAACTCGTTTACCCCAACGGTTATCGGTTCTTCGGCAAGTGTGACCAGCCCACTGCCACTTCAGCTTGCTAATCCTGTAGGCTACATCGATGACCCTGGTTCTTTGTCGGATCACCTCGTTTCTGATGCGATCCCTAAGAGAAACGCCGAGCATAGCCCTCTCCATAGCACGCTCCACTCCATTTCCTTTTTATACATACATACATACTTACAATAACGCTTTCATCAAAAATGCTAACCAATTTCAATTAGATTCAACATTGACCTACTTTGATTTTTGATAAGGTTACACACGTGTGGAAACGCGGTCAAAAGCTATTTTTCTGTTTTATTTAACTGTCAAACTATGCCTGATGGAAAGGATGAGCAGAATCCAAGAGTGGTGCTCACCATACTCTGCAACAATACAGCATGGTGACCCACACAATGGAAGCCTTTTTTTTTTATTGGTACATTATAAAGTATACACTAAATTACATGTAAAGTGCCACATAAACTCATTCGAGTTTTTCCAAGCATATTTAAATCTCAAATTCTTCATCATATAAAACAATATAAACAACATTCCAGAACTCAACAGGGATATACACAATTATAAATTGAGTCGCTTCTACATCGTTGGACCTCTTGCATAGTTGGTCCATGTTTCCCATATTATCTTACCGTTGTACTGCGCATATTGTGCTGAATATGCCAAGGCCAGCTGCTTTGAACCCCAGAGTAAGGCGTGACCATACTGTTGAGGTTTTTCGCGCGACACGTTCGCAGCAAACTGTATGCCGCGACATTTTACGAACCTGGGGACAAAGGGGCATAATATTTAACACATTGCCAATTGAAATAATTAATAATAATTCGGACATATGACACATAACGCCATCTAGTCCCAAGCTAAGCAGAGCTTGTCTTATGGTTACTAGACAACTGATATAAATACATAAATACTTTATGTATTTATATCAGTTGACTACACGGTTGGCCTAGTGGTTTCAGTGGTGCTGGGAGGGGTCCGGATGGCGTAAGAAAGCGGTTCCCGGATCTCTCCCGTCTCAGGCGCAGAGTGGCACACCGTGTGGTTTAGTGGGTAGTCTGGCTGGTGTCAGCCAGGAGTCCCACACGAAGCGAACCCCCTGTACCCGCAGGGGGGGAGCGAAGTGCGTAAAGGCATTCCAACACGTCAAAAAAAAAAAAAAAGTGGTTTCAGTGGTCGCCACACCGCTTCCTACCGCGCCAAGTGTTGTGGGTTCAAATCCTACATGGGACAATACTTTGTGTGATCCATAAATTGTTGTTCTAAGTCTGGGTGTACTTTGTGTCCGCTTCATGTATGTTTGTAAAGATCCCCGCGACACAGGAATGTNCGTCAAAAAAAAAAAAAAAGTGGTTTCAGTGGTCGCCACACCGCTTCCTACCGCGCCAAGTGTTGTGGGTTCAAATCCTACATGGGACAATACTTTGTGTGATCCATAAATTGTTGTTCTAAGTCTGGGTGTACTTTGTGTCCGCTTCATGTATGTTTGTAAAGATCCCCGCGACACAGGAATGTATATTCCTAATGCGGGAGTTGTCTTTTAAATAACAAAAATTAACAAATTATTCTGTAGGAAACAATCAAACTGAAACAAATATTTGCTGATCATACAAACAATTCATCAACAACCCATAATGTCCCACTGCTGGGCTCGGGTCTCCTCTCAGGAGAGGGCTAAGGCCATACGTCCCCACGCTGGCCAAGTGCGGGTTGGAAAATGGTAAGACAACGCTGTGGCTACGTATATCTTGCCGTTGGATGTTTTTAAGCCGCCCGAAGGCCTCCAACTAAGCTTCACGACTGTTATCCTGTGATAACAATCGGGACCGACTGCTTAACGTGACCTCCGAATCACGGAGACGCTCATGGTAACATGCCACCAGCGGTCACACATCCAAGTACTGACTGCGCCGTCGTTGCTTGCCCTCGCTGATTGTTTCAATTCACCGAGTGCAACTGGGCTATGAGCGCCTATCACAAACAATTAGTAAGACCGAATCGAACCCGAGACCTCAAGCAAAGCAGTCATATACGCTACCACTGGTCGAACGAGGCAGTCAATAATTGTACTTTCGTCCATCTATCTCTCCGTTGCATGATGGGTCTACTGAGTTAATGTAAAATTGGCAAGAAATGCCGAGGAGTGATATTATTTTAACACATCCCTCCCCCTCCTGTACTGTGGTAACCAGGCCGCTGATATATATATATATATATATATATATATGCTTATACATACTGATATTATATAGCTGAATTAGTTCTTTTGTTTGGTTGAACAGTGTAATCCCAAATACTAATGGTTCGATTTGAAAAGCTATTTCCGTGTTAGATGGTTTAATTATACCGATGGACTGTGGTCAGGAGTAAAGTGTGAGTGAGAATACTCCCCCATCCGCCCTCCTCATCCCTAAAGGCCGGCAACACACTTGTTACGCCTTTAGAGGCGGTAAATGCTTCCCATAAAGCGATACGTATCTTCATATACACCCTACTCCGTAAAAAAAAAACATACGCTATATTAAAGTACTCGTGGCAATCCCATTGTGTCCAATTATTATTATGTCTGCCTCGGTGGCGCAGTGGTAGCGTACGAGACTGCTGTCCATGAGGTCTCGGGTTCGAATCCTGGGTCGGGCCAAATGTTTGTATGATTTGCAAATATTTATTTCGGAGTTTGGGTGTTTTCTATGTAAAGTATGTATGTATTTACAAAAAAAAGTATTTATGTATTCATATCAGTTGTCTAGTATCCATATTACAAGCTCTGCTAAGTTTGGGACTAGATGGCGTTGTGTGTTAGATGTCCGAAAAAAAAAAAAATATTATTAGCCTATGTATAGTATGTAGGTATTTACAAAAAAAAAGGTATTAATGTATTCGTATCAGTTGTCTAGTATCCATATTACAAGCTCTGCTTAGTTTGAGACTAGATGGCGTTGTGTGTTAGATGTCCCAAAATAAAAAAAAAAAAAAAA
>PKRV01000444.1:280079-382845 GCA_003709505.1 Hyphantria cunea | reverse complement strand
GGCCTTCTCCGCCGCCTCCTTCTGCGAGATGACTTCCTCGCAGAAGGTCGCGACCGCGGTAAAACTGCTCTCGCCGCCGGCCATGGAGCGTACGACGGCCGGCAGCGAGAGATCTCCTCCGATGACTGCAGTGAGGGCCCGACGCTGCGGCGCCCAAGCGGGGCACGTGGCCAGCGTGTGCTGGGCCGAGTCCTCACTGCAGTCGCAGTGGTGGCAGGCGGGACTCAATTCCCTCCTGGCGACCGAGTGCAGGTACTACCCGAAGCAACCGTGCCCGGAAAGCACCTGCGTCAGTCGGAAGGAAAGGGTCCCGTGCTGCCGCCCTGCCCACTCGAGGATGACGGGCTGGAGATGCCTGGTAGACCCCAGATCAACGATTAGTGTTGGAATTATGTGTATATACTAATCGGCTCGAAAATTTCTAAACCGCGATACAGGATTACTTCTAGCTCCGTAGTTCAGCGTATCTTCAGTAGATGGCATTGTAGTACGCTTCTGTATGAGCAATATGTGCAAGTCGCCAAATAATAAACTTACCCTCTCATATTCCTCAGCATCGGGCGGGCATCTAGGGTTGCTGGCATGATCAGTAGGATGCAGCAGCTTCCACGAGCAGAGTTCCGTCAGGACCGAACACCAGGATGAGAGCAACTGCAGTCCACGGAGGCACAGTTCTGTCACCGTTTTGTTTTCAGCATCAGAACCCGCTTCTTTGAATGTCGTTGTTACCTGGGCGAAAAACAGAATAATTAGAGATTTGTGTTCTTGGTTCTGGTAGTGTGTTCATTTTTTTGTGTTTGGTTTTTAACCCGAATATGCTGACTTCAAAAGGAGGGTAATTGTTTTAGCAGCGTTTGTTGTTTCACCGAGTGAGTGAGGATACCGAAGGCTCATAACCCAACCCCTCCTCTCATCCGCATCACCACCTCCAAACGCACTTGTAACGCCTCGGTTGTTGAGTGTCCATGGACACCGGTAATCGCTTACCATCAGGAGATACGTCTGCTCGTTTGTCCCCAATACCATAAAAAGCTGCTTTTTCTGCCAGTCTGTCTTACCTCATTGCTGTATCTAGCAAGTTCAGATATGTAATTCTGGTGTTCTTCTCTGATTTGAGGCAGGTGGACCATCAGGTCGGCTTGAGGAGATGGTGGGTTGGGGCTGGAAGATAATGGCCACCTGAAACAAAGCGAAGAATGAATCTTCTACTATATCTCCAGAAGTATTTTTTTTTTATTTATATCGTTTTGACGACCAACCGAACTATGTAGTTACTATAAATTCTGAATCACGCAATGGAAATTTTCGAATCTTAATTCGATTTTTCCTAATCTATCTTTACATACTATAAAATGAATACGTTCTCGGGTCTCCTCTCAGGAGAGGGTTAAGGCCATACGTCCCCACACTGGCCAAGTGCGGGTTGGGGACTGGCAAGACAACGTTGTGGCTACGTAATCTTGCCGTTAGATGTTTTCAAGCCGCCTAAAAGCCTCCAACTAAGCTTCACGACTGTTATCCTATGATAACAACCGGGACCGACTGCTTAACGTGACCTCCGAATCACGGAGACGCTCATGGTAACATGCCACCAGCGGTCACCCATCCAGGTACTGATCGCGTCATCTTTACTTACTTACTTTATTTCATATAAATCGTTGGATCTACTTTCCAGGATTCAGATTTTATGTATACAAGAATTGCTCTTTTAAAGGAATAGAGAAGGAGGGATATAGATAGATACACAGATAGATAGAGAGAGAGAAAGAGAGAGATAGACAGAGATATTTTAATTCTTCAGCTCGCTAGTCAGTTGGATACTTACTTGCTAGGGTCGTAATGTTTGGATCTCTTGATGTAATTAAACGGAGCGATTTGCATATCTCCGAAAAGCGGGACCACCTCCAAATTCTGCAAGAAATATTAAAAAGGGGTATATTACAAATAGGCTATTCTTTTTTTTAATTTATGAGGTTGACAAAGTTACTCCACTCTGCCTGATGGAAAGCATGAGCAGAATCAAAGAGTGGTGGTCACCATCCTCATTGCGAATGCAGATAAAACAATGCAGCATGGTGACCCACACAATGGCGGCCTAGTGATGCTTTTGCATCATTGGGCTTCTGGTCTCGCACTCACCAACGAAACACGACAACACCAATACTGTCACTTTAGGATGTTCTGTAGGCAAGGGAAAGGGCCAGGTATCGCAGAAGACTCGGGCGACGGACATCGCGAAACGATCTCCGGCCTCCATAAGCGCGAGCCTGGAGGTGACAGGTGGTAGGTGGCCTCACCTATCACCCTAGCAGAAGCAAGCCGAATTTTCTTAATAGAGCATCAGGGTTCTTACACAGAAGGGGGCCATCTACAGACCGTAGGTGGCCCGAGGTTCGTCGGGGTTCCATTGCCTTCCGAGGGTGCACCTGGTTCCTCGACTGATAGTACTCGAGACAGTGTGCGGTTTTTTAGTTAGTTCGAAAGGTTGGTCACCTGTGAGTAATACCACCGCCCCTTTTTTTTTGCTGAAATCAGCGTGCCTCTACTACCATGGAATATAATTTATTGTGTGTATTTATATATACAAATAAATAAAATTGAAGGGTCTGTTCGTTATTACAAATTAACAACTTATATTACTTATATCTATCATGATTTTTTTTCCGTCTGCCTGTTGGTTCTGGCTAATATCAGAAACGACTGGACTTTTGAAGAGAATTTAACTGGCTGATAGCAGATGATGTAACTGTTAACTTAGGCTACTTTTTTAAACTAACCTCGCCCCGTTACCCGCGTTTTTATTGCAAAGTACTACAACAATCGCGAGTAACACCGCGGGGCTTAGTTAGTTTATAATATAAGTAAGGGTAGACCATGAAATATAGTATTACCTTAAAAATTCTATCAATGCGATCCAAACGTATCTTTTTCTTTTGATCGAGACGGTTGATGTTGCACACTTCTGAGTCCATTAGAAACAGCCCGAAGCCCATCACCTGAAACAATGTAAAGGAAAAATGTAATCAGCGCCATCTAGCGGTGACCCACCGAACTACGTGGTAAATATACAAATTGAATTTCGAATGTTATGACGAATTTAATTGAACAATTAACGGTCAATAATTTGTGACAAATTTAATATTTATAATTAAATGGACTATTAAAAAGTTGCTTAGAAAGGGTTTGTTCACAAATTATATCTTCATATTCAGCCCGCGGTATAAAATTTCATGAAAAACGTTGTTAGGGTAGATGAGACATTAGTCAAATTAGTTACTTTAACTACACCCATGCTATAAATCCTCTATAAAACTTTCTGAAACAGCTAGCTTATTGCCAACATTAAAAAAACCCTGTGTCATAGTAACCATAATATCATCCAAACGAGTGATATAACGCTGTACTAAATTTTATAATGCAACTGCTTTTTCAAAAAAAGAACATTGTCAGGCGCCTTCCGCTACCGCAGCGCGTATTTAAAAAAAGAACTGTTATTCGAATTCGCGTCGTATTCCGCCATTTTTGTACGATATTAATATAACTCAACCCAATTTTAATTTTTTTCTCAAAAACTACTTTTAAGTGCAAATCTATTATACAAAATTATTTACTCAGTCTATCATATGCAGACACAGAATCGCTCATCACTATCACAACGTGAGGCAAAGTTCTTACTCTACGCTCATACGAACACACAGACACATACACGAATATATATACACACACACACACACACACATGCACGCGCGCACCACACCACACACACATATACATAGTAACGCAACACAATATATCGACCCTGCAAACCGAGCTGGTGTGAATCCTGGAGTCCTGAAATACAGGTCTTGGCCTAGTTTAGACTCCAGTCCACCCCAAGCTACAAATATTGTATCTGTACTAACTTCACTGATTATTGTACAATGAGTTCTTTGTGGTGGAAATAAACGTATTTTTATTATTATTATTATTATTGCAAAAATGTGTTACTTCAAAGAGAATTCATATTATGGGTGTAAATAAAATCAACTGTTCATAATTAAGCATTAAAACACTCATTTCATACTATTATCGGCGCTGTCAAAAGAATAACGTTGTGTGAAGAATGTACTAAATATAAACTTGTGACGTCACAGTTTAACTCCTTCGAGCAATATATTTCAATGTTTATTTAGTTAAAATTTGTAATCGCAATGTAAAACTGTAACAATTATATCTTCCGAGATATTCTGTAATATACGTTTTAATAAAGGAGACATCGGTATATTGACTGCCTCGGTGGCACAGTTCTACTAGTTCTACTGCTGTCCATGAGGTCTCAGGTTCGAATCCTGAGTCGGACTAAATGTTTGTATGATCTGCAAATATTTGTTTCGGAGTTTGGATGTTTTCTATGTATAATATATATGTGTTTACAAAAAAAAAGTATTTATTTATTCATATCAGTTGTCTAGTACTCGTAATACAAGCTCTGCTTAGTTTGGGACTAGATGGCGTTGTGCGTTAGATGTCCGAATTATTTATTTATATTTATTATTTATCTGTTTGTGACAGATGTTATTTCACCATTTGTCAGCTAGTGACAATTATAACTTATAAACAGTTAATAGATCATCAATTAGATCTGAACAAAGTAAACTTTATCGTTACTAGCTCTGATTAGTGTTCAACTGAACATGGCAGATTGCTGTATTTTGTAGTCTTATTTTTGTTAATTAACTATTAATCTGTTTGGGACTAGATGGCGTTGTGTGTTAGATGTCCGAAGTATTTATTATTTATTTACGAAACAGTCATATTGCAAAAATGAGGCATTAGTTCTTGAGAGAATGCGTAAGTGAGGCAGCGTTTTGTCTTTATTTATTTCGTTTAACAAACTATTAAAACAGACAGCGCTGAAACGCTGATTGTTAGAGACAGTTTCCTTGCGACCAAAATGACGTAATCGCTAAGAATAGATATGATGACTAACGTTTAAAAACTATTCTATGATGTTCTGAAGTATCTCTATCTATCTATCTTTGACTGCCTCTGTGGCGTAGTGGTAGCGAATGCGACTGCTGTGCAAGAGGTCTCGGGTTCGATTCCTGAGTCGGACCAAATGTTTATATGATCTGCAAATGTTTGTTTCGGAGTTTGGGTGTTTTCTATGTATAATATGTATGTATTTACAAAAAAAAAAAGTATATAAGTATTAATATCAGTTGTCTAGTACCCATAGTACAAGCTATGCTTAGTTTGGGACTAGATGGCGTTGTGTGTTAAAATGTCTGAACATATTTATTTATTTATTTTATTTATTTATCTCCTGTTGTCAAAAACAGTTATATTTCTACATAACGTGTCATGGCATCAATTTGACTGCCTTGGTGGCGCAGTGGTAGCGTACCAGACTGCTGTCCATGAGCTCTCGGGTTCGAATCCTGGGTTGGGTCAAATTTTTGTACGATCTGCAAGTATTTGTTTTGGAGTTAAGGTGTTTTCTGTGTATAATATGTATTTACAAAAAAATGTATGTATTCTTATCAGTTGTCTAGTACATTTCTACAAATATACTGTATATTTCTACAAAAAAGAAAGTTTTAGTAGGAAAAATTGCGTTTTAAATTATAAGTTTAAAATTCACCCCAAAACACTTGGTGGTGTCATGGCGTCTGTTTGTGTAAGACGCGACGTCACTATTCGTCAACCAGTGTCAATTATAGGTCTTAAAACAGTAAAGTGATTGTCAATTACATCCGAGCAACGTGAACTTTATACATTTTTGTTGACTGCCTCGGTGGCGCAGTGGTAGCGTAAGCAACTGCTGTGATTGAGGTCTCGGGTTCGATTCCTGGGTCGGACCAAATGTTTGTCTGATCTGCAAATATTTGTTTCGGAGTCTGGGTGTTTTCTATATATAATGTGTATGTGTATTTACAAAAAAAAAGTATTTATGTATTTATATCAGTTGTCCCAAAATACAAGCTCTGCTTAGTTTGGGACTAGATGGCGTTGCGAATTAATTGTCCAAAACATAATAAAAATATATAAATATGATAAGTGACGTAACTCGCTCTGATTGGTGTTCAACTTAACATGGCGGATTGCTGTATTTTGTAGTTTTATTTTTGTTAATTAACTATTAATCTCGCTCTAAATTTGAAATAAAATACAATTTTTATACTCCACGAACCCCATTTCTTAAGATAAATACATAATTTTAGCTTTTAAAGGTTCTTCGTTGCTATCATCGTGTCTATTCAATGGCTATTACGCGTTTAGACGTGTGTCAGAGCTGACATACTTATTATTTCTATTAAGGAAACAAATATTAAACTTTATTACACGAACGTCATGTTCTTTTCGAACGTACAAGCGCCCTTCCCACATCCAATCACATTTGAGAGACTACCTTTGTCCCTAAATCCTTCAAAAGAAAAATCTGCCTTCTCCCACTACACTTAAAGTTCATTTTCCAATAGATATATGTTACCTTGACCAGCATATGCTTCTCCGATGGTGTCAAGTACATTTTGGTCTCGTACATATGGACACATATATTCACCACATCAGCCAACAGCTCTTCATAACCTGAACACAAAAAAACAATACAACAGACATACACACAGACAATCTGTGGAGGAACGGGTGTGATGTCTCTCCAACACAGAGGGATGATCTTCCGGCGAGGAGATCATGCCTGGCGGGCCACTGCCCAAAGGTTGACGTTGGGATGTTGTATATATGCTAATCAAGGCGAGAACTTCGACCGCGCGATTCAGGATTGGTAGTTTCTTAGTTTTCTTTGTTACTCCGTAGTTCGATGTTTCTTCGGTAGATGGCGTTGTCATATATTTTTGTTGCCCCTGTATGTGGAAGTCGCCACAAATCTATTTAAAGCATGGATGGCGTAGTGACTTAAGTGTTATAGGTTGAAACAAACAGGACAACATTTTGCGTGTTCTAAAAATCGTTGTTCTGTATCTGGGGTCAAGCAATGTCTCCGAAACTAACTGACTTTTAGTAATCTGTGTTTTACTTGCGTGCCTAAGACAGAATAGTTAACATCACGCTTAGACCAATAAGAGCCGAGCATGATTAAAAAGAGACGTAGACTCTCCCCGTCTAAACTTACCGTTGATTTTCTCAAGAGCATCCTTAACCGTGTCCCTGATCTTATTCTGCGTGGCCAGAAACATGGACAAGTTTTGTGACTCCTGGAGGCTCTGGCTGTCAGACATCACCTTGAGGAATTGGGCGGCTCTGTAACAATTATTCATGTTTACAAGAAAAAGTTTGAAACACTAACTGGCGTGATTTATATTTATATATATATATATATATATATATATAACCTGGGGCATTATTACAAACTAGCTGACTCGACAAATTTCGTACCTACCGCCATTTCTTTTTCTAAATTTCCGAAAAGCTTGTATTTATCTTTCATGGCTGCTTAAGCATCCTACAGTCAGTAAAAATATTACAATACCAATTTTCTCATAATTTTCTTTAATACAAACCTTGTCCTAGGATTAGCAAGCACATAAAAAAAAGAATTATCCAATTTGGTGCAGTCGATCGGAAGTTATGAGCGTACATATATTTCAGTGATTGATTTTTATTTACATAAATAGATAATTGATGTTGTACCAGCACGAAAGTCAAGCTTAGGATACTTTTAGGGTTCCGTACCTCAAAAGGAAAAAAGGAACCCTTAAAAAAAACAAGATTTCCTTCTCTTCATAGTGCTGTTGTCCTCTAGTTTGCTCCCCTAGTCGACTCTCTCCACGGGGTGAATAGGGATGGTCACCTACCTCCTATAAGTGGAATAATCATTCTTGACAGAACTCTTCATATTCTTGAGCTCGTCCAACACGGCGAACATGTTGACGAACTTGCCCAGGGTCAGCAGATATGCCTCGGAGACGAAATCGCGACGTTTCTCCGCGTGGCACAGGCGGCGGACCTCACCGCAGAAACGCTCTATGGCTTTCCGCTGAAGACAAAACCAGTTGTCAATATTAAAAGCATGGTGCACACCATAGAGCAACATAGGCTACCGAACGGAGGTGTGTAGCCACAGCATCGTTTTCCGATAGTTCAGTCTGGAATTTGTTGCAGGGGAAATCTGCACACACACATATTAAACTCACACACAAAAACAATCGCTTTTCACTACGAACCTATACATCCTATTAATATTATAAACGCAAAAGTTTGTATTGATGGATGTTTGTTACTCTTTCATGTAAAAACTAATCAAGGGCTTTGGATGAAACTTCACAGTAATATAGCTGATACATCAGAATAACACATATGCTACTATTTGCATGCGCGGGCGTAAAACAAAATATTATACCGTGGGATAGCCACGCTTCGGCATGAATGGGCCGGCTCCACCGGAGCAATAACACGGCCTCACAAAAAACCGGTATGAAACAGCGCCTGCGTTTCTCAGGATACCGGAGACCCCTAACCCAATAATTCCACATCCTCTAAAGGCCGGCAACGCACTTATGACGCCTTTGAGGCCGCGAGTATCCATGAGCGGCAGTAATTGCCTACCATCAGGCGATTCTTTTGCTCGTTTGCCCGCCATTCCAAAAAAGAAAAGAAAACACACACACAAATTCATTCTGTGTCATAACAGTGTAAAGTGTAGGCGCATTTGGGCTTATATTTTGACAGTGGTGATCTGTGAGGCATAGAGCGGACCTAACTCATGTTTTACACTCAAAATAGCACAACATTACCTGAAAGTACATAAACTGCAGCAGTTTATCCACTTCAGGAGCCAGCACCTGAACGGTCCTCTCATAGATGTGCACCCTGTCCGGCTGTTCATTGGACCGGGGCTGAGGGATAGCGCGGCTGCAGCAACGCCAGGTGTAAAGCATCACAGCATGTGCATTTCCTTCTTCTAAGAGCTCGTTCTAGAAGGAAAATGTATTTATTTTAGGGGATGTGTAGTTTTACTGTTCGTGTGGTAATGGAATAAAAATATGGAGTGTCAACAACTTTATTCATCTACATAAGAGCCGAATAAGGAAGGTTACCATGTTACTACAAATAAAACGAAAACTTGTGGAATACTAGGCCAAAACCTTGGTTTCAATTCTGTTATTAACTTCGCTTTCAATGAGGTAGTTTGATGTTAAGTCCTGACTGATATTTAAACGTATCTACCTCATTACGGGTGCTTAAGTTACACCACTTATTACTGAAGAACAACTGATCCATTTTTTATGATATTTGTAATATTAAATTTGCCTTCGTCGGAAATAGCATATTAAGTATTAAAATATATAAATCACAAGAAAAAATATCATTAAAAATATCAGTCATAATATTTGGTCATTGACTGTAAGGCGGGACGAAAATAACTTCCTCAGGTCTATTAGGAGAATATGTTCACCTTAGTGGCTTTGAAGTTCCACTTACCAAGTTAGCATGAACTGTAGCCTCCTCTATATACTTGGCAATACCGGTGACGAAGCCATTGCGGTCTTCAAAGTTTGTGTCGAAATTCGCCTGGTACAGGATCGAGCAGGGTGCAGCCTCGATACATGGTTGTTCATCTAGATAAAAAGATTAAAATTATTAAAAAATCTAATGGCATCCTAGCTAGGCCTCACGATACTGTACGATGCTGGGAGTCCAGATAGACAAAGAGCAATGGACACAATTGGAGGAGGCCTATGTAAAGGGACACACCAAGCAAAGAGACATTTTATAGAACCCCTAAGACCAAACAAACAAAGAACTCGGAACAAAAGGCTAGATCATCATCATATATACAGCAGTAGTAATGTGTTATATAAATAATAAATAGACTGGAAGGCAATAGGCATGACTAATTTTGAAAAACTATTTTATGATGTTCTGAAGTATTTCCTGTTGTCAAAAACAGTTATATTTCTACAAAACATACTACATTATATTTCTACATAATGTGTCATGGCATCAATTTGACTGCCTCGGTGGCGCAGTGGTAGCGTACCAAACTGCTGTCCATGAGGTCTCGGGTTCAAATCCTGGGTTGGATCAAATTTTTGTATGATCTGC
Source organism: Hyphantria cunea (assembly GCA_003709505.1). Classification (NCBI taxonomy): domain Eukaryota; kingdom Metazoa; phylum Arthropoda; class Insecta; order Lepidoptera; family Erebidae; genus Hyphantria; species Hyphantria cunea. The sequence goes on along the minus strand of PKRV01000444.1, from coordinate 372,798 downwards.
AAATATTTGTTTCGGAGTTTGGGTGTTTTCTATGTATAATATGTATTTACAAAAAAAAAAGTATGTATTCATATCAGTTGTCTAGTACCCATTATACAAGCTCTGCTTAGTTTGGGACTAGATGGTGTTGTGCGTTAGATGTCCGAAATATTTATTTATATTCATTATTTACGTTTGTGACAGATGTTATTTCACCATTTGTCAGCTAGTGACAATTATATAACTTATAAAAAATTAATAGATCATCAATTAGATCTGAACAAAGTAAACTTTATCGTTACTAGCTCTGATTAGTGTTCATCTTAAAATGGAGGATTGCTGTATTTTGTAGTCTTGTTTTTGTTTAATTAACTATTAATCTCGCTCATAATATGAAAATTAATACGAATTTTATAATCTATTAACCCCATTTCATCGGATAGTAAATAATTTTAGTGGTTCTTGGTTACTGTCATCATGCCTTTAAAACAACTGATAAAAGCCTGTATCCTTAACTGTGAGATAGCCACACTTTAGCACAAATGGGTGGAATCAACCTGAGTGATACCACGACCTCACAAACTCAAAAGCACTTGCACTGTGTCTCAAATGAGTGAGGATACTTTTGAGAGGACATTTGCCATTTAATCCATAAAATAAAAATTTGAAGCTTCTTATTACTTGTCTTTATTGGATTTAATATTATTTATTGTTGTATTTTTCCTCAAAACTTACTTATAAATACATACTCTAGGATCTTGTGGTTTGTGGTTACATTAGAACTCACAGACAAGGATAAATGCTTTGGCTGTGGGACTGGTGCCAGCTGAGGAGAGCTAAGGAAGGCACTAGATTTAATTGTTAGGCTTCTAAATTAGAAAAGGTATTTACTGCTGGTCCACGAAAACCGCAGGTGACAATTAGGTCTTAATCATATACCTAAAATTTATTATATGTACATTCATACAATATGTTATTCTAAATATTATTTATCATGGTGATAACCTACATAAATACAAAAACATACAAAAACACATCCTTTCGTAATTACATACGACGGCCCCACCTATGTACCTAAGATGATTTAAGTTACAATTATTAATTAGAATACGTAATTACCTGGTAATGTAAGCTCGTCCAACACATCTACATTGCTCAGAGCGTCCGATAACGACACTTTTTCACTCACAGACATGATTTACCACAATAGAATCATAAAATTATGAAAACACTAAACGCCCCACAGGAAGTTCGGTTTTAAACAAAAAGAGCGATTTTATTAATATTACATGTGTAATCAACAAGTTTATAAGCACTTTCTTAAATCAACCCTATAAGAATTATTAACTGATAATCGATAATATCGAAAAAAGACAATATTATTGAATACAGTTAGTAGGACATGGTTGTAGAAAATGGCGTTTGACATCTGAACAGTTTCAATGTTGCCAAAGTTGCGTTGCTACAGAATTTATCACTGCATTAAATGATAAATAAATTATTGAGTCTTTAAAGGTACTCAAAATGATAAGTTTATATCCTTGCATGGTATATAGGTGGTAAATGGTGGTAAACTTTTTTAATTACTACTTCGCTACATATTGTATTAAATTCTTAACTCTATTTATCTGGGTGTCTGTCTGTAACGCGTTCACGGCTAGACTACTGGACCGGTTTCAATGAAATTTAACAAGGGCTACTATTTACCACGATGAGTGGCATACACATTGATGGAGCCATCATTGTTCCTAAAAATATTAGAAGTCGACTACTAGTTTTACCTGAATAGAATAGAATAAACTTCATTGTACACCAGTTAAAACAGTTTACATTCAGGAGCATAACATATTAACTGAATATCAGTTTTTCCTTGCAGCGACTAGTATCGAACCTCCAAAACCCTGAGGGTGAACTTTATTCGAATATTGAACTAGTTACCAGTATATTTGAGCTTAACGTGCTCTCTGGGGGACGGCCGGGAAAGACAGCCGTCTTGCAAGTCAAGGCTGCTATTGAAAATCTCTTGTAAAAAAACTCAACAGCAGTCCGACCTAGGAATTGAACTTGATTGGTAGTCGATGGCTATGATGTGGTTATTTGTACAATAATAATAAATATTTTCGGATATTTTAACACACAACGCCATCTAGTCCCAAACTAAACAGAGATTGTACTATGGGTACTAGACAACTGATATTCATACATATACTTTTTTTTGTAAGTACATACATATTATACATAAAAAACAACTAAACTACTAAACAAATATTTGCAGATTATACAAACATTTGGTACGACTCAGGAGTCGAACCCGAGACCTCTAGCATATAAGTTGCATACGCTACCACTGCGCCACCGAGGCAGTCACAGAGTACAGTTACAAAGTAGAATAAGCTGCGTTGAACTCGGTTTGTTTAAATAAAATAACAATTAAATTATGTACACCATTTATTTAACATGTACCTCTAATTTAAATAATTATTTTTCTCTAACTTAAACAAACATTAAATCAAATATGTACCACTAGTTTAATTACGATTCGTTATTGATTAGACAGTGCTGAATTTGGAGCGTAAGTATTAATAGTGATGTGCCGGATAGCCGCGGATTCGGATATCTGATTCGTGAACGCCACAAAAACTAAAAAGGAACTGCACGGATTGAGCTAAAATTTTGACTCGATATAAAACACGTTTCATAGATTGATTTTATCTATATATTTTGTGTTAATTTTATTCTTCAATTCTCATCAATGCAAGTACAATCAAATGTGTCTCAGCAGTGCGGCAGTATACTAGACAGATATTTAAATTATAAATTATTAACAACTATTAGAAAAGAGATTTAAAAGCTTAACATAAAATGACAAATGTTGACTAGTTAATAATATAACTCAAAAGATTATTTAGGCGTCCTACACAACATGTCGGTTATGCCGTTGGAACAAGACGCGGACAATGATTTCAGTTATGAATAACCCGGCGGCATATTTGCGCAGCAATATTCGCAGCTAGCCACAAGACAGCATGTTGTGTAGAAGGCTTATATCCCAAGAAGTAACAGATCAAATATATTTTTTTACCTGCGGATATCCGCGGTTACGTATATCCGGCACATCACCAGTATCCAATAATCTACAAAAACTACTAATCTTAAATTAGTACCACAATATAGTTAAAAATATACATTTGGTCCTTATATTTAAGTTTAAATTACAGACAATATTATGTACAATATTAAGGAAAATAAAAATGTCTTTTTAACTTATATTTAGTAAAAGTAATAATAACCTATATAAATATATGAGAGTACACACGATAAAAAAAATACCAGATCAGTACTACGATATACACTTGATTTTAATGGAACTATTGGTAATTATCGAGAATGGTTTTAAACCAATAATTATTTGCAAGTTCAGAAACGGTTATTTACAATCCAAACACAAGTAATTTCTAATAGAACAAACGAAACTCTTTGAAATCCTCGGATTTCCTACACTTATTACATGTATTACACTGAACCACGTTATATTTATTCACATATTATGAAACACTATTGCTGAAAACTGCATTGGAATTGAGTTGAGTTGTTTAAAAGATCTAAAGCGAACAGACAGCGGCTTTACCTCATTTTATATAATATTAATTCGGATATAGAAAATTTCGAATAACCGAAAAAAAATCTCTTTTTAAATTTTTCTTGTTTTGTTTAATTCACAAAACAAAACAATTCTGCCAATGTCAAGTTGAATGGGGGGAAATACGTGGGGCATTTCCATCCCACTTGACATTGGCAGAATTGTCGACGGTTTCAACAGATAAAAAGAAAGGGTAAGGTATTTTGTTTACCTGTTCTGCTGTTTTTAATCAATAACTATATTTAGGTGTACAAACTGTTATTTACAATCAACACACATGTAATTTATAACAATAATCTTATTGAGATAACACACACATTCAAACCTGATCAGTTATTTCGTTGGCCGTGCGTACTATTAATAACCTTTGTTATACAATTTTACATTCTCTCTTAACAAAGTTAATTAAAGTCCCAGACAAAACTGGTATTTATGGCCAAACAGAAGCCTTCGTCACATAATGCATAGGGCATTACGAAAGTGAGTAACCATACGCAATATGTCAAAGTATAGGCTCAAATGTGCCTAAGCGTTACTCTGTTGACACGTAATGTATTTATGTGTGAGTGAAATTGTGAATATTTTGTACTAATTGTTATGTGTGCATTCGTTTGTAGCGAGAAGCTATTGTTTTAATGTGTGAGTGTATAACGTGTATGTGTGATGATTTCCCTCCGCATTTTGTATCGGGAAAAGACGCTATAGCCACTCCCCTTCGTTCAGTAGCTCGTGTGGTATGATATGTAAGATCACTTAAAAAGAAAAGAAATACTTATTTATATAAATTGAGGGTATATCTATAAAAGATATTGTTTGGCAAGGATACATAAGTGACACCTTTTTCATTTAAAACCGTAATAAAATCAACAATTTTTTTTTAAAACAAAACAGTTTATTCGCGGGTAATCAGTAAAAAAAGTTGCTGGGAAACTAACAAATGGCTATAAATTTAAAAAAATATATAATAATAAAGAAAAATAGGAAAGCAGAATAATAATGTTTTTTAAATTCAAGGAACAGATACACTCAGTCTCAATTGAAATATTCAATATGAGTACAAAGTAACATACTTAAAAACTATGACTACTAATCAATTACTACCATTTGGTAGTTTTTATAATATGAATGCTAAATTATTTGATAAACAGGCACAAAAAATTAAACATTTTCTGCAGTAGGTACAGAATAATGATCATATCTTTAAAACCATATCCAAATAAGCTATCAGATATGTCAAAAAAATATTTTTTTTCTGTTGTCATAAAGTGTGTGTCAGTTGTGACATTAGGGCGCTTCAAACATATCCATATAATAAAGAAGCCTGTGTGTTAAAGATGACTTATAACACAGGACATACCCTTAAGATACAAAAACAATTAATCATAATACAACATTGTAACAAAATGTACTTATACTTTTTTTTAATACAATGACATAATAATAAAGCAAAAATCATACATTTAATAAAAAAAAAACTCAGACTATTCTCTATGAATTAAACGTAATAATTAAGCTCGATTGAGTAATAAACACATAAACAAAAAGTTAGTGTCAAGTAAAAAAAATAGTCAATAACAAATTTTAAGATTTTATGAGCATAAAATCTACTATGTTTTGATGTTATAAATCTGTATTCTTCATGAGAATAATGTCCCTTAAATCCGGATAAATTGATGAACCAACGATAGAAAGACACCATCAGTCCAATCGTATCTTTCATCGAATGTTTTATCACGTAATAATATCATCCGTAAACCAAATTTAGACAGCCAATTTTTTTATTTAAGGTAGACTTAGTTTATATAATGGCAATCCTGTGAGATATCAATAAGATACATAACTTAAAATCAAGATCACGAAATCATTTATAACTCGTTTACAATAAACAGTGGAATGAACTGTCGCCTGCGGTATTCCCGGAACAATACGACTTTCACAACTTCAAGATCAGAGCGTACTCCTTCCTAAAAAGGCTAACAACGCACCTATGACGCCTCTAGTGTTGCTGGTGTGTGTTATAAGGCGATACGTTTGCTTAAGTTAGGCGCAGTAAGTGTGTAAGGCGAGGCAATACCCTATTTCTTTCTAAATTAAAACTATCTGAAGTTATTAAATATAACATTTGCTGGTTTTGCCATCCCAGAGATTAACTCGAAGACACAGAGAGACAGACAAAATTTTAAAAAACGTTTTGAAATTCTAATAATATTATGTCGATATATGCTCTCATATGTATTAGGCGAAAAGCTGTTTGTTTGAAATTCTGGTCATTGCAATTTTATATATTCGTATAGACTATATTTAGGGTAACAGACTGTCTGTTATCTTTCACACAATTCGTCAAAATGACACAAGAAAATGGCTATACTATTGTTTATAACATTAACCTAGATTTATATCGATAACTGTCGTTTAGATAATAAAAATAAAAATAATGAAATAAAATAACAATGAAAATAGATTTAACAAAAAACCTTTCCTTATTTCTTAAAACAGAAGCACACAGTACAACTATAAAATATGTGCAAACCTTGTAACCAGTTTTAAACAGATCATTTTGTCAGCGCCATGATTAAATATTAAATTTTTTTTTTGCTATAGCAACATTTTCATTATTATTTTTAAATAGTAATATGTCAAAACGCAATTAAGGGTAACAACGATATTTTGTTACATCAGTTTTCGTTTATTCGATGATTTTTACAATAATTTAGTTCAATCAAATGTTATAGCAGCGCGAGCTCTCACTGGTTAAATCAAATGGAGCGCTTTTTTCCAACTTACTGTTTACACACTTCTTTCACTTGCTAGTGCCTTAGCATTCAGATACAGATGGTGCTTATAAATAACTATTGGATACTACTAGCGCCACGGTAGGTTCTGTACTGCTTCATTTAATACCAAATATTTTCAATTTAAAAAATTAACCTGGGTGTTTCCATTTGAAACTACACTGCCATGATGTGTTAATTTAATACCATATTAAATTACCAGAAAAATTCTACTATTCGTCTGCTCTTTTTTAATATGGCAACACAGGCCGATCGACTATAATAATGGCATACATTTATGTATTCTAATTCTAACATAAATATATATAGAGTGTTTGTGTACTACGTAATTAAAATAATTAGTACTCATCTCTTTTAATGATCAAAAAACTGCACAATAAGATTTTTAACTATACCATAATCAATTTACGACCCTTTTTCTTAGTAAAATATCCAAATAAAAAAACTGTACCTTAAAACTCTATCGGTACTTCCTGCATTACAACTTTATATCCCAAATTACTCAGTGGTGTGAACCTATCTAGGGTTTCCGGTGCACAGTTCTCATATTCTGTTAACTCCACAATAGGAGCTGGTATTTCAAAGTCCAGTGTATTCAGATAATCATCATTTTCACCAATGTTTAAATCATCAAAACCGTTTTCACCAATCTCGTTGAGATTATCAAAGTGGATCTCGGGTCTTGCATCTCCAAAATGCATTTCAGGATGGTTGAGACGGATGCATTTGTGTGAGCGGAGTAGTGATGGCCAGACGAAGGTCTCTTCGCACACTTTGCACTGGAGTTTGTCATAATCAGAGTGCTGCGTTTCTATGTGTCGGTTGAGGCAGTAGCTTGATGAATAATATTTGCTACATGTCTGTAACAAGGATTTTTTTTAAAATACGTACTACTAGATGAGCCCTACTGTATAATTTCACTTGCAGGTAACTCTGCAAGTCGAATCAATTTCTTTTTTTTAAATCTAAACCATTCTAACTCCACAGGAATAGACACAAATAATTTCTTTAAAATCAGTTCAGCAGTTTAAGAGGAGTCTAGTCATATACACACGCACAGTAGATTTATATATACTAAGATAAAATAAAGTTTCTTCAGCCATCTATTCCCTTAGATATTTTAAACTACTTATCGGATTTTAAGGCAGTTTTTGGCAATAGGAAAACTGCAACTCGCAAATATGCAGGGAAGAGTCACTAGCATCATAAATAAGTAACTGTGTGTTACGCTTTCACGGCTAAACCGCTTAACTGATTTCAGTGAATATTGACATGGCGATAACTTCATTCTATTATATAGCAGTATTAAAGACTATTAGAGACAAGCATTTTCACATACAGGACAGAACAAGTTCATAGATCAACTGATGGTAAGCACCATCAGTTATAAACATCTGCAAGTCTGCAGAAATTAAAGTATACATGACGTAAACATGGTACATAAACCAAAATAATTTAGTATACATACCATGTATATCATCATCATCATCATCATTAGCCTATCGTAGTCCACTGTGGACATAGGCCTCTCCAATTTCACGCCACTTAGTTCGATCTATGGCTTCTCGCATCCAGCTCCTGCCAGCCGTCTTGCGCAAATCATCGCTTAGAGATTAAGCACAGATACGTCAAAAGTAAAAATAAATATTTTTAATACATACAAAGAACACAGTGACAAAAAAAAGGATTGTATGGTTTTATGAAACCACAGTAAAAATGAAACTATTTTTCACATGCAAATAGATAAATCTAATAAAGCAAATAAATAACAACATTTACATTAAACACTGACACAAACGAGTAATAGTCTATACACTACACGGTCAGCTGATGGAACTATAGATGCCGCCATATTGGCCTTGGCTGCTCTGACGAGCGCCTTTCACTTTATCCCTACTCCGCGGCCGACCGTCACGCGACATGCGATACACAGACCAATAATTTTGAGACAATGTAATAAAAGTTTCACTTTAAAATTTCAAGCAGAATAGGGGCAAACACATCAGACACAACATGGTACAAACACAAGATTGTTAGAAACCTGTGTGGTGAATTAATCCTGTGACATTTGTCATTAGTGTTTTTTTACAACTATGAACTACATTTATAAGCATGCCACACCTTGAAAACCCTCCACAAACACAAGCGTGTAAAGGGGCTGTTTGGCTTAGGTTGTGTGAGGTTCTTAGGGCTTGTTGGCAACCCCAGTAGATTTCAGGTTTTGAACACAGATCAAAGAAAGTGTGCGCGAGCTTTTGTATTTTGTGAGAGACTGCTAAGTCCGCAAGCATGTAAACATAGCACAATGTGAATGGGCATTAATTTTATTAATAAATGAAGAGAAAGAATTTTTAACAAATACAAACCTGGCACTGATGCTTAGAAATAATAGTCTTTTTGCTCTTTGGATCAACAATGGGTTTATTATGTTCACCGTATACCATCAAGTTATTCACATCAACATACTCCATCAATTCCATAGTCTGATTACTGATATTAAGTTTTTCTAGAACAACTATTGGTTTCATATACTCAGGTATAACATCTCCATTTCTGTAAGTAGTCTTTATTTTTTTATTACAAATTTTTTTCCGTGTCTGCGAATTGTCACTTGTTTTTAAAAAGTGTGTCCACTTATGCTGAAGCATATCGGTTTCCGTATCAAACTTTTTCATACATTGGTCACAGAAATAATAATCTTTGTAGCCCGTCATGGCTTTATTTGATAAATCCGGTAGCAGTTGTACGTGACTTTCTATTACATCTCGTTCTACTGAACTTTCTTCACAGTAGTTGCATAAATATAGTCTCTCGTTGCCTAAATTACGCATTGAGTATAAAGTTGTCTGTCTATTGTTTGAATGTAGAAAAGAGATATGGTGGGCAATGGCACATTTAGTCACAAATTGATCTTTACATACATCACACACATAACAATTAACTATGTGTTCATAACTATGGTCTTTCAAATCCATTAGCTTAAAATAAGACTCTTCACATATTTTACACTTGTGAATTTTTAAAATACGGCACACGTTGCGTTTGTGTTCTGTATATTTAACTTTATTTGGTAACAACAGGCCACAGACATCACAGTGCAGTTTTACATGCACCTTAAAGAATATACGGTCAACAAACTTCTTACCACAGTAATTGCAGATGTAGCACTTACGTTTCTTGTGTGCTTCTTTCATGTGCAACTTTAAAATTTTATATGCTTCAAATATCTTGGGACATTTTCTACATTTGTGATACTCGTTAACTTCATGAATTATTACGTGATCTGAAAAGGAGACTCTCTTGTGAGGCTTGTTGTGAGGTTTATACACTATCATGTGCTTATTTTCCTGATGTTTTAGCAGCTTTTTCTCACTAGAGTAACCCTTGTCGCATATCTTGCATTTTATACTTGCCATTTTGTTGTTTTCGGAGTCAGATTCTGAATCAGTAGATAATTGACGATTCCGTAACTTCAGTAATGCCTCCTTAAGTTCAACCAAGTCTTGATTTACGAGATTTACTACACATTTTTGAGCCAGTCGCTTAGAATGTAAGGAAACATCCAGAGGAAGCAACTTATCGTTGTTTTTGTTATTATTTAAGGTTTTTATGTACGGTTTTATATCGTTACGATTCACAATAACGAGTGGCACTTTCTCGAACCCGCGGAATCCTTCCACCTCGAGATTTTCACCACAATCTGAAGACTGTCGTCTCCAAACGACTTTCCCCGTAATATCGGTTGTATTCTTTGATTCTTTATTAACTCCATCGCTCTTGGACATGAGAGGATACTAATAACGCAGGAAAATAAAATAAAAAATAGGAAAAACTAAGAATAATAACGTCAACAACGCTACATGTCATGCTAAACGAAAACTGGATGCGTTGCAACAATGTCCAATCGCGGCAATATCGCCATAATTTTCCGATTAAATGTCATTCATCGGACAGATTAAACACAGTTGTGACATATATATTATATAGTTTACCAATTCTTCATTAGGTTATTACTTAAAGAGAAAAATCAAAATGTAGATAGTTCAAAGCATCCTATTTTGTACTATCTATATTTTTTCTTATTCTTATCAAAAGGTATAAAATGGTTCTTGATTTCCCCAAAAATATAATTATAGTGAAGTAAGTTTACTAATCTGTGAAAATAGCAATCAAAAACCTAAGCTTTTACTGTCTACAAATTTGCTAGTTCTTTTTGACGTAACAATAAAGAAATAATGTATCAAAAATCCTTAAATAGCTTAAAGATTTTCAATACATTGTTGAAAATCTTAAAAATTTAATTACTACTTCTTAATTTATGTAATAGATATTTCATCCGCAAAGAAATGTTGTCTTTAGTCCACAAATTCAAATGTCTTAATCACGTTTTTGAACGCACTCTTACATATCGCCACAATTCTTAGAAATAGGGATAATTATGTCACACAACAGTAGGCTATATTTTAACCTACAGTAGGGGCTAAAATCGTTACAAAAATTGTTTTCATACATTACATAATATTAGTGCGACTGTTTATCTAATTTGATTTTTCTTATCCGGTACATATATGTACGTAATCCATTGTGCTGTGGTTATTGCACGCAAAATATTCGCTGCTCGCGTATTTACGTACACAGATTATTTTTAAACGCCTGCCGAGTGCGTTGCTACTTAGACATGTTTCCGCCGACTCGTATACGGAGCTGTCTTCCAGTTATAAATCCAATGTTCAAACAAAAACTGAGACCTCATAGGCCGTTTCGACAAACTTCGTCGATTCATAACAGTAATCAAACAAAGACTACTCAGTTACAGAAGAACAAATGGATGAGTTTTAGATCTATAATTACTAAATGGATGCCGTTAGGGAGTGCTATTTACGTCGGGTGGTGCTATTTTCGCGCGAGTATTAACTATGATGTATCTAAAGTTGAAATTTTATTTTACGAAATGTTTCCTTTCCGAGTGACGAGCCGTTTGTGGGGTCGTTTGGCCGCATGTGAGCTTCCTACGTCTCTAAGAACCTTTGTTTATGGAACCTATGCGAAACTTTTTAATGTTAACATGGAAGAAGCAGCTGTTTCCGATCTAAAGTCCTATAGAAGTTTATCGGATTTTTTTACTAGAAGATTAAAAGATGGAGTGAGATATATATCCCCTGCTCCATGCGTGTCTCCGTGTGATGGTGTAGTTTTAACATGTGGAACAGCAAATACAGATAAAATAGAGCAAGTCAAAGGAGTCACATACAGCTTAGAAGAATTCTTAGGCGAAAATAAATGGTCGAAAACAAAGAGTGAGAGATACTATGATTCTCTATTGACTAACAAGGAGAATGTACTTCATCAGTGCATCATTTATTTGGCTCCGGGTGACTATCACAGGTTCCATTCTCCATGTGACTGGACTGCTACGTTCCGCAGACACTTCTCTGGAAAACTATTGTCAGTGAATCCATGGCTGGCAAGACTGATACCAGGTCTTTTTACGATTAATGAAAGAGCTGTCTACGTTGGTGAGTGGAAACATGGTTTCTTCAGTATGACTGCTGTTGGTGCAACTAACGTAGGTTCCATTGAGATATACAATGATCCAGATTTACAAACAAATACAAAAGGTAAACGTAATAGAATAAGTGAATTAGAACTTGGACAAGTTGCATTAAAGAAAGGGGAGCTTTTCGGACAATTTAATATGGGTAGTACAATTATTTTATTGTTTGAAGCACCAAAAGACTTCACATTTGATATAAAGTCTGGGGAAAAGGTGTGTATGGGCCAAACTTTATCTGTGGCAGCTAAATCTCAGGCAAGATGACTGACTTTTGATGATTTCTTGCAAATAGTCCGTATAGGATTAATATTCTATACACTGTCTCTTTTATTGTGAGCTTGATTGCTGTTTTCAACTTTTAACCATCTTAAAATGACAGTTACGTCGTAAAGAGAATTTGGACAAATTTTAACGGAAACATGATTTGCATTGTTACTTTGCAGAAGGTTGACTGTATCAGTTTGAGGGTTAATGAAATATTAGTTTTGTGCAATAAATGTAAATAGGATGAGTTGGAAGGACAATGTGAGAAGTTGTTCTATACGATTAGTCATCAGACCCTACTTACAAAGTTCTACATGTTCCATAAACTAGTCAATTCGCATTTTATAAAAAGAAAACTCAATATAGATCAAAGCTCTAGGCTCTATAAATATTACTACTTATTAATAATGTACAAGTTTAAATGCATGTTTATTACTGAATGGCTGAACCAATCAAGATGAGATTTGGTATAGAGATAAGTCATAACTTAGATTATGTTTAACACAAAGAAAACCATTGAGTGAGTAAATATTCATAATATTGTAAAGTATTGACATTCCTATATTTTTTTTATTGATTTTGACAACTTCTTGTTGAATAAGCGGCAGTTGGTTATTGGATTAAAAAAAATATATAAAAAAAATTATCCTCCATCTTTGAAAGAAACTAAAACAGTTGTAGTTGCAAAAAAGATCTTTTTTCCAGGGAAGATGACAAAGTAAGTGCCCTTTATAGCATGTGACATAATCTATGATATGAGAATATCTCTAAATAAATATCTTTATAAATATCGCTCCTTTCATTCAAAAGGAACATTAAAACAAATTATATTTTCATGTCCCTTTTGAATAAAAGTTTAAATTTCACCCCAGTGATGTCTTAGAAAGACTGCCAAGTGATTTGTTTATAAAAAAAAATGTAATAGCACTGTCTCGAATTATTTTGGTTTTATCATTATCAATGAAGATATTTCACATCTAAGCACGGCTATACCGCGCTCATATTAGAAATATATTTTTTAGCACAGATAAAGTAACATCAAGGCTATAGACATTGTTTTGATGTAATTTATTCATATTTACGACTAACATACATAAATAAATAAATACATACATACGTAGTGTACATTACGCTGCCATTTTGCCGACTTTTTTCCAGTAAGTGAAAGCCCGCCAAAAAACGATAAAAAAATTTAGAGCGCGCTTTTGACTTTTGAATTTCTGTGAGTATTATAACATAGATTGAAATATATCATAGATACAAAAACTAAAAGCATTCAAGGTCATATATTAATATATTCTGTCGAGTTACATAATGTGTACATCTACATTTTAAATTCGCTATTTACACCCATGAGTTCGTTCTTAACGTGTTTTTTTTTTAATACAGTTAGTTGAACAATATTTACAGTTTTTTTGATGTCTCTGATTTTATATGTATGCCTGGTCTTACATAACTACGTAATGACTGAATTGTTTGATGATATCCTCACACACGGCCATCTGATTAGTAACTAAATTAACAAAACATACGCCGGGGTTTTCTATTCTAGGGTGGTTCCCCGGCTTCTAGTACCCGATACGGCGTGCAGTTTTAGTCGGTTCGAGTCCTACAGCATATGTCTCCCTTTAAGGGGTTGACTCACTATCACATTGTTTATGGTAAACATATTACTTCACGCTGCGGGCAATTGTAGACGCAGGGTTGCGTGGGTCAGTTAATTATATATAAATGCACTAATACGAAACTAATTGTGCTTATCACGCAAGAATTAATCCTGGGTGTACTTTCAACCCACACGCTCTCATTCAGCACCATTATAAACCACTTCGATAGATTTTCACCTTCTCCTATCATGTCAGCCATCGTTATAATGATAATGAATCACATATTAAGACAGTTTGAAATGTATTATTATTCTTTTGTATGTATGTATAAACTAAGTGTGGTGGTCACCTTACTCATAATGAATGCAGTAGTGTGAACCATTGAGATGTTTCTGAATCATTGGCCTTCCTCATAATATATTATATTAATATTTTTTTATGCGAATTATGATAAAGAAGTCATGGTCTAAAGGTCCGTAACGTTTTGACGTTGCGTAGCGACAATTCTACGCATCACCCCATTGCGTTATCGCTTAGGTATTTATGAAAGTAGGTATAGGTTCGCAATAAATATTTACACCACAATATTATTTAAATAATGATATAAATGTTTAAAAGAAGTCTGAATCGTTTCCAAGTTGTGTTTTTTATCTGGTAGTTTAATAAAATTCGCCTGGTGGCCCAATTTCGATCATTTATATCAGTGACCACTATAACTTGAACTGTCGTTGTATAATAACAATACATAATTATTATTTATTTTCCAAAAATATTTGTCGGTACAATTAGATTTTGCCTTCGGCTTCGTCTGTTTGTATGTCGAACGTCGCAGTTATATATAGCCTATCACACTTACAAATAATGTGACTTTCTTTTGGTAAAATAATTTTCGAAATCGGTTCAGAAGTTTTAGAGATTATCATTATATAATTATAGAAACAGTTTTCTTTGTTAGACGTAACGTTTAATGCTTTCATGTACATTTATTGAAAAGCTGTTAATTTGAAATTAACAGTTAAATTAATTTTATTATTTTAGATCAGCTTCGACGCGCGATGCTCCTAACAATTAAATAACAACTTTATTACCTTATCTATTTACCGAAAAAAAAACTATTACAAAATGAGTCTTCAGTCTTTTCGAAAGTTTAATTTCATATAAAAAAGCTCTCCAAATGCATATAATTCAATTACATATATAAATTGTGTACGAAAGAATATGTTAAATGGATGTGGGTAGTATTGAAAATGTTATCAGCGAGGGGCCGTCCATAACTTATGTTGCAGTAATTGTATGGTTTTTTTACCCGATTTTATCACAGCTGGCCACATTTATGAGACTATCCTCACCCTAGTGTGACTTCATATATTTTGCAACTTTATATTCAGAAATTTTATATTTATTCATATGAAATTAAGCATTTAAAAAAAATATCGCTCACGAAAAGCTCCCGGTGACGAAGAAGCGAGTTCCGTGATTTTTTTCACTTCAAAAAGAGCATCACATAAAAAGCGGTGAATTATATTAGTGTTAGTTATTTAAATTTCGCCTTTTAATACTTAAATATAAACGTGACGTCATGAAATAGAATCCTGCCACCCCTTGCCACAAATGATTGACCTCCCCTTAACACTTTTTATACCGTGAGGGAGCCACGCTTCGGCATGAATGGGCCGGCTCGACCGGAGTGATACCACGGCCTCACAGAAAACCGGTGTGAAACAGCGCTTACGCTGTGTTTCATCGAGTGAGTGAGGATACCGGAGGCCCATACCCCAATCCAAACCCCCTATCCCCCTCACCATCCCCTTTCCCCCCAGGCCGCCATAGTGTGGGTCACCATGCTGCATTGTTCTTTTTCGCATTGAGGATGGTGACCACCACTCTTGGATTCTGCTCATGCTCTCCATCAGGCAGGGCAGAGTCATTTTGGCAGATTAAATATATAAAAAAAAACTTTCCTCGCTTCCCTTAACGTTTTACGTAGTTTATAAATGGCCCTAAACGAACGCAAAGATCATTAAAACTGTAAACGGTACAAATATGTATTATTTAATGTATATTTTATAAATGCCGGTAGCCGAACACAACGGGTAACAGTTTAGTCAGGGTCAGCGCCGACGGACGGAGTGACTGCGAAGAGAAAACGAAAATGAAATGAACTAATGTCGAATGATGGTTGGTTTCAATGCAGTTTTAAATTAAATAACTTTAGGTTGAATTTCATTGTGTCCTTCGGTGCTGATTCTTCGAAAATAAATATTCATCAGTGTTATTTGGGTAAGAAACAAATTTTGTAAGCCAGCGACTGGACCGGAAAGGAGTAGCCATAGCGGCTTCTCCAGGTATAAAAAATAAATATTCACAAATACTTATTTAGGACTTGCATACAAAAACAATCGACTGTTACTTCGAACTCACACATATCATTAAAATTTTCACACATCTATAAACTCGTTCTGCGTCATAACAGTACAATGCGTAGGCCCATTTGGGCTTATACTTTGATAGAGGGTAACATCTCCGTATAGCCACTCTTTACCGTGTGCTTGTTATGTTAAGTATGTGTTAAATAATATAAACTAGCTCTGCAATAAATTACCGAATATAACCGTTAAGGTGCAAAAAATAACGGATAACAGTATCCGGTTTTTGAATAACGATATTTAAATATTTTTTTGTTATTCAACTACCTATTTTATTCATTAGCAAATAATTAATTCAAAACTCATTATATTCATTAGCAAATAATTAATTCAAAACTCATTGCACCTACAACTACCACTGTCTCTCCTATACATTTCGATCCATCCTAAGGTTGCCTGGAAGAGATTGCTTATGGCAATGTACTCTCTTCTAACTGTAATATTATAGTGTGCAAATAAAGAGTTTTCTATCTATCTATTTTAAGATAGAGTATTTAAAAACAAGTTTTATTGTTTATATTCCCTATATGTTCTAGTAACTGTTTTAGAAAAAAATAACGTTATAGTATCAATAACTCTCTACTGGTCAGTAAAAACTAAAAAAAAATTTGTGAAGCCGGTAAAGTTACGGCACATTAATGAAAAATATACGTCACAAGCCGAAAGCTTAATCCGATTGTGCCTGTTTATTCCTTGTTCCACGCTCTCGCGTGCACGTTCGTCCCATGCGGAACGTGACCATGAGTCATGCTTTTTAGTGGGTGCAACCAGCGTTTATCGATTTACAAGACGATATAACATCAGAAAAAATACGAAGGAGCTTTAACAATAGTCGCATAATAATATAATGTGTAATATCTCATAGCTGACCTACAATCTGACAGTCGGTCTGACAGTCAATCCAAACACCCCAAACTTTCTTTCTTCTTCTTCTTTTGATGATATGGCAATCAGCCGGATCAGCTATTTCTGCCAATGTCTAGTATTTCAAGTCTTCGAGTCTTCAAATCTTCGTGGTGATGGAATTAATGATGAAAAATATAAAAAATGTGGATGACGTGAAATGGGGACCGTCTTTCGCAAAAACAAAAAACCAAGTCCAAACTTTCTTTCACTACGGTTTCTGTTGCGCATTTCCGTTTCTTTTCACGAAAGCACTTCTACAGGTTTCAGATGTTACAAATTAAAAATGATTTATTTATGTACATTATACTAGTAGTAATGCGGTAATATTGCAATGAATTGAGAAGAATATTACGTTAGTTTAGTTGAGAAGTATCTCTGTTAAAAAATATCTATTATATTTCATCCTATTATGTGAATAGTGGATTTTATATCTTAACTAGCTGATTGGTAAAGTAACCTTTGTATGAAATATCATTTACATCTCCAGTTTTCTTCTGATTAATATATTTGCGGATTCCAAGACCGTTTAACTTTTCCTAGGACTTCCGGAATATCATAACTCTGTGTGTTCATGGGTCATTGCTGTTGATCCTGGTGTACAAGTGTTACAATGGTGTGTGGGTGGGATTAGTCTAAAAAGAATAAGTGATAGTGGGAGATATTGACACTTTGCCGTTGATAATTTGCGATTCGCGATCTGTTAGATACCTGTTTTTATAAAGTTTTGAGTGAATATGTGTAATTTAACTATTCCACTTATCTGTCTATTTTCTTAAAGTTTCTAAACATTATATACTGTATATAATGTTTAGAAACTTTAAGAAAATAGAAAGCTGACAGAAAACTTAAAAGCGAGCGGCACGACCGTAGGGTCAGCAGTCCAACCACGAGTTATAATTGCTCCTTAATATTTGACACGGATCTAGATTTCAAGTCTCTACAAAACAAATAATGACACTAGTCTGAGAATTAATTATTCTTTATTTTTAATTATTTGCATAGTGAAATGTTGAAATAATTTGGTGCTTGTTTATTCTTAAAGAACGCCTCTGACCATGTAACACCTTTATTATAGTTAGATTACGCCCTTAGTACCCAGTGCGTGATCTCAAGCGTGGCTCTCCACCGTGGGAGAGCCACGCTTCGGCATGAATGGCCGGCTCGACCGGAGTGATACCATGGCCTCACAGAAAACCGGTGTGAAACAGCGCTTACGCTGTGTTTCATCGAGTGAGTGAGGATACCGGAGGCCCATACCCTAATCCAACGCCCCCTATCCCCGTCACCATCCCCCTTCCCCCCTGGCCGCCATATTGTGGGTCACCATGCTGCATTGTTCTTTTTCGCATTGAGGATGGTGGCCACCACTCTTGGATTCTGCTCATGCTTTCCATCAGGCGAGGCAGAGTCATTTTGGCAACTTAAAAATAAAAATAAAAAAATTTGAAGATTCAGAAATGAATAAAAAAAGTCATCGGAAAGACGGAATTTGTCCAATTTCATACTGGTAAGGCAAATCTGCTTGACTTTCTTCTGTAGTAAGTAAATAGACTTGCTGCTAGTAACGGAATACCCTAGCAAAATTATTTCTAAATCGGAACAATTAAAAATCTTTAAAATAACGGTTTTTCATAACAGTTTTGCAATTCCGGTTTTCGTTATAACGTTAAAGAAACTGGATTTCTTTGCAACGAAACTTTTTGAGGAAATAAAAAAAAAAAGAAATCTTATATCATTTCATTTTAATCTTATCTTATATCGTATTCAATAGTATCAAAATATATTTAGTATTTCGTATGAAACTCGCAGATTACTATCAATCATTTGTTTTATGGCGTAGGACTTAGTAATTTCAGCTGTTTCGGATAAGCTTTTATCGCCACTTCTGTAAAGTAATTCGTGTTATGCGCTGTCCAGGGACGTGATCCAAGCTCAGATATTTAGTAGTTATGATAAAACACACGCATACATTAGATTATTTTTATATAGGAGTGAGTATCGCAGTTCAAAGTAAAAGCAAAGGGGGTAAACTTTGTGATGAACAATTTTATGGACAGGCTCGACCTTTCTTTTGAAACTCCCTCGGGGTTTCGGCAGGGTGGAATCGGACCGACTAAAACCACACTACCACTTTTCGCTGGAGATAAGAGCGATCCGGAAACTGATATTAACACACACACACAACATCCAAACCCTTCCTAGAGATTACCGGCTCAACTACCAGAGTCTTATAAAGGCGTAAATCCTCCCTTCGTCCTCCCCTTAGGCGTCATAGTGACAACAGGAAAAATTTTGTGACTAAAGCACTATGTTTTCGACGCTATTTTATCTGTTAATAATCGTCAATATATGAACCTAAAAACATTTAAATCCTTTGAGGCAGTCGTGTAAATATAGTCCACAGATTTTACAATAGTTTTTTAAAGAAACTGTGTTAAAATATGTTTTTACATCTTGTTTCGTCTATAATGGCGGATTTAATATAGTTTTACGACTGAAAAGATTTTAAATAAATGTTAAAAAGAGTTTGAATACATATAAAAAAGAGGAAAACTAATTAGATGGTAAACTATTTATGTTCTGACACTTAATAAAAAAACAGGAAAATTATCGACAATCTTGATAATTATTAATATTTTATTACTCTATCTGTTGATATGTAATAATGTACTTATATGATTTTATTTTTTGTAATTGCCTTAAGAAATGTCAATCACGGCCAAATAGTATTGACAGATAAAGAGTTTAGTTTTTAGGTCTCAGACTATCTGCGTCATTTCTGATCAAAACTAATTATGAAACATCGTAGTCTTGTCTATGATTCGTTTAGTTTCTATTTGACCTTGTTTAATCTTTCTTTGCGAGTAGTTACAATCGGGCCCGTTTCAAAAAGTTATTCTGATAGGTTAAAAAATACTTATTGATTTTAAGATAGTCAGCCTATTACCCTACTATTTACGTACCCTGACTCATATTCAGGTCGTCTACCTCCTAAAACACTTGAAAAGCCTCTGTAGTGTGATAAGATCAAATAAACTACAGAAAATATTCGTTCTAAGAAGCAGCTGTTTCAACTATAACGGCGTCGCACGCAAATTAAATATTTAATATCAAGTTGAAGTAAATAGGCCGGTTATTATTGTTAGGTGATTAACCGAGATTAATAAGTTTTGGTTAAGGTTGACGAATATGTACAGTTACGTAGATTTGCTTGATTAATCTTTACGGGTAGCAGGTTCGATTCTAGATGCTCACATCAACATGTTACAAGGGACTCGAAGGGTTCGGTTTGAGGTATTTAACTCAAGACCCGGATATATTTTACACAGGTCATCCTAATTGTATTCATTGTGTTGTAGGAAGCAAACTTCCAATTCCTATATTTTAGATTCGGCTAAGAATATATTTTAAAAAAAATTAAAAAATATTTCTTCTTCAGCAACTTTCGATAATTTGGTCAATTTGAGGGTACTCCCAAATTTTATACGAAGTTTAGTGATACCAGTGATTTTTTATTGGACTTGACCACAGGATTTAGAAGTTGGCAACATTAGGCTTGCTAACATGGCCGGTAATTGGTCGTAAGTTATTAAATTATGACGTCCAAAAGGTCTTGAACTACATTATACCCAGTCATGCTATTCCGTAAATTATTGCATTTACTAGTAAGTTCTCATTGTTAAGAAATCTTGCTACTTATTTGAGTTTAGAGGATGATAGGACCCGGTTCAATGAAGTGAAATATATTTATTTTATCATTAATAAAGTTGCATCACCTTGTAACCTAAACTTTCATTGTATTGTAATAATTAAATGGTAGTTTTGTTCCATAATTCAGCGACGGAAATCACTTACTACCATAGTCAGTTTCGTAGCCATTTGGCAATGAAACTGACGGAATTAGTTACGACCTATAGTTTCATTCTTCACATACAATATTTATAACAAATGAAGAACAATACATTAAAAATATGAAAAATCATACCTAAAATGTACCTCTTAAGTTCAATAATTGACGCTACTGACACACTATTGACAACTGTCACAGAGATAGATAATTTTATGACTTTAACAATATTAGCCCACTGCTAATTTTATAAAATTTCGGATAGCTGCAAAAATTTTAATCTCTTAAAAAAATTGTTCACAACCCCACGTATATCCATCCCATTTCCAAGAAAAAGAAACAAGACTTTAACAACAGTCCACAACGTGCAGGGCTGTCAACTTAAAAAAAATCTCTCAAAAGTTTCTTTGTAAAGAGGATAGATGAGAACATCTTGTCGTTGATTGACAAGATGTTCTCATCTACCCTCTTTACATATAGTTTATATTAAATCACAAGTCAAATATCGGGGTTAGTAGAGCCACGCTGATTTTAGCACGAACTGGCAGGGTCGACCGCGGTGATACTACCCTCTAAGACCAACCTAAAATGACAGCATTCGTGCTGTCGAGTTTCGTTCGTGAGTGCGAAACTAGAGGGGCCCAGTGATGCAGAAGTATCAATAATCTACCATAGAGTAGGCCACCATGCTGCATTGTTGTATAGTCTACTTTCGCAATGCAGACAATGCATCTATGCTAGTATAGTTAAAAGGTACATCTACCCTCATCCAATTATGTGTATGTGTAAATCAGAATGCGAATTGCATCTATTTTTCTTAAAGCTGGACTGCGGCTTATATACTATAGATTTAAGTACCGTATGTACAAATCCACGTAAAACTTAAAAACTACTTGTAGTGTTGTATTTGTCAAATATTTTTATTCCTTGTTGTAAGTGCTATGTTAGCTTTTGTGTTAGATAGTGTAATGTTATATGTGATAGTTTAACTCCGTATTGGTGTATTATGAGGTGTAACCTCTTCTCCATTTGTTAAAGTCCATGTGCGAGTTGGACTCGCGGGCTGAGGGTTACGTACAAAGTTTACCTAAGTATGGAAAAATATTGTCTGTATGGGGATGACAGTTTTAGTAGTAAGAATGGTACGGAACCCTTAAATGGAAGGAGCCAGTGATCGCAGGCTGTGACGATTACGATGATCTCTCATTTTTTGAGTCATTAAACTGCTTCAGAATGTATCACTTCCGGTTCTTATGATATGTAAATGTTAAATTTGCAGAGTTCGTCATTGTTAGCCATAAGACCTTGTGTTTGTATTATATTGTGTACAATTTGATATTTAAATGTAAAAATAAAATGATAAAATATTAAAATGTGTGTTTTATTTATTTAGGGCCAGACTCAGCTAGCTATACCTATATATATAAAGAGAGAGAGTGGAGCGTGGGAGAAGTACGCTTCGGCACGAATGGGCTTTATGGACCGTAGTGATACCACAGCCTTACAGAAAACCGGTGTGAAACAACACTTGCGCTGTGTTTCACCAAATGAGTGAGAATACTGGAGGCCCATATCCCAACTTCCACAATCCCTCTCCCAACCCGCAAAGGCTGGCAACGCACTTGTGACGCCTCTGGTGTTGCAGGTGTCCATGGGCGGCGGTAATCGCTTGCCATCAGGCGATACGACTGCTTGTTTGCTCTGTCCAGTAAAAAAAGACACGGAAAGAAAGTAGGTATTTTGAGAGACAAATTGAGTCACAAACTACGAATATATTAATATGAATGAAGCAGCGGGCAAAAATTAAGAAGGTACATGATAGTTATGGAAGAGATGCATGTCCAAGAGTTAACTGCAATGATGATGATAGTAACGGTTAGATATTTCTGAGCCAGAGGTTGTAGGTTTGATACCCTGATAGAACAACAAAATTTGGATCAATACTTAGTAAAGCATATAAGAAATAGGTTTAACAACTTGAATTAAACTAAAAATTTAATAATATCAAAAAACCCTTAAATATGTTTTCAAATACAGGGGCTCTCAAGATAAATATAAAACTAAAGCTGACCCATGCGACTTTGTCCGTGTCTTTTTTCAATCATGCTCCGCTCCTATTAGCTCTAAGCGCGATATTAACTTTCCCGTCTTAGGCACGCCAATAAATGAACCAGGGAATATGGGTTAGTACTATTTTAATTAAAAAAATATATACAAAACCAGCATTGGGAATATACACCTGTGATGCGGGTTACTTTACAAATGCACAAGAATTTGCGGCTCACACAAAGCGTATGTATACCATGTGAGATTTGAACTTACAATACTTGTCGCAGGGGAAAGCGGCGTGATGACCGCTTAAACCAGCATGCTAACCGTGCTGTCGATTGAAAAATTCTTCAGACCTTAGTCTAAGCTAGATTGGGATCGACTATAAATTCTACTACGATACGGCTAAACTGGGAAATTGTTGAGTGGAGCGGCTGATATCAGATCGCCACAACACAAGTAATAGGCGATTTCAAAGTTCAGTACTTTTTTAATGCAATACGGGGCAAGCTAGCAGACGGAGGCCCATACCCCAAGCCAACGCCCCCTATCCCCCTCACCATCCCCCTTCCCCCCAGGCCGCCATAGTGTGGGTCACCATGCTGCATTGTTCTTTTTCGCATTGAGGATGGTGACCACCACTCTTGGATTCTGCTCATGCTTTCCATCAGGCAGGGCAGAGTCATTTTGGCAGCTTAAATATAAAAAAAAAAAAAACATATCGTCGCCCATGGACACCCGCAAAACCAGTGGCTTCACAAGTGCGTGGGCGGCCGTAGGGAGATGGCGGAAGAGGTTGGTTATGGGCCTCCGGTATTCTCACCCACAGCGCGAACTCTGTTTCATACCGGTCTTCTGTGAGTCCGTGGTATCACTCCAGTCGAGCTGGCCTCCCTGGCTCGCCTACGGTAAATACTATTAAAATAGTTCTGTCTGTTGACGGACTTTTTAGAACTCGAACTACTCGTAAACTACTCTCACAAGCCACAGACGGGCTTTGTGAAATAAGACAATTACGTAGTATTACTCTTTTGTTTATGTTTAAGCGAATGTTTTCTTAAAAAAAAGATAAGTTGTTGCTACAAGGATAGGCGAAACGGGCGCTGATTACAAAACACGCGATTTTTGATAAATGTGTTAAACAAATTGACCACGTCACTCTTGTTTTATTACGCGTTATTTTTTATATAACTTCCTTCTTTATAAACGAATTGAAGGAAATGAGAAATTCCTCAAAACCTGATAGTGAAGCAAATTGATAGACCGCCATAGTGTTTGTCAGTATATTGCATTGTTGTATTCGCAATGAGAATGGTGATTCTCGGATTTTGCTTACGCTTTCTATCAGGCAGGGTGGCGTCACTTTCCCTGATGTCGCCCTGAGTGTGTCCGCGGATACGGGACGGGTTTTCCCTCCCATCAGCTCCAGAGGCCAGCCGCGAGGAGGCGACGTTACGCGTGTGCCGTACGTCGCCTAAATTAAGAGAGTTTCCTAGCAGACGGTGCCCGCTTCGGTGCGGTCAGGCGCTGGGAGAGGTCTGGATAGCGTAAGAAAGCGGTTCCCGGATCCCTCCCGTCTCAGGCGCAGAGTGGCACACCGTGTGGTTTTTTGGTCGGTTCGATTCCGACACACCGCCCCGCCGCAGACCCTGGTGGGGTGAAGGACCGAGAGGGTTTCCCCACGTAAAAATAATTTAAAAAAAATGTGTGGTGTCAATTTGGCAGGCTTATATTTACATAAAAAACTTCAATTAGGATTTTTACATGACCGCGCCAAGAACTTTATGTGTTTTGAGTAAATGACGGTATGTATGTATGCCTCTTGTGTACGATTGTCTTGGGTAGCAAGTAAGTGTAGGATAGGATAGGATAGAATTATACAAAGAGACCACAGTGTCCTACCCATTGATGCTTCCTATGAGGTAACTACGACAAGTGATCACATTGAGTTATTTTTGTTTGCCACCTCTTTTGCTTTTTTACCCGATTGCGAAACACCGAGGGTTGTATATTTCGAGTGTGCATGTATATTACTTTGACACGTCCTAGAGCCTAAACGGCTTGTCGTATTTTGATCCAAGTGATGTTAATAGATACCTTTTAGTCGTGAGAGTGACACTGGGACGAAAAAGAATCTCAAAAAAAAGTTTTCTAAATAAATCGAATGTGGTATCAAAATAAAGTATTTTTAACAGTGATTACGAATATATATNATATATATATATATATATATATATATATATATATATATATATGATATTGCCGCAGTCGATTTATTATATATATAATTTTTATACATATATATTAATTACTTGTTATATATGAGCCTGCTAACGTATCTCTACTCCGGCCTTATGGAAAGTATAATCAGAATCCAAGAGTGGCGGTCCCTTACTCATTCATTGTGAATGCAGACAATGCAACAATGCAGCATGGTGCTTCTCCATCATCATTTTAAAAAACCGTTACCTGAGACCAGAAAATGTCCTCGCCAATTCATTTTGTTTGGTTCCGGACATTGTTTTATTTCATTCTATCTATTCATTTTTTCCTCGTTCCCCACCTACCTTTTATACAGACTCACGTACTTAATAACTCTTGCATCGAATATTATAATTCCTGCTAATACTCTGTCAAGAACATGCCGTAGTTTTTAAATAGGCCCCTCTCTGATTATCGCAGTGCTGACTTCCGTTGTACCTACCTAGCTACCTTTAACATATTGTCAACTTTCTTTGTTACGAATTAAAAAAACAGTCGAAGTTCCTATTCGTTCATTATCACATCGAGTTCAAAGATCAGAGACGCCAGCTAAAAATCAACTTTAAAAAAATACTTAGGCATTTGAACGATAATGTTTTGTTTTTTTATTATTATTTTTTAACAATTTCCGAGAATTTCGCAGCGAGCGCGTCCTTGACACATCGTAGACAATTTTGTATAGTGAAAACAGATGATTAAACCACAGAGTACTTAAGGAAATGTTATAGAAAATAATAAACAATAGATAAATGTCATGAATTAATGAGCCTAATGTTATCGTCACGGGTGAATTCAATTACTATTGTCCTCCGATTATATTATTTTGATCACTTAATATTAGGTAATTCCTATTCACTGACCCCTATGTTATTTGATAAGATATACTATTCAAAAATATATTAATTATTACTACGAATTGATCCGCGTCTGGTAAAGGAAATCATCGTTCTTTTCGAGGTTTTACGTATTTCCTTATTATTTAAACTTTCCTGGACTGCTAATAATATTTAAAGATTAAATTAAAAAAAAATACTACTCATATGGTCACCATCAGCCTACCAAAGTCTACAGCTGGACATAGGCCTCTTCCTTTGCACGCCACCCTGGTTGTTTTTTAACCGACTTCAAAAGAGGAGGAGGTTATCAGCTCGACTGTATTTTTTGTTATGTTTGTTAACTCATAACTTTCAACTGGACAAATCGATTTTAATGATTTTTTTTTAATTTGAAAGCTGGTGCTTCCCGCGTGGTCCCATTTGATTTTTGTTTTAGTTCCTGAAGTCGGATTTTTTTGTTAAAATTTGTGATTATGTTTTCCCATGCAGCGCGCTGTACGAAGCGGCCAGGAAACCGGAAAACTACTATAATATTCGTATCGTCTATTACTTTTGTTTTATGGTTTCCATTTTTCTATATTTTTTTTTTTACTCGATTACGAATTCAGAAAGAAGGGTAACATTTTTGGCAGTCTATATATATGTATCTTCTATTGTGACGTTTACACTACTGAACCGATTTTAGTGAATGGGATAGCAAGTAGATTCTTTTTTTTTATTAATCTTCATTGTACACACTTAACAGATGGAAAAGAGTCCCAACATACAAATGTGAGAATTAGCAGTATTATCGCTCATGCCGATCTCTTACAGACAACCTTTATACGCATAATTTGGTAAGTGACATTAATCACAATCACACACAATGCACACACAAATCTTATGAGGGGGCCACCTACCAACTGTAAGTGGCTCGAGGTACGTCGGAGTTCCAGGATTTTCCTTTCTAGAGTGCACCTGGTTCCCCGGCTTCTAGTACCTGAGAGCTAGTACGGTTTTAGTCGGTTCTAGTCCGACATAACCACCAGCTGGCATTCGAGGGGATTACCGCACGGAAAAAAAGTGTGCACAAATCTAAAGTTTACGTGTGTGAAGTGAAGAATAACAAAAAGAAATTATAATATTTAACATTCATATATAACTACACTTTTACTCGTATTACTTAATTAACAAAAGTAGATTGATATTTGTTTTACATATATACTATCCCAGTGTCATAGGTTATAGTTTTTTTTATGTATAAGCTGCCAAAATGACTCTGCCCTGCCTGATGAAAAGCATCCAAGAGTGGTAGTCACCATCCTCAATGCCAAAAAGGACAATGCAGCATGGTGACCCACACTATAGTGGCCTGGTGGGATGCTTTTCACGCCCCGCTTAAAGGACCCGGGATCATTGTGGGAAGGAAACACGTGCGCTAGTAGTGAGTTCCAGGTTTTGACCGCTCGGCACAGAAAGGAAGCACCGAAGCGATCTTTTATGTCTCAATAACATAGAAAAATAATAGACTTGAAAATAGTCTAACTGTGTGTCATCACATTTAGTTTCGACCAATAGTGGCTCGTTTTGTAAGTTTGTATTTCGCTGCCTTAATTTTTACTTCTTAAAAAAAATACGTTTTGAATATATTTTAAAGACAATAGAGAATCTAAAAAATGTTTCAGACAAATAAATTTTTTATGCATATTAGCTATTATATCACCTCTTTACGTACCCTACTTCGGTTATAGTTTAACGAACTAACTTTTTTCGTGTTGTACTGTCATCGCATCAACTTCTAATCTGGTCTAGCTATTCCAACAATTTGAAATTGCCGAAAGATACTTAACATGGTTGGCGTAACGGTAACATATAAAAATAAACCCACGTTTATTTCTTTAGACGCGTAGAGAGTATTGTGAATCGTAATTGTACGAGTTATTTTCTTTCAGATATAAACATCAGTGTTGTTCTCAAGTCCGGTTAGTAACCGCTTTCAAGGTCAAAAAAAGGAATGACATTTAATACCCGCCAAAATAGAGTAGGTCTTACAGTGGGTGTGAATTACTTGCCAAGTCATAACTTTAAATTTAATAAAATTATTTTTTAAACCATCTATTTTGGTATGGTACAGATGGCGTTGAGGGTCAAGAGGTCAATCTCACCGATTTCTGCTGCGCTGTGTTGTGGATTCAAATCCCACATGGGACAAAAGCTTTGCTTCACTTTTCATTCATTGTCTGTTGTACTTCAAACAATTTACAAATAAAAAGATTATATCGGTTTAAAGAATTGCTATGATAAACTAGATAGTGTATAAGATCCACACCTTGTCTATCTTTTTGTCTGTTTTTGCTTTTGTTATGGAATAGGTGGCAAAAGAGCAGACGAATTACATTACGTATAGACGTGACGCCATAGGCGTTATTAGCGGGAGAGGTGCAGGGGTTTTGATATGGGCCTCCGGTATCCTCACCCACCCGGGACAGCACAGCGCAGGGACTGTTTCGTACCGGTTGTCTGCGACGCCATAGTATCACTCCAGTCGAGCTGGCCTATTCATGCCGAAGCGAGGGTCTCTCACTGTAGAATGTGACATACTCAAAGTAATAGTTAGCTATAGATGTATTTATTTAATAAGGATTTAAAGAAATTTTACTAGACTTCTAGTTGGTTTAAGCAGTTGTCATGCCGTTACCTATAGTACTGAGTCTTGTGATTTCAAATACCGTATGGGATACAGCTTTGTGTGTTCCACAAGTTGTTGTTCCGAGTCTGGGTGTTCTTTATGTCCGTGTGACATGTTTGTAAGGTCTCATCGACTCAAGAATAGGCATAGTGCGAGGGTTATCTTACAAAAGGTGAAAAGGTTTTTTAGTGTCCAAACAATGATTGGCACATATTTAAAATAAAAAATGCGTCTTTTGTAGTACCTATAACATATACTAACTAATTTCAATTAATTTGTTTTTAGTCCCTAGGTAATAGCCGCCCTCAAATACTTTCCACTGTTTTCTGTATCTGGCTGTTCTCAACCTGTCTGCTCCACCTCTGTTTGAAGATGGCTCGCCATCTTGCTTTTCGTTGTCCTCTTCTCCACGTTCCCAAATAAAAAAAAAAACAGGTATTCCAATTACAGCTCGAGTCTTGTGTCGCGGCAATGAATATCAGTTGTTCCAATATTCGTTAGTGCTAATTCTATCGTTCAAAATCCCTCCGAAAAACATCAGAGATTATCTAAAAACAAGTGATTTGTTAAAAAATAACTTTTCTTTGAAACAAGCTTTTTTACTTGTGGAAAAAAAACTTTAACGCCTTTCATTTGGCACCCATTTTGGATCGGTTGTTCAGAAATAGGTAAGTCGCCATTTTGTTACAGCGGCCATTTTGGTTTCATAATAATACCGATTAAATATAATTACATTGTTATCAGAACTAAAAGGACATTTCAAATTTCAGCTCAATGGGAAATCGGGAAGTGGATCAAATTTAACTTGAAAGGTTTGATTACTAATAAACATCGGGATAAGTGAAACTAATAAATATAATCTAAAATATAATTAATTTTTGTCATGTCAAACGTTGATCAAAAGCTCTAGAAAACTTATATGTTCTTTGTGCACCATATTTGTTTAAAGGTGGTTTAAATAACTTCCTGTTTAACCGACTTCCAAAAAAGATTAGGCTGTCTGTTCCTTCTCCATAAAGGACTTCCTTTTCTTATATTTATTTATTCATCAAAAAAAATCTCCGAAACATAATTTAAACTATCACAAAAGTGTCTGAAATAATTTCACAAGAAAAATCCAGATCCAAACGAGTCGGGTAAAACGGGACTGCACCGGAAAACACGGGGTTTTCACACAGGACACCTACAAACCGCACGTGGCCCGAAATACGTCGGGATTTTTTTAAAGTGGGTGGGATGGGTAAAAAATGTTAAACTCGCGTCAGGACTAACCGAAAATTCGTAAGATTTTTGTGATAGGTTAACAATGTTAAACCTGATCGAAAATTCGTAAAACGGAGGCAGAGAGACCATAAGTTGTCATGTTTGTGTACGATAGCGCAATAAATGAATATTGTTTTTTTACCATATAGTACTCTTATACTGATAATTAAAGCAATTCGTGCAAAATTATTCCTTAACCATTCCGAAATATCAAATATGCACAACGTCAATATTAAAGTTGACACTTCTGCCGACACTCCAGGAATGAAAGCTTTTGTTTTTTTTTTAAATATCAGGCACCCGCCATCACAGGGTGTTACTGCCTTTATTAGTTCTACAGCCCACTGATGTTATAATTTAAGGTCTTTATATAAAGGGTTTGCTATTTTCTGCATTTTTACGTACTAATTCATTAAAGGTAATCATGCTAAGTACCAAAACAATTACTTACTAAACCAACAGGATATATTTCATATTACTTAGTTTACTATTTATGGCTAATCTTATACAGAACTATTGCTTAAAATCTATTGTTTTACATCATCTCATTTAGTCTTTTTTTTTCTTGAGTACCATAATGTATAAATTATATTCTAAGTTAAGGTTTATATATCTTTGTTCCTCTTATTTACTATTTTACATAATAGTTTATAGAAAATACGTCAGGGTTCCAGGGTCTTTCTTGCTAGGGTGCACCTGGTTTCCAGGTTCAAGTACCTGAGACGGCGTGCGGTGTAAGTCGCTCCTAATCCGATACGCCACCAGGTGGTACGGTCCGGATCCGACGGGATTTCCGAACGAAAAAAATCAAACATCGACCATAGACATTTCTCTTAATATTTTTTTATCTGCAATATATTTAAAAGATAAACTTTTTTTTTCTGGATGTGGCAAAAATATAAACTTTATCTCCATGGTATCGGTCATGTTTATCTGTGATACTAAGTGTATCTGGGCCAAGTAGTGTCAACAAAACTTAGAAAAAATCACAATTAGGGCGCGTGACTCGAATTTATCTCACGCATTTAATTAGCGTAATATAGGTATATTAGATAATGAGTTTCTACAATAATCTATTCATTTCGTGTGTATAATAACATTATTATTTGTTTAAATGATAAAATTACAATACCTATTTAAGAAAAAAAAATATCTGTCTTGCCTTGAACCTACCCATAACCTTTTTTCTTGAAACGAACAATATCTATAGGTTTTTCACATCAATAGTTTCAGCATCGAGATAATGTCGTCGTTTCCTTCATAAACACGAATCATTTGGTCCGACTCAGGAATCGAACCCGAGACCCCTAGCACAGCAGTCGCATACGCTACCACTGCGCCACCGAGGCAGTCGTATACGAATACTGTTTATTTTGATAACACAATTTAGTTTCAGCGACTTCTTACTTCGTAGGGTTGTGGTTTCGTTTCGTGTGGTTCCTCACTTGGATCAGATCATCCGATACAGAACAACAATTTGTGATATACAAAGTGTTGAACCGGAGATCGTACCTTGTAGGTTATACTCAGCACAGTAGAAATACTACGCGACCGCTTAAACCACTAAGCTATCCGTGCATTGCCTATGTCAGTTCAAAAAAAGCACAAAGCAGTCATGAAGACTG
The DNA here is from genome assembly GCA_003709505.1 of Hyphantria cunea. Lineage (NCBI taxonomy): Eukaryota > Metazoa > Arthropoda > Insecta > Lepidoptera > Erebidae > Hyphantria > Hyphantria cunea. The sequence goes on along the minus strand of PKRV01000444.1, from coordinate 341,080 downwards.
CTGACAGAAGTGAAAACTCAAAACTATATACAAACATTCATTTAAGCTCATTAGAAATGAACCTCTTTGCTCTTTAAATAAAATGCACGATAAAAACAAGTAAATAGTAATAATTATTATGTATTAATTGAATATACTAAACACAGCGACACAACAGCGAATAGCAGCCGAATGTATCTTTGTCGCTCGGGTACACTCGGCGGTCCCGAGTTCACCCGAGCGGTATGACAATTTATCTACTCTCCCTTCGAATCTTATCTTACGAATTTCCGATCAGGTAACGTGTTTAACATTTTTTACCTATCACAAAAAATCTTACGAATTTTCGATCGAGTCACGTGTCCTGATGCGAGTTTAACATTTTTATCCATCACAAAAAAAGCACAACGCCGTTAAACAAGTTTTTACTACAAAAATAGGCCAAGTGTGTACCAAGTTCCATAGCATTATATATTCCTACATTTCAAGCGTCCACTCAATACGACAGCAATGTCGTTATTCAATATTGAACATTTTTTGTATGGTAGTTTTTTTTATGGTATAAGGGGCAAACGAGCAGACGTATCGCCTGATGGTAAGCGATTACCGCCACCCATGGACACCCGTAACACCAGAGGTATCACAAGTGCGTTGCCGGCCTTTGGGGGATGGGGAGCGGGATAGGGGGTGGGTTGGATTAGGGTATGGGCCTCCGGGTCCAGATGGCGTGAGAAAGCGGTTCCCGGATCTCTCCCGTCTCAGGCGCAGAGTGGCACACCGTGGTGGTTTAGTGGGTAGTCTGGCGAGTCAGTCAGGAGTCCCACACAAAGCGAACCCCCTGTCCCCGCGGGGGGGAGCGAAGTGCGTAAAGGCATTCCACCACGTAAAAAAAAAGGGTATGGGCCTCCGGTATCCTTACTCAATCGATGAAACACAGCGTAAGCGCTGTTTCTGGTATCTGGTATTGTGGGTGTCCATGGGCGGCGGTAATCGCTTATATATATATATATATATATATATATTCGCCTGATCATTTGCCGCCTGTTCCATAAAAAAAATAATAATTTAAATTCACGAAAATCGTTGGAGTCGTTTCCGAGATTCAGGAACAGCTCATTTAAAGGTATTAGGTATGCGAAGAAACCGTGTCCAATTAGCAAACGAATGTTTTATAACTCCTTGTCCAATGATCGTAGGTATTCTTATATTATCATAATGTCAAGTTCATTGCTCTGTGTCAAGTCAACACACTCCAATTATTTGGTAGGTAGGTAATCGATAACTTATATGATAACGAACAAAATAACGTTACAGTTCCGTTTTCAGAACGTTCTTAGTGACTAATTACAGGAAAATAACAAAAAAATACTGAATTCAAGAACTGAACTTATTTGAATTGAAACTACACGGGTAGCACTAACATCAAAATAATAAAGCAAACATCAAAATTGTTTCACCTAGTCAAAACTTGTGAGATAACAAACATAAAAAAAAAACAATTGAATTGAAAACCTCCTCCTTTTTTAAGTTCGGTTGATTATAGTATTTTTTTATTTTTTTTTAAAAAAGACAACTCCCGCATTAGTTATATACATTTCTGTGTCGCAGGGGACTTTACAAACATACATGAAACGGACACAAAGTACCCAGACGCGGAACAACAATTTATGAATCACACAAAGTGTTGTTCCATGTAGGATTTGAACCCACAACACTTGGCACAGTAGGAAGTGGTGTGGCGACCACTTAAGCCACTAGGCCAACCGTGTAGTCAGCAATTACAAGCTTTTGCCTGCGTGAAGTTCGGTTATCGCGGTATTTCTTTAAACTGACGTAACTTTTCTATTTATGGAATGATCAGGCGCATGAACGACGGCTAAACTTGTTTTCCTAGGTACGGTGGTTAAAACTCCCGGGCTGTTATTCATATCAGCATCAAAGTTCACTGTTGGACATAGCCTCTCCTCAGCAAGGAGGTTATGTCCAAGTATACCAAGCTGGCCAGATGTGTTGGTATAGGTTTTGTGGTGACTTCCACATACAGCGCGACAAGAAAAACACTACAGCGCCATCTACCGAAATACATCGAACTATGAAATAACGAAGTAAACGAAGAAACTACCAATCCTGAATCGCGCAATAGAAATTCTCGCGCCGATTAGCATGTATAGTTAGGCAGGCATGATCACCTGGTCGGTGGATCCTCCCTTTGTGTTGGAGGACCATGATATACATTCCTCCACTGGTTTATTTCAAGTTTTGCTAAGAAGTGTTGTTGTCCTGGTAGTTCGTTCCCTTAGACCTTCTTTACGACACCCACGGGGTGAATAGAGGTGTTACACTCTGCATTCGTCACCACTCAGAAAACGGGCGGTTATTAAGCACTTACGCATATAATATACTATATGCCATAGGTTTTTAATAAATTACCAAACGATTTGAAAGAGCTTCCTTTAAATAAATTTAGGCTAAACTTAACACAACGGTTGAAAGATAGATGTCTTTACGAATTAAATGAATTTAAAGTAATAACGCGACAACAGGATGTAATTAAAGATTTACACTTTTATTTCACCTAATTAATCATCATCGTCAGCCTATCGCAGTCCACTGCTGGACATAGGTCTCTCCAATGTCACGCCACTTAGTTCGATCTATGGCTTCTCGCATCCAGCTCCTGCCAGCCGTCCCGCGCAAATCATCGCTCGACCTGGCCTGTGGACGTCCTACACTACGTTTGCCGAGACGCGGTCTCCACTCAAGAACTCGTATGGTAATTAATTTATTAATTAATTGTATTATTTAATACAATTGAATTGAGAACCTCCTCCTTTTTTAAAATCGGTAAATTAAGTTTTTTTTTTATTTTTTTCTTAAAAGACAACTCCCGCATTAGGAATATACGTTCCTGTGTCGCAGGGGACTTTACAAACATACATGAAACGGACACAAAGTACACCCAGACTTAGAACAACAATTTATGGATCACACAAAGTGTTGTCCCATGTAGGATTTGAACACACAACACTTGGCGCAGTAGGAAGCGGTGTGGCGACCACTTAAACCGCTAGGCCAACCATGCAGTGGACTGCAACTGCTCGTAATTAATTAATTTACTCGTACTCTAATTATTTTTTCCAAATCATTGAGTATATCTGTGGACATTCTATGGTTATTGTTAGCTAGACATTGTACATTTTTTATTCATGGGAATATTTTCTTTGACTGTATTTTTAATTCTTGACATATATTAATGTTTTTGACATTGAGGATACCTGAGGCCAATTTTGTTTTTTTTTTACATGTGGATACCCCCTCTGGCCTTCACCCCACCGGGGTTTGCGGCGGTGCGGTGTGTCGGAATAGGACCGACTAAAACCACACGGTGTGCCTTTCTGCGCCTGAGACGGGAGGGATCCGGGAACCGCTTTCTTACGCCATCCGGAGGATACCGGAGGCCCATAATCCAACCCTTCCCCTCATCCCCATCTCCCAAGACCGGCCACGCACTTGTGACGCTTCTGGTATTGCGGATGTCCATGGGCGGCGGTAATCGCTTATATACGTCTGCTCATTTGCCACCTTTTCCATAAAAAAAAAGATTTTGTATTTCACGAAAATTGTGAAACTTTATCGGAGCTGGATGCGAGAAGCCATAGATCGAACTAAGTGGCGTGAAATTGGAGAGGCCTATGTCCAGCAGTGGGCTGCGATAGGCTGATGATGAAGGTATGTGAGTATGTTTTTAATTTACCGTGGGAGAGCCACGCTTCGGCATGAATGGGCCGGCTCGACCGGAGTGATACCACGGCCTCACAGAAAACCGGTGTGAAACAGCGCTTACGCTGTGTTTCATCGAGTGAGTGAGGATACCGGAGGCCCATACCCCAATCCAACGCCCCCTATCCCCCTCACCATCCCGTTTCCCCCCAGGCCGCCATAGTGTGGGTCACCATGCTGCATTGTTCTTTTTCGCATTGAGGATGGTGACCACCATTCTTGGATTCTGCTCATGCTTTCCATCAGGCAGGGCAGAGTCATTTTGGCAGCTTAAATATAAAAAAAAAATATATAAATGTTATTAAATAAAAATATTTGCATACCATGAATGTATTGGTAGAATGTATAAGGGCCTACTTAAGATCGCACTGTGTACACCTATATTCTGGCAAATAAATAATTAAGGATAATTAATAATAATAATCGGAAAAACTTAATAACACTCTTCAGACCGACAGGAGTCGAATCCGAGACCTCTTGAGAGGTAGTCCACTGACCACTAAACTAAAACTATAAATATCAATGTCGGCCTATACGTATTGAAAGGGGCTTCATAATAACATTCGAACGAAATGCAATAAATCATTTACACTGAATGCTATGTTTACACGCCTGTTCGGACTTGGCAGTCGCTCAAAAACTCCAATAATAATATAGTAAATACAAACTCGCGTTTTTTTTGATCTGTACTCAAAAACCGGCACCGACTCGGGTTTGCAACAACCTTTTTTTTTAGGTGTGGATACCTCGGGCCTTCACCCCACCGGGGCTGGCGGCGGGGCGGTGTATCGGAATCGAACCGACTAAAACCACACGGTGTGCTACTCTGCGCCTGAGACGGGAGGGATCCGGGAACCGCTTTCTTACGCCATATCCGGACCCCTCTCAGGGGTCTGCAACANGTGGAGCCTCTGTTTAGGAGACAGAGGCCCACCGAGGCCGACCACTCCACCACGGCCTCTCCCCTGGCGTCCGTCGCCGGGGAACCCCACGCGATGGATTTCGCGTTGAAGTCCCCCAGCACGAGGACGTGCCCAGACGCTAATCGCCGCATCGAGGTCTCCAGGTTGTTGAGGAAGACCTCGAAGTCGCTCAGACTCCGGTTGGGGGAGAAGTACACACCGTAAACGGTGATCCCCCCCCACTCGGCGGCAACATATCCGTTGCCCTTGTCTTTAAGCGACGGTCTGCAACAAGCTAGCACAACCTCACCCAACCCAAGCCAAGCAGTCCGTTTACACGCTTGTGGCGGGTTATCAAGGCGTGGCACGCTTCTAAATGTACCCCATAAGTTGTAAAAAAACACTAGTGACGAATGTCACAAGATTAATTCACCACACAAGATTCAAACAATCTTGTGTTTGTACCGTGTTGTGTCTGTTGTGTTTTTGCATTTATCTACAGCGTAATAAGTTTAAGTGGTAGTAGTTCCTTTACTCTTCGATAGATGGAGCTGTTTTCAAATTCATAATTTCACACGAAAGGGGGTAGGTGATAAAAAAAACATGTTTTTTAAGGCGCATGTTTATTGTTTACCAGCGCACTCTCTGTCTATACTCGGCGCTGACAGCCACTCTCTTGATCGTCTCGTACCCCAGTATTATGGAAAATGAGAAGCAAGCGGACTGCACCATCCTGGCTGACAGCCCTTTGAGGTAGAGTCCTACGAGGCCCTCCTCCACCCAGAGGGACCTGAATACTTGACGCATACTGCCCACACCTTCAACCTGAGGATCAAGAAAAATCTTCGTGTAGTTATTCCGTCTTAAGCCAAAATGTTGTTAGCTAATATTTGGTCAATATTGATTTTATAACTATCAATCGACATTTTTTACAAGTACTAAATAGCATTATTTTTTTGAAATATATATTAGCAAATGCCTTTACCGGAACAAAATCTATGCAAATGTGATGGTTCCCACATAGAAAATAATACAAAATTATAACAAAAAACAACGACTTCAAAAAGTAGGCCAAATAAGAATTGGTCCACAAGGGAAACACCAGCTTTTAAATAAAAAACAACCATCAAAATCGGTTGGCGTATATATTGAGTTATTCGTCTATTTGTCGTGCACATACTTAATGCAAATTAAGATTTGTACACGAGAAGCACCAGCTTTCAATAAAGAAATTATCTTCAAAATCATCATCTTCAAAAGTTCTGAGGCAACAAACATTAATAAAAAATACAGTCGAAATGATAACTTCCTCCTTTTTTTAAAGACGGTTGAAAACACGTTACAGGGCAATTTACTGAAGATACACCTAACACTAATCTTGCATCGCGATATAGAAGTTTTCGTGCTGATAAGCATATATACACAACATTCTCGTCACCAATGGTAAACCATCTAAAATATTCCTCTTAAGTTCTAAAAGGACTCCAGTGACATCTGTCACAGCGCCATCTATCGAAAACACGCTGAACTACGGGGTAACTGTTGGTTCTGTATCGCGCTTTAGAAATATTCTCACGCCGGTTAGGATATATGGAACTTTCCACTATCAACCGTTGGGCCTGCCTATGATTACCTTGCCTGGTCAGAGGGTCCTCCCTTTGTGTAAGAGGAACACGACTCCCCTTCCACCACACAAATAAATTTGTTTCCAATTTCTTCAGGTAAGAAGTAGGTGCATTAGCAATAGCTATAATTATCAATTACATTAGCAATTACACCTCTGTATACCCTTTTTAAAACTAGTTGGATCGTAGACGGCAGTATGTGGACTGGAATTACTACTTGCTCCAAGCCCAAATAAAAACATGGCTGCGCGCAAACACCGAAGAGAATGCATCAAAAGGACTAGCCCGCAACCTGATTAGACTAAAAAGGGACGATCTCAGGAAGGTCAAATGCATCCTGACAGGGCATTGTACCATAAACAAGCACCTATTCACTATAGGCGCAACAGACAGCCCTCTGGGCAGAGGATGAATGGAGTTAGAAGTAACACCGCATGTTCTCACAGAATTTAGAAGTGTGGCCATCAACGGGCGGACATCCTCCAATCAACATCACTCCCGGGAGATTGTAGTGGCTTCTGGGATGATAGTTGGAGTGGGAAGGGCTTAGTGTGGAAATGGCCGGTAAAACTAACAAACAAACAAACATTTTTTAAAACTATTTCTTTTTTTATGGTACAAGGGGCAAACGAGCGGACGTATCGCCTGATGGTAAGCGATTACCGCCGCCCATGGACACCCGTAACACCAGAGGTGTCACAAGTGCGTTGCCGGCTTTTGAGGGATGGGGAGGGGGATAGGGGGGAATTTTTGGGCCTCCGGTATCCTCACTCACTCGATGAAATACAGCGTAAGCGCTGTTTCACACCGGTTTTCTGTAAGGCCGTGGTATTACTCCGGTCGAGTCGGCCCATTCATGCCGAAGCGTGGCTCTCCCGCGGTAGAAAATTTCGGTGATATTTGTTGTATACTCGTATACAGACCTGTAGCCTTGCTCGTACGATGTCCAGTGGGTTGGTTAGAATAGTAGTGGTGAACCCACCAAGGGTCCCTGCCACACACTGGATGAGAAGGTGTGACATCCATGTTGGAGCTATTTTTAGGAGCTCATCTGTTAAACAAAAAAAACGAATGTACTTTAGACCACACCACTATACTTCAAAGAGAATAAGACATCCACTTGGCCTAGTGGTTTCATTGGTCGCCACACCGCATCCTACTGCGCCAAGTGTTGTGGATTCAAATCCTACATGGGACAAGGGACAAGACTTTGTGTGATACATAAATTGTTGTTCTAAGTCTGGGTGTACTTTGTGTCCATTTCATGTATGTTAGAAGATCCTCATGACACAGGAATGTATATTCCTAATGCGGGAGTTGTCTTTAAAAAAAAAGAAGATAAAAAGAAAAAAATAATTACCTTGAGAGAAGGAGAGCCCTTCAGCAATATACGAAACGTAACTCTCTCTTTCTATCTTTATTAACTATATCTCCCTCTTAACTTAATTCGCCTCGCCCGATCACATTTTTCGTATCGCTCTCGTCACGCTTTCATCAGCTTACCCCCCAAGTCAAGCGTGCGTAAAGCAATTATCACAGGGGACTTTACGAACATACATGAAAAGGACACAAAGAACACCCAGATTCGGGACAACAATTTGTAGAATTCGCAAAGTGTTGTCCAGTCCCATTTGGGGTTTGAACCCATAGCGTAATAGAAAACAGCTAAATGACCGCTTAAACCATCTGTACAATATTTTATTTTTAATTTTCTTCAAATAATGAACTAACCTTGGTAAGCTGTATAAAGCGCCCACCATAGGGCAGAGTTAGGCACGTAGGCGGCAAGGCTGGCCCCATACCCTCGGTAATAGCCCAGTGGGCCGTGCAGGCGATATACCCTGACTGCCACCTCCCTAGCCAGGGCTGCTTTGGACATCCGCTTGTCCAGATCCAAACCTAGGGGGTTCATTTGCTGAAAAATTTTTTTGATTCTTAGTATAGTGCAATTGGAGTCCTATTCATACAAGTAGACTGCTATAGGCTGATGGTGATGAGATTTTTTCACTCACCTTGCTGGCCTTTATTATTAGATTATTATTAGCCTAAGATTAATCGGGGTCGGCTACTAGTTCTGCCGGACTGGCATCAGACCTCCGCAACCCTGAAGGTTAACTAATTTGAAGGTTCAACTAGTTGTCAGTATATTTGAGGGCGCTGACTTCCCAATAAGGATTGCCACAGATGTTCATGACAACCGGGGCCTGACGGCTTAGTGTCATCTACGAGGCACGGGCTTGAAGCACCGTCAAACAACCATACTCGGGGCTGTTATTAAAAACTTCTTGTAGGAAAAACCCAACAACAGTCTTTGGCCCGACCCGGGAATCGAACCCGAGACCTTTTGATCATCAGTTGCATACGTTAACCGCTAGACCAACGAAGCAACTTAGATGGACTTTGGTGATATAATAGGTTAATATATATTCTGGATACTCAGATTGTTTTTACACAAGTTTAAACCTTACAGTGTATCTCAATATATATATATGACACAAGCTTTTGAGCGCGACTTCACCCGCGTGTTAATCAGTTATTGAAACAAAGAGACTATGTCCCTCCGTAAGAATCAAAGAAGCACAAAAGTGGCAAATGTCATTGAAATCGGTGCAGCGGTTTAGCCGTGAAAGCAGAACAGACATACACAGTAACTTTCACATTTAAAATATAAATATGGATATGTGTGTTTGTCACTTGTAAATCATCATCATCATCAACCCATAAAGTCCCACTGCTGGGCTCGGATCTCTTCTCAGGAGAGGGTTAAGTCCATACGTCCCCACGCTGGCCAAGTGCGGGTTGGGGACTGGCAAGACAACGTTGTGGCTACGTAATCTTACCGTTGGATGTTTTTAAGCCGCCCGAAGGCCTCCAACTAAGCTTCACGACTGTTATCGTATGATAACAACCGGGACCGACTGCTTAACGTGACCTCCGAATCACGGAGACGCTCATGGTAACATGCCACCAGCGGTCACCCATCCAGGTACTGACCGCGCCGTCGTTGCTTGCCCTCGCTGATTGTTTCTAATCACCGAATGCAACTGGGCTATGAGCGCCTAACTTGTAAATACATATATATTATACACAGAAAACACCCAAACATTTTTATCTGTAACTTTAATTTAACATTTATAAATTTTACTTAGTGTCTTCATTGAATAAATTATTTTGAATTTGAATTTGAACCGACAACACTTGGCGCAGTAGCAGCGTGGCGACCGCTAAACCACTAGACCATACGTGCAGTCAAGGCTTGGCAGGCCCATATATTTTCTCATCAATGTACAAGGAAGCATTTCATTAATGTACTTACTGTATTCCTGGCTACTCCTTTCCCTTTGACGAGCCCTAGGACCATGAGATGCTGGCTCAGCACATCGAACGGTACGATAATTGTCTGTCCCACTATTGAAGCACAACCACCACCTATAAACGACTGAAACAAACAAAATTTACTTGTATAATCAATTCGACGTGGGAGAGCTCCAGCATACATGGACCGGCTCGACCGTAGTGATACCACGGTCTCACAGAAAACCGGTGTGAAACAGCGCCTGCGTTGTGTTTCACCGAGTGAGTGAGGATACCGGAGACCCATAATCCAACCCTTCCCCTCATCCCCCTCTCCATCCCCCAAGGCCGACGCATTTTTGACACCTCTTTTGTTGCCAGGTGTCCATGGGCGGCGGTAATCGCTTACCATTAAGCGATACGCCTACTCGTTTGCATTCTATTTTATAAAAAAAAAACTCAACTGCCTAAAAGATAGCAGGTTTTGGCCTATTAGTTTCAAATTCACGTTTCTTCGCAATGCTATTGTCCTATATAGAAAAGGAAAACTGGGGCCTGTCCTTACTCCAACCATCCTAATTGTAACAGAAGCTCAGCAGCCTCGACCGACAACCCATAATGTCCCATTGCTGGGCTCGGGTCTGTTCTCAGAAGAGGGTTAAGACCATACGTCCCCACGCTGGCCAAGTGCAGGTTGGGGACTGGCAAGAATACGTTGTGGCTACGTATCTTGCCGTTGGATGTTTTTAAGCCGCCCGAAGGCCTCCAACTAAGCTTCACGACTGTTATCCTATTATAACAACCGGGACCGTCTGCTTAACGTGACCTCCAAATCACGGAGACGCTCATGGTAACATGCCACCAGCGTTCACCCATCCAGGTACTGACCGCGCCGTCGTTGCTTACCCTCTCAGCCTATTCAAGTCAAAACAGGTTTCCGGGAGTGATGTTAAATGGAGGGTGTGTGCCCGTTAATCTGCCACACTTCTACATTCTGCGAGAATGTTGTTGCGGCGTTTCTTCAATGCATGACCAATGGGTGAATTCTACGCTAAATAAACTCATCATCATCATCATCATCATCATCATCATCATCATCATCATCATCAGCCTTTCGCAGTCCACTGCTGGACATAGGCCTCTCCAATTTCACGCCACTTAGTTCAATCTATGGCTTCTAAATAAACTATTTGCTTAAAATTATTGAAGTTATTAGCCAATAAATACCTTCATTTTAGGGCTAACGTCATATTTGCCTAGTTCATGCCTCACGCCCTCGTATGTGGAGATGTAGAAAATGCCTGAGATTATCTGAAACTGAAGGAAAAAAAAACAACATTGATATTAGTTTATTCCTTTTAAAACCAAACTTAAAAAAGGATGTGCAAGTGACTGTTGGAATACTAATTTGTTTGTTTGTTTTTTTAAAGACAACTCCCGCATTAGGAATATACATTCCTGTGTCGCGGGGATCTTTACAAACGTACATGAAACGGACACAAAGTACACCCAGACTTAGAACAACAATTTATGGATCACACAAAGTGTTGTCCCATGTAGGATTTGAACCCACAACACTTGGCGTAGTAGGAAGCGGTGTGGCGACCACTGAAACCACTAGGCCAACCGTGTAGTCAATAATAAAATTATAATATAACTTTTTTGTAGATACCCATATATTACACACCGACGACAAACTTCGAAACAAATATTCGCAGATCAAACAAACGTTTGTAACGACCCGGGAACCGAATTAGATATTTTTTATTTTACCCGTGGAAACCCCCTTGGGCCTTCACCCCACCGTGGCTTGCGGCGGGGCGGTGTATCGGAATCGAACCGACTAAAACCACACGGTGTGCCACTCTGCGCCTGAGACGGAAGGGATCCGGGAACAGCTTTCTTACGCCATCCGGACCCGTCCCGCACTGAAGCGGGCACCGACTGCTGTTAAAAACTCTCAAATTAGGCGACGTACGGCACACGCGTATCATCGCCCCCTCGCGGCTGAACCGAACTAGATACCTCAACCACAGCAGTGCATAAGCTACCATTGTGCCACAGACGCATTCAATTCTCAGAATAATAATTTGAATCGTAAAGGGTCAGCGCTGACAGTATTAATACTGCACAATAGACAGTATTAATACATCTGTGGAGTAGATTTGAACTGAAATACTCACACTAGACAGCCAGAATCCTCTATAAAGTCCTGATACACCTTCGTTCGCGTATATCTTCGTGAAGGCGTCAGTAATACCCTTGTAGGCATCCTTTTTCCGCTGAACTTGGATTTGCGTCTTAATTAACGTCAGGGGGTAAAGCGCGCATCTAACTGTAATAATGACATATAATATTATGGTACTTGGATGACCGAGTTTTATCCAAAACTAAATTTCTTGAAAGAGCCGTGTCCAAATATCAGTATATACTAAGTCTGGCCATAAACACTGTTATGACGAAAGATAAACAAATATTACTTTTGAATTTGAAATCTGTCATTTTTATACGATTGTTCATTCTGTTTTCTTATTTTCCCGAAAATATATTGTAAAACATTTTGTGATATAAATCTCTTTATCACCCTGCTCCATGTAGGGTGATAAAGAGAACCTAATCGCTGTGACTATATTACATAAAGCAGATACATTTTTTTAAATCCTCCATACGGTTGGTCACATTGTCTACAAATGTTTGTGTACAAAATAGGAATAAAAAGAAATTAACATTACCTGTGAAACTGCTCAGTGTGTACAGCGGGAAAAATTTACTTTTGTCCATCATCTCCCACTCAATATTGGTAATCAGCTGAGGTGGCGGAGTCTCTACCATTGTTGCAGCCATTTTAGACTCTTGTCGACCAAATTCTCCCGTCAAGACCCTCCACTCCTTCCCATACATACAATATCATCTATTTCTAACTCTAACTAACCTATAAACACTCTTTGGTAACCATTAACGGTTTTAAAAATAATATATTCTATATTCAAAGTTTCAGAAACTTCGTTTTATTTGTATTCAGAATACAGATTTAAAAATGGAAATGTGTCAACTAAAATTGTATAACATTAATAACGAAAAATAAGTTATTGTAATAATAAATATATATTTAGTATAATTGTTTAATTACTTAATTTCACAATTAGTTACAACAAAAGAGACTAGATCTCTATATTTTTAATTTTTTTTTTCAAAATGTATTATTAAGTTATCTTATTTGCGTCAAAACGTATGATTTTTAACCCGTGTATAGGCTCTTCCATGGTTTCTATCAAGCAGCGTCAGGTGCTGGAACATTGATCCTGGAATGGATATAAACATTATATTTAGAGACATTTTTCGTGGGTGATCTGCAACATTTCCTACCTAAACGATGACACAAGGCATGAACACGATGCAAATGCAAGGATGCACCACGACATTCTCAATTCGACTGTTTTTTTTTTGTTTATTCCCTGAGGATTTTCGACCGGGTGTTAACTGATTTTGATAATTCTTTTCTTATTTGAAAGTTAATATTTCCTATGTTGTCCCATGTCGCATGGTCCAGTTCTTGCAATCAGTTGATTTTAGTAAAAAAAATTGTTTAGAAAATTATTCTTTTAGGTATTTTTACACGTAGGTATTTTCTAAGATTCGCTCTGGAAAGAAATTCCAGAGCAAACTACAAAGGTGTCAAACCAGAAAGCTAAAAAAATAATTAAATAAATTATGTTCGAAGTTTGACCACCAGGGCAACCACTAGTTTACAACTAGTTGACTGGACCAACATTATTTTGCCTAATAAAATTATTTGTAAAATGGTTGCAAAAGACTGAAAATTTAGGGTTTTTTGCAAGTATTTTTTGATGCTAAAAGATAAAAAAGAACATTATTCCTAAACGGACGAACCGATCGTAATGAAATTTATGGTCTCAAAAAAAAGTTACCAGCGGGTGAAATGATACTAATAACATAAGACATTCGACAGTAACTCTATTTCTAGCTCCATCATCATCATCATCAGCCTATCGCAGTCCACTGCTGGACATAGGCCTCTCCAATTTCACGCCACTTTGTTCGATCCTCGGCTTCTCGCATCCAGCTCCTGCCAGCCGTCTTACGCAGATCATCACTCCACCTGGCTTGTGGACGTCCCACACTATGTTTGCCAAGACACAGTTTCCATTCAAGAACCCCTTTACCCCAAAGGTTATCAGTTCTGCGGCTAATATGGCCAGCCCACTGCCACTTCAGCCTACTAATCCTGTGGGCTATGTCGATGACCTTGGTTCAGAGAAACGCCGAGAATAGCCCTCTTCAATTATTATTAATTTACTTTTTGAATTAAAATCTAATTGAAAAGATATTATACTGCAATGGATTCACATAACTATCAGGTAACGAAGAAGTGGACAGATTGGCGAGACAAGCTTGTAGTGATGGCTTAGTAATGAGTTCCTTGCCTTTTTTCACTGATTGTATACACCTAATCCGAGAACACTGTTTTAAGGTTCATTTTGACGAGCGTTCGGTTGAAAAAGTTATATGGTTTAAATAGGACACTACAAAACGAGGCTTGGAAAATTCAATGGTTTGCTGAATGCACATTGGAGGCAGATGATAATTACAGCCCTCAGATTACGTTCCGGACAAATCCCACTTCCCCAAAGTTCGCATATATGACGAAGAAAGTTCCACCTCCCTTTTGTTCAGAGTGTGGCATTTTAGAAGATGCGTATCATATTATGATGGAGTGTGTCCGGAACGAAGACGTAAGACATCGATTTTTCGCCCCCGAAACTTCTACTTAATATTTTTATGAAAATCTATGGAGCCGTTGCTGAGATTTAGATTATATATATAAAAAAGAATTGCTTCTTTAAAGGAATTAGATTCAAGTTCTATACAATATTGTATTGTAAATATTGTAACTTCACGAATATATATCTTTTTTTCCCACCACAATGCATCTACCCCACAAAATTTCTACACCATCCAATGGTTGGCTGGTAGAGAATGCCTTGGGCATTAAGCCCGCCGTTGTACATGTGTGCATGAAGTTTTAAAATAAATAAAAAAATAAATAAATATACTCTGTGTACTGATATAATCTTCTAATAAAGGTCACATTTTGGCGTTAATATCTATTTTAAGATATAATTAATTATGACAAGATAAGGACCAAGGACAGAGCCCTGTAGAACGCCCTCCATTGTTGCTTATCTCATGTACATATATATTAATATACTAAAACTGTTTTCTTATATGGCTTTATCTACAAAATTAACATACTTTTGAGGCAAAGAATATAATACGAAACATATAAGTGCGATAATAATAATATTTATGTGAAGTTAGTGTGTGAAATGCTTCGTTCAAAACAGAAAATATAAATTGTATATCAGGACAAAAAATTAGCATAAAAAACAATAACATTAAGATTTGTAATGAGTATTGTTATTAGTTAATAGCCTGGTTTCCCATGGGTTATTTACATCAGGGAGGTAAATTTTTATAATTTTTAATAATAACATGTAATTTTTCAAAAATATATAATTCTCATGTCACATTATTGGGCACCCTAAACTCTGGAACTATCTACCTGCTTATTTTAAAAATGTATGTTTTGTTAGCCTAAGATAAGATACACATCATGCTTGGACCAATAGGAACCAAACATGATTGAAAAGAGTCAGAGACAAAGTTGCGACGAGCAGCTATTAAAAAAAAATGTCTTTGTATTTCCTGTAAATTTACAATGCTGCATATATTATATATATAATATCATTCTTGTCCTATGTTGTTATTATTACTACTTTTTTTTATAAATTCATGTTGGAATTGGATCAGCAAATAAATAAACATTAATCTATAGTTTTAATATGGCTTTACTGGAATTAAGAATTATTTTCCAATATGTTGGTCTTTTTTGTTTTAAAAACAAGTCACACACTATTGGATATCCTATATTAAAGGGGTCTTTATAATATGAAATTGACACAAAGAACTCTTAGACTAAGAACAACATCTTGTGAATCACACAAAGTGTTGTTCCACCCAAAACACTTAGTCCAGTAGGACCAGTTAAACCACTTTGCTATATGTGGAGTCGTATTTCTTACAATTAATAAACCACATACAAATTGATTAAGCCATTTCTGAGAGTGGCACACACAAACACACAGACATAAAATCTATAAGTAAAATCAATGTCTTAAATATACTGACATTTCTTACTATTTTATTATATACATAAATATAATGTAACTACGTCATGTTGTGGGAATGTAAGAACAAACATACTATTGTCTTTTAATGTAAAAAATAATTTATATGATAATTTGCTTTGAATGTTAACTTGAAATTAGAATAAATAAATATAATTTATAAATATTTTGGACATTTAACACTCAACGCCATCTAGTCCCAAACTAAGCAGAGCTTGTACTATAGGTACTAAAAAACTGATATTAATTCATATATACTTTTTTATTTTGTAAATACATACATGTTATACATAGAAAACACCCAAACTCCGAAACAAATATTCGCAGATCATACAAAAATTTGGTCCGACTCAGGAATCGAACCGAGACCTCAAGCATAGCAGTTGCATATGCTACGACTGCGCCACCAAGGCAGTTAAACCTACTGTTACCTACTATTCTTATTTCTTCATTCTGATTACTAGATAATGCATAATATCTCAACCTTATCATTGCTTTGCTTTCTCCAAATTTTGTTTGGGGTTAATGATGATCGAGTTTTTTATAATTTATAGCATATACTGCATAAAAAATGCATCGCCGAAATTAATGCGTTTTAATTTATATTCAAATTGGCGGGAAAACTGCAACTATAGAGCTAAACGCGAAGATTTTTTTTTTAATAAGGAAGTTGCTGCAAATTTAATAAATCAATTTGATAGATAATAATCATTTACATGTTAATGAATGAATGAAAATAAAGTTTTAGGTGCTAAAATTTACATCACGACTTGAATCCAAAAATCTAAATTATGTAATTAAAAAAAACTAATTTGAAAATTAAATAATAAGTTTTTTTAAGTGGATACACATACCTACTCATTTAAGAAAATTATATGAAATCTTTTCTAAATAAACTCTTTTGTTAAAATATCGAAGATAAAGGGTTTGAACAGGCCCAATAGTGTTTATTGTCGTTGTATCTTATCAATGTTAAGTGCAAGGTAATGTAATAAATTAGCAAGAAATTAAATCGTATGCCTGCTAACCGTGTTTTTTACTCACGTTATGGGTTTCTTAATATCCATAGCTCTCATAGACTAAATGGTCACTGTAATATTGTGTGGAACACTTAAAAGTATTTTCAAATACGTTTTATGTAATAATTCACTCAGTTAAGTTCACATCGCCATGGAAAAATATGTCCTCAGTAATGTCAGCTGATGTGACGTCCATGTTGCTTTACAGATTATGACTGATAACATTTTGAATATGAGGCATTTTAGTTTGCGATAAATTGTAAATACACCGTATTTTAAAGTATAGCTATAAATATATTTAAGGGACATCAATCATAATATCAATTCCAGAAAAGTTTAATAATATAAAGATAAATAAATAAATATCTATAAATAAATATAAACAAAAACGCAAGCAGGTTTTCTGCGTCTGAGTGTTATTAGTGTCCGTTTCATGTTTAACTGTAAGTGCTTTCATCTCGAGATTAAAAAGGCCTTTTTAATTTTCTGATGAGAAAATTATTTTAAGAGTTGGCAATGTAGTGGCAACTGTCACAACAGTTGCTGTCAACAACTTTTGCTCCATTTGTACTTCACAAACCTTTATTTGTAAAATTTACTTCTTTTATTATATATAAATAAAATGGTATTCTCATGTGTATATTAAAATTCATGTAGTAATCATGTGTTTTATATTCATTAGTAACTAATTATTTCTTTGCAGGCGCGTTATTTTAAGGAACAAGATATCGATGGTGAGATTACGAACTTATTATTTTATTGATATGAATCAGAGTATAAAATATATACAACCATGATTAGTACTATGATATGTAGCGATAGTGATGTTTCACGTAATGATTACGGACAATGGTACTTTACACCACATTAACGGCAAAGTGGCACATCTAACTGTACTTTCTACATTATGTATTGTCTTGCTAAAATGCGTCACAATTACTACTATTTTTTTTTTTAAAAGACAGCCCCCTACTTAAGGATATACATCCTGTGTCGCGGGGACGTTACAAACATGAAACGGACACAAAGTACACCCAGACTTAGAATAACAATTTGTGGATCACACAAAGTGTTGTCCTATGTAGGAGTTGAACCCACAACATTTGGCACAGTAGAAAACGGCATGGCGACCGCCTAAACCATTAGACCAATCGTGCAGTCAGTATTTATGGTTGGTTTTTTAACATGTTCATCCTGATGCAGATCATACAGGTCCATACAGCAGTTTTTGTGAAATATATTTACAGCCATTATATCTGTCATTATAAAACATGATGGCTACTAACTGTGGTCTTATGTAGCAAGATAAAACATTTTTTTTTAAATTGATGCAGGCTTAACAATCAATATCATTAAAAATCTTTGTATTATTGCAGTGCTTCACCCTAAATTTTAGAAGACAAACAAAACCTTATACAAGTTAAACAAAATATTGTTGTATTAATCTGTTAGCTATATATCGACATAATCTGTTTTTGAGAAATCACCACTTTGGTTACTGATCACTAGTTTTTATCTAAATCATCATCATATCATTATATATCATTTATTTGAATATAATATACTTAAATATTTAAATATATCGACTACATGGTTGGCCTAGTGGTTTCAGTGGTTGCCACACCACTTCCTACTGCGCCGAGTGTTGTGGGTTCAAATCCTACATGGGACAACACTTTTGTGTGATAAATTGTTGTTCTAAGTCTGGGTGTACTTTGAGTCAGTTTCATGTATGTTTGAAAAGATCCCTGTGACACGGGAATGTATATTTCTAATGCGGGAGTTGTCTTTTAAAAATTAAATTAAAATTAGCAAAATGTAACTAAATAATTGTATAAACTTCATTATTGTTCTGACCACATGTAAAACTTGTATGTAAACTATTAAATGAGTGCTAATTTATCATTTAGCATTGTGTATTTCACTATTATATGTATGTACATACAGGTTTACTGGTTAAATAAATCTATTCCCATTACGGGCATGTAATTTCCATAATTTCTGACTGATTTCACTATGAAACCTATATCAAATTTAATTGTTTTTGAAATATTTGATATTTGAGTTTATGAAAACTTCCCCATTTTCGACTGTCAGTATAGAAATTTTTAAATCTGACGAAAATCAGCGTTATAGTAAAATCAGCCAGAAACGATGTAAACATGTAGTTTACTACACATTACTGGGTATAGGTGACTTAACTAGTAACCCTGTATATATTCATAAATCAATAGATTACACACATTTTTGAAGTGAAAACTTCTTTGGCCACGTTGAGCACTTTTCGGTATGGAAAAATCTCATGGGTTCGCATCACCGACATGCTAATGTTTGAGGTTGATAATTTTTAATTAAACACTATGAAATTTCTAATTTTACAAATGACATTCTAAGTTATAAGTATTCTTCTATCGGTAGTGCTCACGACTGTTAGTGATTAAAATATATACTAGCTGACCTGGCGAACTTCGCACCACCATACTTTAAAAAGAAAAAAGAATTATTCAATTCGATGCAGTCTATCGGAAGTTATAAGAGCACATCGCTCCACCTGGCCTGTGGACGTCCTACACTACGTTTGCCGAAACGCGGTCTCCACTCAAGAACTCGTTTACCCCAACGGTTATCGGTTCTTCGGCAAATGTGGTCAGCCCACTGCCACTTCAGCTTGCTAATCCTGTGGGCTATGTCGATGACCTCGGTTCTTTGTCGGATCACCTCGTATCTGATGCGATCCCTTAGAGAAACGCCGAGCATAGCCCTCTCCATAGCACGCTGAGCGACTTTGAACTTATGGACCAGTCGAACCGTAAGTGTCCACGTTTCGGCTCCGTATGTCATTAAGGGTAGGAGGCACGCATTGAAGACTTTCGTGACTTACATTTCAGTGATTTATTTTATCTATGTAGATAGGTTATATATATATATATATATATATATATATATATATATATATATATATATATATATATATATATATATATGGCTGATTTTATAAGAGGGTGCATAGCTAGTTGTGAAAAATTATTGAAATCAAAGGATTTTATATGGTTTACATAAAAAAAAGTATCATATTTATCTCTTTTTCCAGAATTCCGCGAATGTTTCTATCTATTTGCCCGTTCGGGGCAAATCACGTCACTGGATGAGCTGACAGTTGTGATGCGCTCTCTTGGAATGAGTCCTACCATCCAAGAATTGGCAGGTACACAAATATTATTAATAACTAGCTGAACTTTGGGAGAGCCACGCTTCGGCATGAATGGGCCGGCTCGACCGAAGTGATACCGCGGCCTCACAGAAAACTGGCGTGAAACAGCGCTTACGCTATGTTTCATCGAGTGAGTGAGGATACCGGAGGCCCATACCCCAATCCCTCCACCCCTATCCCCCTCCCCATCCCCTAAAGGCCGGCAACGCCCTTGTGATACCTCTGGTGTTACGGGTATCTATGGGCGGCGGTAATCGCTTACCGTCAGGCGATACGTCTGCTCGTTTGCCCCTTATACCATAAAAAAAAGACCTGGCGAACTCCGAACTGCTATTTTTTTATAGTTTAAAAAATTCCAAACAGCTTGTATTTACCCGACTGTGAAAGAAGGAGGGTTATGTTTTTCTAGTGTATGTGTTTATAGTTCTTTGGCACGCCCTGAACGGCTTGTCGTATTTTTATGCCATTGGTATCAATATATTCGTCGTACAACAAAATAAAAAGCAATGTTTTCTTTTCAGTTCTTTCTATCTTTTCAGTTCTTCGATGAACATAATAAAGACGACAGATACACAGCACAGTCGGCGACTAAAAAAATTTAACAACTCCGGTGTTTTTTTTTTTTTTGTTTTAAATTAAAAAAAAACTCCGGTGTTCTTATTAGTTTCTTCAATACAAACCTTGATTTTTAGTTTTATAGATAAGTACAGTGGACTCCCGGTAATTCGACAAACGTTTTGCAGGCAGTGTGTCTAAGACCCCCTTTAATCCGTATTTTTTTTACATACAAGTACTCAGTTTTCTCATATTTTATATGTTATACTCTGAAGTACAAGTCTATTCTCATAGTTTTTTTTAATATCATGCGGACATGTTTTCGCTGCAGTCCAGAGTGTACGGCGGGTAACACGCCAGCCCGCCATCCACTCGGCCAGGGGGGCTGCAAACATCCCCGTGCTTCTCGACAATCGTCGGGGACTAGCTAGTCAGCCCAGGCAGCCTCAGACGTTGTTCTTTCATCGACGTCGCCCATGGAGGGGGTTTTCGGGACGATCCGATAATGGACCTTCTCCAAACCAACTTGAACCGCTGTGCCGCGCCGCAGGATCACTTCCTGCATATCATGGCGCATGTGGCCGTATTCGCGGTTAATTATTTGGCCAAACTGCTTGGGTGATCGGGATAGCTCCGTGATAGTCGGCGGCTCTACGGCGGTTCATTTCCCGTCCTTGTCGCTGAGAGACAAACGCACTAGATATGTTGTGTGCCTAGTGGAGTGGGAGAGGCACCGTATGCGGTGTATACTTCTCCCTTAATCGGAGTTTGGGCGATTTCGAGGTCTGCCTTAACAGCCTGAAGACTTCGATGCCGCGACTAACCTCTGGGCACGTTCTTATGCGGGGGGTAGGTACTCCAACGCAAAATTAATTGCGTGGTGTATCAAACGTTAAAACAAACAACACATCAAAAGCCTTTAATAGTACGAATATAAGTTTAATTCGACTACACGGTTGGCCTAGTGGTTTAAGCAGTCCCGGATGGCGTAAGAAAGCGGTTCCCGGATTCGTCCCGTCTCAGGCGCAGAGTGGCACATCGTGTAGTTTTAGTCGGTTCGATTCCGACACACCGCCCCGCCGTAAACCCCGGTGGGGTGAAGGCCCGAGGGGTTTTCCACACTTAAAAAAAAGTGGTTTAAGCTGTCGCCCAGACGCTTTTTGTATGTTTGTAAAGTCTCCTCGACACATAATGTATGTATTTTCCTAATAAGGTAGGTGTCTTTTAAAAAAAGAAGTTCAACTCTACAGACAAACCTTTTGGGTAAATCCTTACATTTATACTCACAAAAGTGTTCTTAATTTTTTTTGTAGGCTACCTGAAGGGGAAAGGTGGTAAAATGTCATTTGCAGACTTCTTAGAAGTGATGCACATACATTCGAGAGCTGAAAACCTGCCCAATGAGGTAAATATATGTTGTTTGTTTATGCCTGATGAGTCTTTCAGTATAATTTGGTGCCTATGAATATTAAAAATTAGGCCCGGCCCGGCTTCGCAAAGGAGTCTTTGAAATTCTCAGATTTCCTGTACTCATCATCAACAACCCATAAAGTCCCATTGCTGAGCTCGGGTTTCCTCTCAGGAGAGGGTTAAGGCCGTACGTCCTATTTTCTGTACTATAATCGCAATTTAATGATATATATATATTACACACTAGCTGACCTGGCAAACTTCGTACTGCTATATTTTCCTTTAGTTAATATTGTCTAAATTTCTGAAAATCTTATTTTAGTAATTATACCCGCTCCAGTTTCGTACAGATAGTGAAAAAAAAACTTTAGTGTTTATTTTTTTATATTCTTCTATACAAACCTTGTCTGACAAAAACGAACAGACAGAAAAAATAACTATCCAATTTGGTGCAGCCAATCGGAAGTTATGGGTGTACACACACATTTCGGTGATTCATTTTTATTAATATAGATAGAAACCTTCCTCTTGAATCAATTTATTCATTGCTGAAAAGTGCATTGAAATCCGTTGAGTAATTTTAAAGATCTAAACGAACAAGTTGAGGAAGCGATTTAATTCATAATTATGTAATGAATTAATGATGCTAAAGTTAAGCTAAGCTAGAGAAATATTTAAAAAAGCACCATGCTTTTTTAAATTTATTTTTAACTTTTTAGTTTGGTTTACAGGGGGCCTGGGTGGGCACCGAATCCAAAACCTCTGGCGCAGTAGTGAGACAAGGCCTGTCACTACTTAACCATGTAAGTCCATGTTGGTTTTTGCAGGTTGTGAATGCATTCAGAGCAGGAGATGCTGAGAAGAGTGGTGTCATACCAGCCCGGCAGCTCAGGAACCTGCTGCAGAACTGGGGAGAAGGATTATCAGCTAGAGAAGTAAGTTATTACGTTCACGACAGGAGTAGGAGTTCTTTTGTTACTCTGTTTTGCTTGATTCGGTTTTTCAAAAAGAAGGGTATTCGTTTTGGAAGTCTTTGTATGTTTGTATATTTCACCGTAGCGATTACTAAACTGATTTTTGAAGTGAAAATTTTTTTAGGCGCGTTGACTAATTAGGTGAACCAAAATCTAATTTTTGGTAGGGCGAAATCTTATGAGATCGCGTCATCGCGTCACCGACATAACGATTTAATGAAAACATTATAAAATTTCTAATTTTACAAATACAATTCTAAGTTACAACTACCAAGTTTTTTTGTTAAATAGGGCGCAAACGGGTAGACGTATCGCCTGATGGTAAGCAATTACCGCCGCCCATAGACACCCGCAACACCAGAGGCGTCATAAGGGCCATGCCGGCTTTTGGCAGACGGGGAAATGGTTGAGGGGAGGGGTTTGTTGGACACTCACTCGGTGAAACACAGCGCAAGCGCTGTTTTACACTAGTTTTCTGTGAGGCCGTATCACTCCGGTCGAGCCTGCCCATTCGTGCCGAAGTGTGGTTCTCCCATGGTAACTTTTGGTTTTTAGATTTTAATCAATGAAGTGTAGATAGACTATTGTTGGTGAAGCTTTTAACGGTTAATTATTTGTTGCGTGTTTTTCTTATAATTAGTTCCCAATAACAACTGTACTGTGAGTATCAAAGCTGGTGGGTTCACGTGAAGCCATCGGTCCCGGTTATCATGAACAACATAACCGTCTCTGGCAAGCATTATTAATACTACCAATACTACCTTTATAGTTTTTATATGTAATAACTGGCATCAAACCATCGCAACCCTGAGGGCGAACTGAATTCATTGATATTTCGCAACAAAGAAAATATTAAAAGAAACTAGTAAATTAATAAACGAATGACCGAAACAAATTGTTGATTGAATATTTGATTGATCAATGTATTTCCCCACAGGTGGACAACATTTTCAGGGAGGCCAACGTTGGTAACAACTCCACAGTTCGCTACGAGGACTTCGTTAAGATCGCTTGCGCCCCTGTTCCTGACTATTATTGACGTTCCATTAGGATGAAATTGTGGGGGGGGGCTTCTACTCCTTGTGTTATTTATTTTTATACTGTATAAAATAATTAAACTACATTCGATAAAATATAGTTCGATTTCTGAGTCAGAGTGCTACGAAACCGACGAAGTAAGTGTTCAGACATTTTAACACACAACTCCATCTAGTCCCAAACTAAGCAGAGCTTGTCCTATGGGTACTAGATAACTGATATTAATACTTATATACTTTTTTTTTGTAAATACATATTATACATAGAAAACACTCAAACTCCGAAACAAATATTTGCAGATCATACAAACATTTGGTCCGACTCAGGAATCGAACCCGACACCTCTTGCACAGCAGTCGCATTCGCTACCACTACGCCACAGAGGCAGAAGCGATTTTTTATTTTATTTTGTATCACTTACGTTGTCGTTGCTTACGTGCCAGTTTTATCACAAATGAAGTGCAATCTATATGAATAAATAAAATTGAAGTGTCTGTTTGTAATTTCAAATTAACATCCTTACACTAAATCCATATAATAATAATAATAAAAAGTTGAAAAAGAAAAACAAATGAAATATTTGAATTTATCTCACGAGATTTTCTATATGTAGGATGTAGATTCGTTGATCATTGTTCCGATAGTTGTGCCTGTTAACGGATTGATAGCCAAGAGCCTCGACCAACACCTCAAGAGGCTCACGTTAGATGGTTGGATCAAGGGTCTGATGCAGAAGGCAGTCCTTCTTGACACGGCTCGTATTTTCAGGAGGTTCCTTTCTTTGGAGCCCTAACCACCGGTTTCTTGGTCCCTGTACCCGAAGTCGGTGGTCTACTATTTTTTATATTTTTAAATATATATTATTGTTTTTTTTATGTATTTAAAAATGTGATAAATATGTATATATAAGTAATAAAGAGAATAATAATAATTCTTTATTGATATAATACCAACACCACGACAATACAATTGGTTTCTTATAACTAGATATATGTTATGATATATTTAAACTTGGTGTCTACAATATGGCTATGATCATATGGAAGTATATGCGTTATTTACGTTCAAAATGCAATTGATTCGTCCATGTAATACAAACCTTGATGACCCGTTTTTTATTAGGGTATATTTTCTAGAAATGAATTTTTGCTAGATGAAATTGACCCCGAACCCCCTGTAAACTAAATATCATGAAAATTATTGGAGCCGTTTCCGAGATTCAGATATTATATACACAAGATTTTTTTGATTTGCAGCAGCAGGATCTATGCGAAGGCTACGAAACTTTCTTCCCACTGACACTAAAATTACGCTCGCACAATCTCTTCTACTTCCCATTCTTGACTGCCGATGTTAGCTATCTGGATCTCACCGAAGACCAACTGAATAAACTTGAGCGACTTTAAAATCTCTGCATTAGATTTATATTTGGATTACGCAAATATGATCATATTTCTGAGTTTCGTTCTAAGCTTAGAAGGAAACTCGATGCTTCGTCATGATGAAATTAATGATAAAAATGTAAAAAAAAATGAATGACATGAAATAGGGACCTTCCTTCCAAAACAATAGTGCACTCAAATAAGTATAGAAACTTCAATGGCCTCTATCTGTCAAAAGTTCCTTGAAAAGTACGGGGTCTGTAACGAAACCTTCTTTGCGTATCAATAATGTTTTTTCAAGGTTTTTAATAATGTTTTTCCAAGGGACATTTGACAGATAAGAGGCCATTGACGTTTTCATTTATAAAGTATATAGAGTTGCTTCAAAACTGCCTCGATGGTACCTTATTGACTGCTGTGCTTAAAGTCCAAATGTTTAATTGTTTTGCGAGTTTTGGTGTTTTCTATCTATACCCCCCTTATCCTCATCCCCCAAAGGCAGGCAACGCACTTGTGATGCCTCTGGTGTTGTAGGAGTCTCTATTACATACCGCTAATCCTAGTACATTCAAGAAAGTTCAATGACCTTTTCCAAGAACATGTCGTCGAATGTAACAAAGCCAAACAAAACTATATTCGACGCTATGTAAGTTTCATTGTGTCTTGAAGCACACCTCAAGAAACTAACTAGAACTTTCAAGATTCATTTCATCTCATTTGGACTTTGTCGAGTCTTCTTCAGGAATATTCTTTCTTCATAACATTCATATCCGTCTTATGGTAGTCTGGAAGAAATCGCCGAGAGCGATAAGACCGCCAATTGTTATACATATTGTGTGATTGTTCCTGTTGTACCATTTCGTACTATGTATATACAATAAAGATAAATAAATAAATAAAATAAATTATTATCATAACTTGTGTTCGCCCAGTGGTCTTAGTTCGACCATATTGTTTATTTTATCTTTCTGTACTCCTCCCTCCTCCTCCAATGCAGTTTGCCAAAACCGAGGTGGTATATTGAGGCTTTATCGAAGAAATTAGCTGGATGACAGGCAACTAATAGTTCAGGGACATTTTGACGCTCTTAGGTATTGATTTTTTCCACCAAGAAGTTAGCAATATTCCAGAAAAGTAGAAGTCTGTAGATAGGTCTGGTGATTACAATGAATAACAAAGAGCTTTACACCCCAGCTGTGAAATATGAGGTCACGTGTTGTCACATAGGAGCAGCGTAGCCGAGCAATTGTCCAAGGGTCATTGGAACTGTGGATGTCCATTATTGTATTCAGTTCGTACACAGTACATAGCTACAGTGATGCTCATCCCGTGCCTAGCACATCTCGACGCAAACTTTGTGTGACGATCATTGAGCCCATGGGGCATTTGTCAAACGACAAACAAACACAAACATTGCAAATTTGACGCAAATGCACAAATACTGTTTTGAAGCTAAAGCTACTGCTAGTTCAGCTGTAGATTAAGTTTCATCAGCTTTCACAATCACCTTTAATTCCTCATTGCCGACCAAAGTTATTGGACGACTACGGGCATCACCTCTCAAGTAAAAATTTCCAGGTGGAAAGTAACAAACAATAACAGGTAGTGAGAATCTAATGACTGGTCCTTTTGCTAAAATGCATCAAGCCCTGTAGACAGTACTGTGCTATCTTAATGGACACACATAACTACATACGTTTGAAGAGCATTATGCTTTTGTAGTCGGGTGGAAAAAAAATCTATGAAAGATCTGTACAATGAACAAAGGATCGTGATCATCACACATTCATTTATCGGTGGGAAACGAACCCTTGACTCCTAGCAGCAGTCAAACATTTACAAAGTGTGTTTCTGATATTTTCTAAAATAACAACCAACCAGAATATAAGTTTTAACAAACATAAATATCGACATCAGTAAGGGGAAATGTCATTGGTCAAATAATTTACAAAATATTTTGTGGTATTGTTTTTTAATAAAAAAACGGCGTCGAATGGCATGTCTCATTACACGATGTTTGCATAGAGACAAATATGTTTAAAATTGGTAACTTTCTTTAAAATCTTTACTCATCTTGGAGATATAAATTTTTGATAGTTTTTTTGACTTTTGAATAATTTTAGATATTTTGAAATTCGACAGTTCAGCTTTCTGCCGCTGATATTGTCGTACTGAAGAAACAAACTGTTTCGTAAAATCATTTCAATGCATCCTAGTTAAACTGAGAATTCGAAGTTAACAGATAGCGTAGTACATGCATGAGAATGGATACTATATACTAACCATACTCAGCACCTTACAATACGTTCTGAGCAGTGTGTTTACGAATTTGCAACTTTAAAGTATATTTGCTTCTGAATTGCCTATTACATACAGTAAAAGCTCTTTATTCACGCTTCCTTCATTCGCGTTTTCACTATTCGCGGATTAAAAAAATGCGACTCAAGTCCTATATTCGCGCCTTAAGATTCCTTTATTCGCGGATCAAATCGGTACATACATATGTCCCTAAATAAAAAACATTCGGTACAATTTGTCAATGTGTCGGCAAGTGGACTAATAAAGAGATAAATAAAATAGATCTTATTACAACTAGGCCTAGATTGCGTTTTCAAAAGCTAACGGCGTTGTTTGATTCGTTTGACGGTTCCTTTGAGGTCAAGCCGCCTTTGCCGCGGTAAGTTGTAAACAAACAGAAAATTGAGATAAAACAAACTTATTTTTCAAAAAATAAAGTATATTATTGAATGCTGCCACAATTGGACGTTCCGTCCTTTGGTAAGAGCCGCATTGTGTGTTTTATTGTTTTTCTTTTCCATTGGTTACAAAAATTGTGAACTAGTAACACGTCTCTTACACTGCTGCTTTGTTCTAATGCATCTGGAGATTGTGTTATTAAACCATTGATGCTTTATAGATCTTTAAATCCTCGTGCGTTAAAAAATCAAAACAAGGACAACCTGCCGGTGTTTTGGCGTGCTAATAAGAAAGCGTGGGTTACAAGCGCTATTTTTTGTGACTGGTTCCGAAATTGTTTTGTTTCTGAAGTTGAAACTTATTTGAAATCAAAGAATTTAGATTTTAAAGCTCTTCTAGTTTTGGACAACGCACCAGGTCATCCTCGCGAACTTGAAACTATGCATTCAAATATAAAAGTGACATTTTTACCTCCCAATACGACGGCTTTGCTTCAACCTATGGACCAAGGAATAATCCAGGCCTTTAAGCTCTATTACATTCGACGGACCTTTAAAATCATACTGGATAGTATGGAATGTGATTCTGACATGAATGTTATGGAATGCTGGAAGAAATTTGACATAGCAAAATGCATCGTAAACATAAAAGAATCATTGCAAGAACTGAAGCCATACACATTGAAATCATGCTGGAAAAAACTGTGGCCTGTTCTGACTGCGGAAAATGAGGAAGAATATGTGCAAATTCAAACTTTAACTGCAAACATTGCCGAAATTGCGAGTGGAATAGGACGAGATGGATTCGAACAAATAGAATCAAGTGACATTCAGGAGTTGCTTGAATCGCAAGATGAAGATTTGACTGAAACCGACTTGGAGGAAATGTTAAATTCACAACCCATTGAAGAAGAGGCTTCAACAAGCACTGGAAACGTGACATTCAATCTGAAAAATCTTAGTGAAGGCTTAAGAATGGCAAATGAGCTCTGTGATTTCTTTATGAAAATTGATCCATCAATGGAACGAAGCCTTATTTTTAAGAGGCAAATTGCTAGTGCCACTGCTGAATATCAGTCTGAATTGAAAGAGCTTTTAAAAACTGCCAAGCAAGAAAAAATAACTAAATTTTTTAAACCATTGCCTAAACCTGAAGACATTATATAACTTATCAAAAAAAATGTATGGTCAAAAACTTAAATTAAACAGATTTTTATGTGTTTGCTTTTTTTATTTCGTCGTCAAGGAACGTATCCCTTATAATCCTATATAAATTACCATTCCATATTCACGATTTCTGTATTCGCGGCATATTTACGGAACATATACCCCGCGAATAAAGAGCTTTTACTGTATATGACACTGATGTGGTCTCTCACCAGTGTGCGTACGAATATGTGTATCTAAACAACGTTTAGCGTTATAATATTTCTGACATATATTACTTTGATATGGGTTCTCACTAGTATGTGAACGAGTATGTATTTTCAAAACATGTTGATAGCAAAAACATTTCCTACATATATTACACTGATGTGGTCTCTCACCAGTGTGCGTACGAATATGTGTATCTAAACAACGTTTAGCGAAAAAATATTGATGAATCCACGCTTTGATAAATAAATAAATAAATATTTCGGACGTCTAACAGACAACGCCATCTAGTCCCAAACTAAGCCAATCTTGTATAATGGATAGTAACCAACTGATATAAATACACGTATACTTACTATTTTTTTTGTAAATACATACATATCAAACATAGAAAACACCCAAACTCCGAAACAAACATTTGTAATTCATACAAACATTTGATCCGACCCGGGAATCGAAGACCTCAAGAACAGCAGTTGCATACGCTACCGCTGCGCCACCGAGGCAGTAAATTGTTAGAAACTTGCAAAAAAAGTGTTTCCGGATTTAAATATCAAAATCATAAATTCTAAAGTTACTCTGCCTGTAGATCTACTGCGCTTCCACGGCGAAGCCGCTGCACTGATTTCCTACGTCATCTTCCTTACTCCAGGCTGCTAATGAGAATTTTTTGTAAGAAAACCTCAACAGCAACCCGACGGGATACGAACTCGAGACATATTTTTTTTTTTAATATACTACTCCCGTATTAGGAATATACATTCCTGTGTCACGGGGATCTTTACAAATATACATGAAGCGGACACAAAGTACACCCAGACTTAGAACAACAATTTATGGATCACACAAAGTGCTGTCCCATGTAGGATTTGAACCCACAACACTAGACGTAGTAGGAAGCGGTGTGGCGACCACTGAAACCACTAGGCCAACTGTGTAGTCAGGTCGCTGTACTGATCGGCAGTTGCTTTCGTTAACCGCTGGATCAATGAGGCTGGTTAATATTATTGTGTGAAAGAAATAAAACAACAAATATATTTTTCCAAAACGGTGTATTATTCAAAATGTAACAATCTCCTAACTGATATGGCACTCTTAACATGGTCCTTCTAATTTAATATTAATAATATTTGCTGTGGAAATAAATGTTTATTAGTAACCATTTTTATAATTTATTTTTGATAAAAACATTTTTTTTTAGTCGACGTGACACAGCGCCGTCTAGACTCCACTGCGAACTCGACTGCGAAAGAAGGATGGTCATTTCTTCGAGTGTATGCATGTATGTATATTTCTTTGGCACGCCTTAGAGCCTAAACGACTTGTCATATTTTTATGTGAGTGGTGTCAATAGATTCGTCTTAGATTTTTGGCGCCAAAAAGATATCACAACAAAAAATATGTTTAAAAATACATTAAAATAAAGAATTTTTAACGGTGGTTACGAATTTATATTATATATATGTTTTATTAAAAAAACGGAATTTCATAAAGATGACAAATATTGACGCAGCCGGGTTTTCTTAATAATTTTATTTTTTTTCTATGGGTACTAGACAACTGATACACATACATATGTATATATTTTTTTTACAAATACATACACATTTAGCATAGGAATCACACAAACTCCGACAAATATTTGCAGATAATACATACATTCGAACCAAATGTTTGTATTATCTGCAAATATTTGTTTCCCCCGATATCGAACCAGAAACCTCTAGCACAGCAGCCGCATGTGCTACCGTTGCGCCAATGAGGCAGTCAAATATGTTACTCAAAGGACACCAAAATTCAGAACATCAATTTGTGTTAAAGTGTTATCGTATGTGGGGTTGAACCCACACAACACAATCAAATATAAAAACCTATCAATTGATCATCACTTGTTTACACAGCCAACTGACGTCATCATCAAATAGCAACATGGCGTCGAATGCTGTAAAACCGTCGCGAATAGATAGTTTAAAACTATTGGCTATTAAGTTTACAGTTGCCACGTTTGCAGAACTATTAGAAACTAGGTTTGTTTTATAAGCTATTGCATAGCTTTTATCCCGGCCTTAAACGCGGCGACCGAATGAAGAAATTCCGTAACGAAAACAAACCTAACACCCCCCACTCCGACCGGCACAGCGGTGCGGCGTTGAAAGCCGTGCATCGTCTAACGTCGTTCCAGTTCGGCAGACTTGCGCACGGTGTTTGTGTGCGTGCGACTAGACGTAGTATTCTGTACGAAGCTCGCACGGATCGAAACGAGCTGCTCCGAAATTGAACGAATACGTAAGTACTGTTTGTGAGAAAGTATATAGGTGTATAGGTCTATCTGTCTAGCATAAAAAACGCTATACAATAGTTTTACCGCGGTTTTTTCATGGGGCAATATCTATACACTAATGGTTGTGAATCCATTTAATTTTATTTTGCATATAAACCTTAATTCTGCCCAATTTCATACTCCTCCTAGTTCGCATAATTTTCGTAAGAAGATGATGTACAAAATTTTTGTTTCACGTATAAATTTAAAAATGGTCTACGAACACATTATTTCCACAGTACACTATTTTATACATACATATTAGTCTAATAACTACAAAGCACATTCTTGAGCTTATTTTAATACGTCTATTTAAAGCAATATAGTGTTAATATCTGTACAAATAAATAAAATTGAAGTGTCTGTTTGTAATATTAAAGTATGCGCTTTTTACTAAATGCATATGTCAGTACATATTAAAATATTACTTTTTAAACTTTTTGTTGATTTGTTCATGCGAAATCATCTGGAACGGGTAGACCAATTTCGACGGGAATTTCACTGGCAGGTAGCTGATGGTATGATGGGAGTAACTTAGGCAAGTTCTTTTAGACTAGCTTCGCCCCGCTTACAACAACAAACACAGCGGGGCACAGCTAGTTTTAAATAAAATAAATCTTTTCGAAGCAAACTTTTGCTACCAATGAACAGAATAATTGCAGGACAATAGCATCGAAAAGAGGAGGAAATATTGAAACACGCCTTTTTTACATGTGGTAACTCCCACGGGCCGTCACCCCACCGGGATTGGTAGCGGGGCAGTGTGTCGGAATCGGACCAATTAAAACCGCACGGTGTGCCACTCTGCGGCTGAGGAGGGAGGAATCCGAGGACTGCTGTTATTAACACATCCAGACCCCTTCCAGCGCCTGCCCAGAAGCGAGAACCGTCTGATGGTGAAAACTCTCAATTTAGGCGACGTACGATACACGCGAAACGTTGCTTCTTCGGGCTGGGCTCTGAAGCAGATGGAGGGGAAAACCCGTCCCGACCATCCGCCGTTACGCTTACGGGGGCATGAGGCCTAGTATACCTAGCCGGGTTGGCATAAGGTAAATTTTGAAACAAACCTTACACCAATCCGTTTAGTCGGCTAGATATACTAAGCCAAAACCATTGAATTCCCTTCTAAAGAGAGGCTTATGTCCAGCAATGTATAATGAGACTCAAATAAGAATAGGAACGTCAATGTCTTTATCTCAATCTGTGTTCTTAATGTATTATATGTCACTTATTTATAATACTAACACCATATTGCTGTACAAACAAAATAATAATTAATGACTATCAAATATCAATATATGAAACGTGTGAACTAAACGTGATTATATAATCTGTGGTTATTTAATTTTTTAACTTGGTAACATTCGTTAAACTTGTAAAAAGTACATTCTTGTCAATTACCAACTCTATCTGCTCTGTGATATGGTCTAGTTCACTATGGGTGTATAAATGTATCCAATTTGTATAAAAAGCTATTTTTTTATTGTTGGCACTATGATATAGAGGTATTTGTTGCTATTAAAAGTAGTACTCGAAAGATTTTTGTTTGTTTTAAAATTGAGCTTGTAAGAAAGGACCAGATTTACCACTTGTTGATAAAGTCCTTGATAAGCTATTTTAAAGTCTGTTAGCTAAGCCATAGATTTCAGTTTCACAAGCCCTAGATAGACATATCAGCAACTTTTATCGTCACATAGCGAATATCAGGCGCTGGTAGAACTGGACCCAATATAAAAGTACTTAAGGTTTGAACATTTTCATTTACAATGGGAAATTCTGAGTTGTAGAATGGCAACACTGCGCCCTTTTTAAAGTTGTGACGTAAATTCTATATCTACGTGAAAGCGACTGGTGCATGTCTAAGGCGATAATAGTAAAACATTATTACTTATAAATAATTGCCATTATTAAAAATACATTAACCTAGTTAAGATTTTGAGGGAAGCGTTGTAAACTGATGAAATATTATATTTTAACAAATTTTAAGAATATTTGGTATGACCATTTATTTTTCATAATAACTCATATAATTATGAGCCGAGTAATAACTCTTTGAATTTCAACCAATTATTTAAATTATTTTTTGCATTGTTTCCGCTTTTTAGTTTCTACCATAATTTATTTGTCTATTAAGGCATATATACACACTTTGTCGCTTATATTAGAATTTTAAACTTTTATAATACAAACAGGAAAACGTGGTAACGCTAGTCAATGACAGCATTACTAGCAACATAATATAGCAATAACCCGTTTTTTCTTTTAGGGTTGCCATTGGAGAAAAAAATCCCCAAAAATATGGGAGAATACTCTTATAGCGATTTTAAAAAGGCTTGCCAGTATAGATTTCCAACTATTCTTATAATTATAATTAAGAGTGAAACCAGCATTTTAGTTAAGTGCACTGTGACGAATCAGAAGTGTAAAAAATTTTGATAGCTAGAGTATTATTTTTATTTTGGATAATTTTAACATTCCTTTCCTTTCTTTGAAAAGAAAACTCCCGCACTTCGGTGTAATTCCTTTAAAGCTTTTTCTGGAAGAAATAATTCATCAGATAGAGCCCCTGTGGCGGCTATTTCTGCCGCCAATCTGATGACTCGTTCGGGTGGTCCAGTAGTATGCCGCAAAACGTTCTGGTATGTCCTACTTATGTCCACGTTTTGAGATATGGATCTCAAACCGAATCCTTCGCGTATCGCGTGTCGTAATATTTGCGTATTCTGTTCTATTTCGTCTTCGTGTAAGCATACAGAACCGAACCTACTGATCGTGAAGATTAACTTCTTTCACAATAAAACTTTTTAACGTTTTTCGTTTAATCTTTCCATAGTATAAATTGATGTGCATGTCGGATTAGGTCTTTTAAACTACTCAACGAAGGATTTTAATGCAGTTATTAGCAATAGATAGAGAGACTCAAGAGGAACGTTTGGATGTGAAATACATGCATATTACAGTAAAGAAATTCTAGAATTTCAAAAACTTCTGCGCGAGTCCGTAGTTTTCTTTAAATGCTAATTTTTCATTAAATGTTAAAATTACCCAGAATCTTAAAATTACAGGACATTTTCACTTACACCATGGTCACTATTCTACACAGCCGAATTATATCTTTCGTCTGGTAACACTATCAGACGTGTTTGTTCTTTACAGTGTTGCCAGGTTTCCGACGCCGGAAGTTACCCATTGTTCTAAGTATCTGAGTGTTCTCATCGTCGACATCGCGGCTCATACCAGAAGTTCCCGGAATTTGTCCAAATAGTTTTAATTTTGAAGGTAAATATATGAGGCCTAGGAGTGTTATAACTGAAATTCAGAAAACATACATATTTAAATATAATAATAATTCATTACATTATTATTATTACATGAGCATAGCAAAGGAACTGCACTCTGCGTGATTACCATACTCATTGCTCGTGCAGACAATGCAACAATGCAGCTTGGTGATGCACATGCAGCACGAGCTATGGAGATGCTCCTACATCATTGGGTCTCTGGTCTCGCACTCACCAACGAAACAGGACAGCAAGGACGCTGTAACCTTAGGTTGGTCTTCTGTGAGAGAGTAGTACCGCTCCGATCGTGTTGGCCCATAGTGATGTAATCAGCGTGGTTCTACTCACTTTATTATAAACTATATATACTAAGTACATACATATTAAGCCCAGGCACAGAACAAATGATAGCACTCATCACAGAATTATTCGTCCTGGGCGGGAATAGAACCCGCAATCTTCGTATCAGCTGTGATACTAGTTGCCTATTGTAATATGCCAACTGAATCAATGGTGGTGTGATGCTGATTCGCGGTAGACGATTATGCTGCTCATTCTCGACGGATTCGCGCCCATCCTTGAATGCTTTGGCCCATTTATATTCAGGCGCTCACTACCGAACTGATTTCGCAAACGCAGACAAATTTCCGTGTTTTTAACACTTTTCCACGCTAAAAAACGAATGACAATACGTTGCGCAACGGCGGAAAAGATGCAACACTGTTCGTAAGGGA
Organism: Hyphantria cunea; assembly: GCA_003709505.1. Lineage (NCBI taxonomy): Eukaryota > Metazoa > Arthropoda > Insecta > Lepidoptera > Erebidae > Hyphantria > Hyphantria cunea. Next base: position 305,294 of record PKRV01000444.1, on the reverse strand, counting down.
CCCTGCATCACTACTATATACTATAAGCTACGGCCTTTAAAAGAAACTCGCGCCATCTTCAGTGTTTGTCATGGAGACAAACTACCTTAGTATAGTAGTAGTTAAAAACACTTAAACATAAATACATATGTAAGAGTTTAAAAAACAATACTTGATGTTAATTTTTATTAGACTGGTCCCGACTAATCCCTAAAAACGTACATATACTGAGTTGCGGAGGACTTCAAAAGTAAATAATGAAACGGATTCAAGAACCCCCAGACTCAGATAACAATTTGTGGAGCATATTTCCGTCCGTTAGTGGCGTCCTATGTGAGGTTTAAAGCCACAACACAGCGCAGTAAGTTGTGACGAGGTGGCCGTTCAAAACCACTAAATCTACCTTCTACCATATCAATTTCTGCCTGTCAAATTTCAAACAAATCTGTTCACGACGTTCTAACGAGATTAAGGTACAATCGTCCATACAAATATAAATTAGTACTAAAACTATTATTCAAATACTTACTGTTTAATACACAAGGGAAGACCACATAGAAATTTAAATTAGTCGAATGAAAGTAGAACGCTTCAGTGAAATATAATAGTATAGTTAATGTAAGGGACCAGTAACCCATAGACACGACCCTGGAAAAGAAATAAATATCACATTAAATTTCGGACATCCGACACACAACGACTACTAGTATCAAAACAAAGCAGAGCTTCAATTATGATAGATAGATTGACTTATAGAATACTCAAGAATAGAAAGCACCCTGAACCAAATACTAGCAGGTCACACGATCACTTTGTCCGACCCGGGAATAGGCATGATGACTAATTTTAACTCTTTTATGATGTTTGGAAGTGTCTCCAAATGTCAAAAACACTTATATATTTCTACAAAAAATAAAATTCTAAATTTTAAGTTTAAAATTCACGAAAAAACGCTCGTTTCATGGCGTCAGATTGTGTAAGACGTGACGTCACTATTTGTGAACCAGTGTCAATTATAGCTCTTATAAACAGTACAGTGACAAGGCCACTTGTACCTCCTTGTTTTAAATTTTTCATAGTTATTTATGTTATCATCATCATCATTAGCCTATCGCAGTCCACTGCTGGACATAGGCCTCTCAATTTCACGCCACTTAGTTCGATCTATGGCCTCTCGCATCCAGCTCCTGCCAGCCGTCTTGCGCAAAACATCGCTCCACCTGGCCTGTAGACGTCCTACACTACGCTCAAGAACACGTTTATCCCAACGGTTATCGGTTCTTCGGCAAATATGGCCAGCCCAGCTTGCTAATCCTGCGGGCCATGTCGATGACCCTGGTTCTTTGTCGTTTCTGATGCGATCCCTCAGAGAAACGCCGAGCATAGCCCTCTCCATAGCACGATGAGCGACTTTGAATTTTTGGACCAGTCGAACCGTAAGTGTCCACGTTATTAATGTGGTGTACAATATAGCGATGCATCATCAATGGAATACCTTTAAACGAGCAATTCTTGTTTATAGGCATTACATAGATGATATGATACATATAGAATGAGATCCCAGTCATCCAAGACTTACGTCACTTTAGGAAAGATGAAATTTTTATGGTAGGTAGTCCAACATACGCTAGTTTTTATTCTAAAATATATTGTTGAGAACTATGACCGCCTACTACTATATAGTAATCAATACACAAGACGCGTATGTCGCATATAAAGTTCAAACGAGTCTGGGAGGATTTTTTTTTCTTTTTTTTTTATATTTAAGCTGCCAAAATGACTCTGCCCTGCCTGATGAAAAGCATGAGCAGAATCCAAGAGTGGTGGTCACCATACTCAATGCGAAAAAGAACAATGCAGTATGGTGACCCACACTATGGCGGCCTGGGGGGAAAGGGGATGGTGAGGGGGATAGGGGGCGTTAGATTGGGGTATGGGCCTCCAGTATCCTCACTCACTCGATGAAACACAGCGTAAGCGCTGTTTCACACCGGTTTTCTCTGAGGCCGTGGTATCACTCCGGTCGAGCCGGCCCATTCATGCCGAAGCGTGGCTCTCCCACGGTATGTTTGTATGTTTAGCCCATCAGATTTGTCGGGCTCATTGGAAAATATTTTAAAATATTATACTTAATGATGTATATAAAATTCAGTCTGCCTAAAGTGACGTGAGTTAGCATTCCTTTCTGAGTATATGTTAGACTACCGTCCCTAAAAATTTCATCTTTCCTAAAATGATTTAAGTCTGGGGTGACTGGGATCCTACCCGTAATGACTTACGGAGCCGAAACGTGGACACTTACGGTTCGACTGGTCCATAAGTTTAAAGTCGCTCAGCGTGCAATGGAGAGGTATATGCTCGGCGTTTCTCTAAGGGATCGCATTAGAAACGAGGTGATCCGACAAAGAACCAGGGTCATCGATGTAGCCCACAGGATTAGCAAGCTGAAGTGGCAGTGGGCTGGCCACATTTGCTGAAGAACCGATAACCGTTGGGGTAAACGAGTTCTTGAGTGGAGACCGCGTCTCGGCAAACGTAGTGCAGGACGTCCACAAGCCAGATGGAGCGATGATTTGCGCAAGACGGCTGGCAGGAGCTGGATGCGAGAAGCCATAGATCGAACTAAGTGGCGTGAAATTGGAGAGGCCTATGTCCAGCAGTGGACTGCGATAGGCTGATGATGATGATGACTGGGATCTTGGACTATTAATCTGAATCTCAGGAACGGCTGCAACGATTTTCAAGATATTTTGTTATCAGAGGGTTTCGAGGGCGATAAATCTATTTAGTTGGAATTCGTTTTAGATGATCCAGGTACTTAGTATAATATTACTAGCTTTTGCCCACGTCACTGACCACGTGTGTATTGGTTTTAGCCGTAAAAACATAGCCTATTATCCTCCCTCAAGGATCTCTCTCAAAGTGCTTCAAAATTTATTGAATTTGGTGCAGTGGTTAAGCCATGAAAGTGTAAAAGACAGACAAACAGACAGAATGGAAGTAGAAATACTTACGGTCTGTAATGTATGTATAATGTACAGTGTATCAGGGCTAGGGCTTTCAGTAAGGAATACATGCCCAGCATACGGGATATTGTGAAGTCACCTGAAAAGAAAGACATGTGATTAATTATGCATCGTCATCACAATCAACACCTTTTAATAGTACATTTTATTTATTTTACCGTGGGAAAGTCACGCTCCGGCATGCATGGGCCGGCTCGACCGGAGTGATACTACGGCCTCACAGAAAACCGTTGTGAAACAGCGCCTGCGCTGTGTTTCACCGAGTGAATGAGGATATGGAAGGCCCATAATCCAATCCTTCCCCTCATCCCCCTTCACATTCCCCAAGGCCGGCAACGCACTTGTGATGCCTCTGGTGTTACGGGTGTCTATGGGCGGCGGTAATCGCTTACCCGTTAAAAAAAAATTTTGACGTTACGTTTACGTTTGACCCCTAATCTGTTAAAAAAAAATTTTGCTGGACATGGCCTGTCTGTCTTTCGAGAAGGTAGTAGATCTGATTTCAGGACGACAGGCCGCCATGACCGGGGCGGTACTACCCTCGCACAGAAAATCTACGTGAAATGACAGCGTTCGTACTGTCGTGTTTCGTTAGTGAGCGTGAAAACGGAGGCCCATTGATGCAGAAGCAACCATAGTGGGGGTCACCATGCTGTATTGTTGCATTGTCTGCATTTGCAATGAGTATGGTGACCGCCACTCTTGCATATTCCTTCCACAAAGCAGAATTGAGTCATTTTGGCATGGGTATGGTAATGGATAAACTGGTAGCAGACCTTGAGGGCGAACTGAATTCAAAGGTTGAACTGTTGTTGAATAGTTAAGTCGTCAGCATATTTCCAGGTCCTGACTAGGATAATAACGATTGTCATAGACTTCATACATCTTAAACAGCCAACAGATTTCAAAGTAGACAGACCTGTACTATTATAACCAGACTGCTGATAACCATACTTATATATTTCTAAATACATATTGGAGATAAATTACATCCAGACAAAGAACAAATGATAGTGTTCATTTGGCTAGAACGGTAGTAGAACCCATGCTTTCTGGCTTAGCAGGATTGCTTACAACTAGGACCAAAAGGACTGGGATAGTGGCAATCAGCCTACTACTCTGTAATTAAGGGCGGGAAATAATCTCCACTGGGACAGGGTCTGGTAAGGCATGATGTTGATTCAGGCAAGTCCTGAAATAATATGGTACGGGTCCTCTCACAGTAAGGTGCCAGTGGTTGAAGTGTTTTGGTTGGAAACACCATATTCTCCTTGTTCCCTAGGAGCTGTAAATGTGAAGGGATTTTTCACATGGACAACAAAAAAAAATAAAGAAGACCAACTAAGCAAAGTGTGATTGTATGCTCTGTATCCAGTAGGAGCTTGAGATATCAAGCTCTACGAGTTTCAGAGAGAAGAAATAGATAGTACAGGCCAATGATGCAGGTTGAGTTTCTGCTCTGGTTGCTACAGTGATACCTTTTATGATCTTCAGACATGGAAATTTACCCATGTACTAATTGACGCCTGCGGTGTTACCCATGGTATTACTCCACCTGCAGGTAATATAAATTTCTTTTTTTTAATCTAAACCATTCTCGAATCTCAGGAATACTCAAAATATGACATTATAATTGGTTCAGTCGTATAGGAGTTTAGTCAGATAAACATGCACAGAAGATTTATACATACAAACATATTCTGAATCTCAGCAAACGGGTTTAATGATTTTCATGAAAATTATTCAGCAGGGGGTGAAAAATCAATCCAGCTACAATTCAGTTTAAGAAAATTTACTAAACTAATTGCTGTAATTAAATTGTAAATCATTGAGCCTTTTTGAAATATTGGCACTTTAGAATGAATGTATATAAATTATTTGTGTGTGTATTGTGTGATCTTGTAAGTTTGTCTCAACTTGTCCAAATAGATATAAAAAATGAGAACTCACCGTCTAAATGTTCGCTGTCCACACTATTATTATTTAAAAAAGATCTCCCCTCTATATATGAGCGCCCCGCCGTTCCCAAATCCATAAAAGCGACAAACGCAATCCAGCCACGAAAGGCATATAATACCTTATTTTGTACAGCCATACTTATTTATTTACACAATTAATTAGTCTATTGCCTATTGCACTTATATTATATATAGTGCACTCTTTTGACCTAGTTACAGCGTTCGGTGCTTGAAATAGGCCTTTATAAAAATATATAAAGATTTATGGTCGCTTCCGCTGTGGAATAATGTTACAAATTAACTAAATACTCATGGTAATTTTTTTTAAACCATTTTATAATATTTACGCTGTTAGTCGGCAATGCGGCATTTTACCTGCAATATAGTTTCGGATATACATTTTATAAATAGATTTGAAAAAACTTTGTACAGGTGTTTCGCGCAGAATCCTTTTCTGTCAACTGTCAGGTTCAGAAATATGTCAACAAATGTCATTGATGTCATTCACAGTTTGTCAATCACATAACTCGATTCCGTTCTAAAATTCTCTGGAATAAGATCACTAAACACGTATCATAATACATGTTTTTTAGCCAAGATTTTCTTTTTTCTATTTGAAATTCATTGTTTCCTTCTTTTTTTAAAAGGATTGTGAATTTATTTGTCTTCAATATATAGTTTTTCCTTGAATAGACCACAGACTTATTTCTATTGTTTTTAACCTTTTCAAAAACATTTCTCACAAATTGTTTAAAGTTTTTTGTATAGTACGGAGAATAAACGAGCTGTCGGGTCAACTTATGGAGACAACCGCCGTCGTCACCTTGATCCGTTTCGAATCAATTTGGAGCTGACAACACTGTTGATGCCACTAGAAATAAAAAGGTACGTCAATGAACTCTCTGACATTTCGCCCTCTATCGACTTTTCTAGGATCGTTTATAAATGAGTTGTATTAATGGGTAATACTTTTTTATTGTACTCCACGTTGATATTTCATAATTTGACAATTTTGTGTAAGTAAAAAAAAATATTAATGACTATTATTGAATTAATATCATTTATTATATTTCCAGTGAACTGCTACACTGACTATCGTCATGTGCGTACCCAGCATTTACTAAAAGGTGGGGTATAATTAAAAAGAGTTGGTTTATTTTTAACATAAAAAGACAAGATTTAAACCGTGGTTACTAAGAAACTTGTAATTATTGGAATGTTTTCAAATTCGTCACTTACAAAAGCAGTGAATATAAGAGTCCAGAATGGGGCCAACGCTATACTGTGGGTACGGCCATGTCTATCGTAACTACGTACTTACTACCTGATTTTTACTAAGAAGAAGATGAAATTATCGTATACATCATTTCTAATATCTCTAGACTTTAAAAAATGTAGACGATCAAATCTGTTTTTATATAAGCTGTGAGAATGATTATATGAACAGAAATGGAAGTTCGTAACAAGAAGTCTTATTATGGGGAGCGTGTTATTTATTTCACGTCCGAGTAAGAAGCACTCACGCAAGAACTGTAAAGTTTTAAGAAAGAAAACCTGTGTGTGTGTCTGACAAACCACTGGAATGGTGCGGCAAGCGTCCCCCCTTTTATCAAAACGCCTTAAGCACCACGAAAAAGCTGTTCAAGTTCGTTAGCGTTTTAGTGTTTGTTTTGTTGATTAGACGACATAGCTAATGACAAAGCGCTGCAGCGTAATGCTTCACTTTTAGTTAATGGTCAATATTTTACTATGAAATGTTCATTACCACTTTTCATAAGGAGTATATTCCAATTTAAAAAAAACAAGAGTGTAACAAATAGTTACTTAACTCTTACACAAGAAAAAGTTTAGAAATTTTAGTTTTACATTATTATATGTATTAAAAGAAATCCCTATTTCCCTTGGTCACGCTATCACGAGCGAATGGACAATTTTTCTCGTTCTTTTAGCATTTGATAGACCAGTTATCGAGGAATGCTATAGGCTATATAATAGCACGCTAAGACTAATAGGAACCGAGTATCGATGAAAAATGTCACAAAAACGAGGAAATTCATTCCTTCTCAGAGACGCTGTACGACACGACCTCCGATGCTCCAACACTCTTTGGATTGAAAAAGCAATCGAGCAGAATCGGGGGTCAAGAGTGTTTGTGAAATCTCTTGGAAGAAGCCATTTGACGAAGCTGACCACAGTAAGCGGAGAAGTCGTTGCTTCCAAGCTGGCTGTCCTTTCGGAAGTAGAAAGCTTCTATGGCGATTTGTACGCTTCGCATGCATCTCGACCTGATCCCGAAAATGAGGACCCTCGGGCCAAATTAACACGCCACTTCACCGAAGATCTGCCAGAAGTCAGCATTGACGAAATCGAGATGGCTCTTAGACAGCTGAAAAATGGAAAAGCCCCTGGAGAGGATGGCGTTACTACAGAGCTGTTAAAGGCTGGAGGTAAACCCGTATTAAAGGCGCTCCAAAAGCTTTTCAACGCTGTCCTGTTCGAAGGGAGGACTCCAGAGGCGTGGAGTAGGAGTGTGGTCGTCCTGTTCTTCAAAAAGGGAAATAAAACCATGTTGAGGAACTATCGGCCCATTTCCCTCTTGAGCCACGTCTATAAGCTGTTTTCAAGAGTCATCACGAACCGTCTTGCGCGAAGACTCGACGAATACCAGCCACCGGAGCAGGCTGGGTTTCGGAGCGGATATGGCACCATAGACCACATCCACACAGTGCGGCAGATAATACAGAAGACCGAAGAGTATAATCAGCCCCTGTGTCTAGCATTTGTGGACTATGAAAAGGCCTTTGACTCGATTGAGATCTGGTCTGTTCTGGAGTCCCTGCAGCGTTGCCAAGTAGATTGGCGGTACGTCCGAGTGTTGAGATGTCTCTACAAAGCCGCTACTATGTCCGTCCAAGTACAGGATCAGCATACAAGACCCATACCATTGCATCGAGGAGTGAGGCAAGGGGACGTTATATCCCCGAAATTATTCACTAATGCAATGGAGGACCTGTTTAAGACGCTGCACTGGAAAAGGCGCGGTATCAACATCAATGGCGAATACATCTCTCACTTGCGATTTGCAGATGACATCGTCATCATGGCAGAGACGTTGCAGGACCTACAACAGATGCTGAACGACCTGGCTGACTCGTCTGTGCGCATCGGCCTACGGATGAACTTCGACAAGACCAAGGTCATGTTCAATGAACATGTACTACCGGAACCGGTTGCGGTACACGGTGCCGTTCTCGAAGTTGTTCAAAAATATGTATACCTCGGGCAGGCTTTGCAGTTAGGTAGAAACAGCTTTGAGGACGAGGTGAACAGAAGAATCCAGCTGGGTTGGGCAGCGTTTGGGAAACTTCGTCGGGTCTTCTCATCATCGATCCCACAGTGCCTAAAGACGAAAGTCTTCAATGCGTGCGTCCTACCCGTAATGACTTACGGAGCCGAAACGTGGACACTTACGGTTCGACTGGTCCATAAGTTTAAAGTCGCTCAGCGTGCAATGGAGAGGTATATGCTCGGCGTTTCTCTAAGGGATCGCATTAGAAACGAGGTGATCCGACAAAGAACCAGGGTCATCGACGTAGCCCACAGGATTAGCAGGCTGAAGTGGCAGTGGGCTGGCCACATTTGCCGAAGAACCGATAACCGTTGGGGTAAACGAGTTCTTGAGTGGAGACCGCGTCTCGGCAAACGTAGTGTAGGACGTCCACAAGCCAGGTGGAGCGATGATTTGCGCAAGACGGCTGGCAGAAGCTGGATGCGAGAAGCCATAAATCGAACTAAGTGGCGTGAAATTGGAGAGGCCTATGTCCAGCAGTGGACTGCGATAGGCTGATGATTGACAGAGACGCTGACAAAGTTGCGTGGGTAAGCTAGTTATGAATAATTACAGTGACCCTTTCATCATTTTACTTTATGTCCAACGTCCAATAATATTTTTTTTGCAATATTACAGGTTAGTTTCAATGTTTCTTTGTTTCATTTTTTAATTATTTATAGGCTGAACAGTAAGGTTCAATAAATTGGGAATTTGGTTTTCTGTTACAAGTAATTACTTGATGAATCATGATGACATATTATGTGACTGAGAGAGATAATAACAAAATAAAAGAACCATGACTCGAAAGTTAATGTTGAAATTACGAATTTAAATTGAGTAATATTTTGGAATGAATATATTGAAATGCTGATTTTATTAAAAGAATGTGTGAAAGGAGGGTAAAGAACTTAGGTGGGCTTATTTAGCATGAGCTCATTCGGGTTGTTCCCTATGTCTTGGTATCAACTATAGTAAACTTGGGTGGGATCAACTGCAATGCTTCTGAATACAATAGATAAAAAATTCGTAACATATAGCACATATTCTTGAGCAGAATTTTTCAATTTTTTTTCTTATGTCCCATCCACGTTCTCACGAGGTGCCTCGCCTCACGCCTCTGCATGAGTCTCGGTATGGGGATGGCGGAAGTGATTGTCTTAGGTTGCCCCTCGCGTTTTATGACTAGCGACGAAAAACCAACGCAAAGCGAAGCTACAGCAAGGCGAGGCAAGTGAAGACGAGGGGCAGGAGTGCACCGTCCTCACTCTCGTACTCGCGTTGCCTCATCTAGACTCATTGAGAATGTGCATGGGGCACTAGAATTCATGAAATACATTGAAGTGTTGAACACAAACATCTTTGATCGTTTAATGGTTAATTTAGTGATCCTTTCTCTTCGTATCACCCTCGTGTATTCAGTGTCTTGTGTAGGTTCATAGTATGATGATAGATGGTGTTTTGTATAAGACATTGCGGATTTATAATAATTCATTTATTATTTAATTTATTCTTGAATGTTTGTATTTTAATGTAAATGTGTTAAAAGTTGAGTCATTATAGTCTTTGTAGAATAAATGGAAATTGAATATTAAGGTTGATTTTTAGAATAATGATTGGATTACCTAAGAAGAAAAAAATTTGTCTGGAAATAAAATAGGCCTAACTTGGTTAAATTGGAAATTGCCACATTCAATAATGTCACGTTATCCGCTCGAAACTGGTCACAAAATACCTAAAAATATCGTCGCCATATTGGTATTGTCAAAAACTTAGGATATATCGGTGCCGATGAAAAAAATGGTTTCAAGTCTTTTAATTAACGAGTTTATCGCTTTTGAGTGATATAAAAAGACCAGCAGTGACTTTAGATGTTACGTTTGTCATATGAGTTGTGTTATTCGGTTGTTAAATGATGTTTTCTATGGAGAAATGTTTAGGCCGTAGTGGGAATGGTACGGCTGAGAGTGCTGATCTCTTCACTGCCGGTGGTGAAGGGATAGCTAAAGAGGGAGTGGCTTCAGATGAGGTGGCTTCAGCAGTGGCCGCCGTCTCTGACGAGATAGGTGACATTTTGAAAGACGAGCTTGGGGACGCGGATCGCGCGGACCAAATCGGCGCGGAGCTTGCCGATTTGAGCGCGGAGCTCGGTCTGCTAGCCGGCCTAGCTGATGCCGAGCCCCAGCAAGACTTTCCGTCACTCTTCGAAATAGCCGTAAGTGCCAATATGGCTGACATTACTCTTACTATGTTAATATATTGGCAATATATTCTGAAAATCATGGCTCAGATGTCATTGAACTAGACAGTCATTCTGGCAGAATATTATTTATGAATACTAACTACTTACTTACTTACTGCATAATGGGTGTTTAAATACTTAGTACAGATGGTAAAAGAAACTTTATTCTGAGTTTGTGGATAATTTCACAATGAAACTGATGTCTCTAGTTAGTGTTAGCAATTTTAAGGTTTTTCCAATTTGTTTTGTAGCCTTTTCTTATGGTTTGTTACATATTATTTAGTGGAAAAATGACACTAGCAAGTTATATGTATGTATGTTTGTATAACAGTATGTTTAGTTACTCCTTCACAAAAATCTGAATAAGATTTTTGTGTTTATCAGTATGTTTGTTTTTCTCATATTTTGCACTGATATGCGATTTAGTAATCATAATCTATATATATATAAAAAATGATTTTTTATCTGTATGTCCTCTATAGAATTGTAAACTATGCAAATTGTTGTACATGAGCCCACAAAGGTATCGGAGTTTTGCCTAATTGATTTGCCTGCGGTTGTTATTGTTGCTAGTTTATTATAATTTCATCATCATTGATAGTCCACTGCTGGACATAGGTGTCTCGTTAGAACTGAGGGTTTGGCCTATTATAAAAGCCGGCTTGCTTAGTAAAGGTTTTCATCAATGATCAACCCATAATGTCCTACTGCTGGGCTCGGGTCTCCTCTCAGGAGAGGGTTAAGGCCATACGTCCCCACGCTGGCCAAGTGTGGGTCGGGGACTGGCAAGAATACATTGTGGCTATGTATCTTGCAGTTGGATGTTTTTAAGCCACCTGAAGGCTTCCAACTAAGCTTCACGACTGCCTTCGTATGATAACAACCAGTACCGACTGCTTAACATGACCTCTAAATCACGGAGACGCTCATGGTAACATACCACCAGTGGTCACCCATCCAGGTTCTGACCTCACTATCCTTGCTTACCCTCTGTGATTGTTTCTAATCACCGAGTGCAACTGGGACATGAGCGCCTCTTGCTTATAGGTATTACTCCCATAAAATTTGAAGTATAAAACTTTAGATCTTGATCTTAACCTTTGAATTATTGTCATTATCATCCTGATTAAAATATTCTACTTAATCAATTTTAGAGATGTTTACCACATAAAAGTTGTTATAAGAAAACTAGCTGGCCTGACAAACACTGTATTGAAATAAAAAAACCAAGATGTGGACTACCCAATATATATATCAAACCAACCCGATATGCACATAAAAATCGGTCCAGTCATTTCGGCGGAGTTTGGTAACAAACACAGTGATATGAGAATTTGAATATAAGACAAAGGCAGTAAGGTTGCTCGTAACAAACACACGTGCCCGGTGCTGCTCTCATGTAACAGCTCAATTTCCAAAAAACTTAATTTCAGTATTGACATATTCCTCAGTTTCCCATATGTAGTGTACTGCAGACTAAGATAATATGACCCTCTTGGTTTTTCTTATAATTTTCTTCTTAACATAACTAAATATTTCAATAATTCATTTTTATTTGTATAGATTTGATTGATTGAAAGTAACTGTCTGTTATGCCTTCTTGAACAAACCGCTGCACCAATTTCAATTAAATTTGGCTTGAAATTAATTACTTGGATTCTTAAGGAAGGAAAGGATGATTATTATTTACCTTGATAACTGGGCAGTAGCTAATATTTACATAGTATAAAAAGAAGATACTTCTGCTCTCTCATCATCTTCCTAACCTTTATTATTCCCAGGTTGTTTTTTTTTTAATATTTAAGCTGCCAAAATGACTCTGCCCTGCCTGATGGAAAGCATGAGCAGAATCCAAGAGTGGTGGTCACATCCTCAATGCGAAAAAGAACAATGCAGCATGGTGACCCACACTATGGCGGCCTGGGGGGAAAGGGGATGGTAAGGGGGATAGGGGGCGTTGGATTGGGGTATGGGCCTCCGGCATCCTAACTCACTCGATGAAACACAGCGTAAGCGCTGTTTCACACCGGTTTTCTGTGAGGCCGTGGTATCACTCCGATCGAGCCGGCCCATTCATGCCCAAGCGTGGCTCTCCCACCGTATACTAGTTATATATTAGTTGAGTTCGGCTACTAGTTCAACCTGCCTCACCTTGATTTACCTAGACTTCTTGATTTAAAGTTGCTTACATTAACCACAAGACTAACAAGTCAGTCCTTGTCGGCAGAAGTTGTTTCTGCTCTCTGTATTCTTAAATCAGATTATGTATAAGTAATTGTGCCGCATAGTGTTAGCCATAGCAGTTTTTACTCCTTTACAATTAAAAAAATATTTATCAGGCCACTGAGAGCTCCTATATATCTCACATTTTATCACAAAGAAATTACTAAAAAAAGATGTTTTCTTTCAAGTCCTCTTTTCTATCTATATGTGTGTGTGCAGTAGTGTTGTGTGTTCCTATAACTAGAACACTAAATTACTGTATTCTAAATGGCTTCTTACCAACGAATTAACAACAAGACATTTTGGTAGAAATTTTCTTAAAATGCTTATTCACGTATTATAAATCCAAGCATTCGTAAGGACTTTAACAAACAAATGTGAAATATACATCATGTTTTATGGGGCAAATTAGTGTTGTGGGTTCAAACAGTCATTTGTAGTAGGGCATAAAATTCTTTTACCACGTCATTTATTTGCTATGCTATGTCTAAGGAAGAACACATAACCGTTGGGGTAAAGTAATTCTTGAGTGGAGACCACATTTTGGCAAACATTGTGTAGGACATCCACAGGCCAGGTGGAGCGATAATTTGCGCGGGACGGCTGGCAGGAGCTGGATGCGAGAGGCCATAGATCGAACTAAGCGCTGTGTAATTGGAGAGGCCTGTGTCCAGCAGTCGACTGCGATAGGCTGATGATGATGTCTAACATCTAAAGAAATAAATTATATTGAAGCGTATGTTAGTATTTTAAATACTAATTAAAAGCTTTTCACTTTTCATCAAAATATTTTGTATTCTGTATGTCTGTTCCGGATAATCTCTGAAACGGCTCAGCTAGTTTATCCTATTATTTTAACATGTTTCATATATTTTATGTTAGTTACCTTTTCTTATGATATTTGACATACGGATGAGAAACTTGGTAGCTCACCCGAAACCAATTTGAAAAACGTTCCAAGTGCCAATGTTCAATGGAAAGGAGTATGGAATAAAGATCTGCAACAAAATCACTTCAATAGAGATAAGACAGAAAAGCAAAGTTCCTGACATACTCATCCGAATCAACCATCTGAAATGGGGCTGGACGGGACACATGTTATGATGCAGACCGAAAAGGTTGAGCCAACAAGTCTCGTTGTAGTATCCAAGGGATGCTACAAGAAAAAAGAAACATCCACTAAAAAAATTGGTGGATCATCTTAGCCTGGTCCTGGGACCATAATATGGCTCGTATTATGAGAAGGTTCCTGTCTCTGGAGCCCTAACCACCGTTTTCTTGGTCCCTGTACCTATAGTCAGTGGTCTATTATTTCTTTTATGTTTAAATGTATTTGTTTTAATATATATATTTAAAAATTATTTAATTAAAAGGATAGTAATAATATATATAATTTTTTTATTTCCATACACATTAAATTGAACTTAGAAATAACAAATACTGCAAATTATATAAAAAATGTGTGTTTAGGGCATGGCTCCTCTTCGGATATAGGCTTCCTCCAACAGTTTCCATAGCATTTGATTAGCCGCCTTCGTGATCCAGTCTTCGCCGGCTATGTTTTTAATTTCATCGACCCATCGATGTTTAGATCTTCCTCTGTACCATTTTCCACTGGGTCCCTTCCATTTAGTGAATTGTTTAGTCCAATTTCTTGTCTGTAATGGAACCATATTGGACAAGAATCCCAGCAGACAGAGCAGCAATGGAAGCAGTTGGAGGAGTCATATCTCAAGCAAAACACCGAGCTACGAGTATTTTACATACCATAAGACCAAACAATATCGTCGCGCCATCTTTTATTAGGTCTGCCTGGTCATCGGCGTCCATCCTAAGGCACCCGGTGTTCGACGACCTTGGTCCATATGATCGGATCCATACGACATACGTAGTCAGCCTAATTCCTTTTTAATCTGGCAGTCTTCTTGGCCACATCCGCGATATCGCGAGACGATCTTGACGCCTAAAGCATAGACTGGCCGTAACTGGCCTTGAATAGAGGGAAGTGGCCTGTTGCCGGGAAGGCCTTTGCCCAGCCCACTGCTGGGCAAATACAACAGGCTCATAAAAAAACAACTAAACAAAGAGGAACTAGCTCGCAACAAAAGGCTTCATCATCTTTACCATTACTTAAGAGTTAGAAAAACAAAACAAACAAACAAACAACTTAAGAGTTCACAAATTCTTGAACTTTATCTTTAAATCAAGGTGACCTCCTGCATAACTACATTTGTTAAGTGATAACATTCTTGTATAGATTTTCTTTGTTTATTATCTATCTTTTTTTTATCTCATTAAACAGATTATTAAAAACGTAAAACATTATTAAAAGCTATACATACCACCACTCTGATGAGACACTTACCCAGATACATTGACAATAAATGGAGATGAAAACAATGAAATGGAGAAGCCCTAAATGGAAGAGAAAAATAGGCCGACCTAAAAAGGGATGGCAAGACGAGATTAAAGAAATAGCTGAAAAATAGTGGGTCCAAACTGCAAAAGAAAGAAAAAAGTAGAAAGATCTAGAGGAGGCCTTTAACCAAAAAAGGATAAACAAACACAAAACAACAACCCATAATGTCCCACTGCTGGGCTCGGGTCTCCTCTCAGGAGAGGGTTAAGGTCATGGACGTATCTCAGGAGAGGGTTAAGGTCCCCACGCTGGCCAAGTGCGGGTTGGGGATTGGCAAGAATAGGTTGTGGCTACGTAAATCTTGCCGTTGGATGTCTTTAAGCCGCCCGAAGGCCTCCAACTAAGCTTCACGACTGTTATCGTATGATAACAACCGGGACCGACTGCTTAACGTGACCTCCGAATCACGGAGACGCTCATGGTAACATGCCACCAGCGGTCACCCATCCAGGAACTGACCGCGCCATCGTTGCTTACCCTCGATGATTGTTTCTAATCACCGAGTGCAACTGGGCTATGAGCGCCTTCAAAAAAGGATAATACAAAGAAAAACTAACTAATTTACTAACACATTGATTATTCATTGAGTAATTAATTTTAATCATGGCCAAAATAAATAAATAAAACATCCACCATCTGACTATTTAAAACCTAATGTACTAGGTGCCGCAACAGACTTTGTTCTGTCAAAATATATTGACCTGTCATAGTCCTATAGAAGAAATAAAGAAGTGTTGTTTCTACTAATTTTCTCTGCAGTTTTTTCTCTATAAGCACCTTCCTTGAGCCTAAAAGAAAATATGAAAAAAAAAATGAGTTCAGTCTTGGTTGATGTTGTTGTGTTTGGGTTTTATTTATGTGTAACTAACCGAGCCGAAGCCCCCTTCGTTGGCCGTTAACTTCCCGCTCTCCGATTTGATTCACAAATAATATTATTTTGTTTTAAACTGAATTTTTTCTTCAATCCTAATAAAGTATGGCCTATAATTTTCAACTACCACTATTCGAGAGTGACCTCTAGAGGCACGTCGTGCATGTCTTTCGGCTTAAATGATGATAATTTGTGACAGAACAGCTTTTAATTTATCTATAGTAATATTAATAGTATTTTCTTTTTTTTTATATTTTTGGACATTTCAACACACAATGCCATCTAGTCCCAAACTAAGCAGGGCTTGTACTATGGTAACTGATATTATTACATATATATATATATATACTTTTTTTTTGTAAATATATGTATTTATTTTTATTATACATAGAAAACACCCAAACTCCGAAACAAATATTTGCAGATTATACAAACATTTGACCCCGACCTCAGTTTCGAACCCGAGACCTCATGGACAGCAGTCGCGTACGCTACCACTTCGCCACCGAGGCAGTCTCCCTGGATATATTCCTAAGATAATAATGAATTTGTTTTGTAACATACACTAATCTAAGGGACTGGTTTGAATTGGTGAATTGTCTTACTAAGATCGATTTCCATTAAAACAGATGGGGCACCGCAGTTCCGGCAGCGGTTCCTCCTCTTCCTCTTGGTCTGGTGGCCGCGGAGGGCGCCCGAGACGACAGTCTAGGCCCCAGCGAGCCAACCGACGCCGCCCTATCGCTAAAGGCAAAGAGGTAACTATTATTTTTATTATTTCCAGGATTATTTTGGGTTTGCTACTAGTTCAACCAGTTTTACCTGATAGTAACCAAATTCAATGGTTGTATTAGCTGTCAGTATATTTGATGTAGATGCCAGTGATAGCGAATGTGACTACTGAACTGAGGTCTTGGGTTCAATTCCTGAATATATATGTGCATTCCAATTCCAAACCAAGGTTTTAGCGCTTTCTACAGGGCCAAGTATTGTGTGTGTGTGTGTGTGTGTATTTTTTTATATATGGCACTGCCAATATGCCTGATGGAAATTATATATAACTGATGACTGCCTCGGTGGCGCAGTGGTAGCATACGCGACTGCTGTCCATGAGGTTTCGGGTTCGAATCCTGGGTCGGACCAAATGCTTGTATGATCTGCAAATATTTGTTTCAGAGTTTGGGTGTTTTTTATGTATAATATGTATGTATTTAAAAAAAAGTATTTATGAATTCATATCAAGTGTCCAGTACCCGTAATACAAGCTCTGCTTAGTTTGGAACTAGATGGCGTTGTGTTAGGTGTCCGAAATATTTATTTATTTATTATTATAAGCAGAATCTCTTGGATTTGGTCACCATACTCATGCAACAATGCAGCATGGTGACCCTCACCATGGCGGCCTAGTGATGCTGCATGATTGGGACTCCAATCTCGCACTGACCAACGAAACACGACAGCATGATCTTTGTCATTTTACGTTGATCTTATGTGCGAAGGTAGTACCACCCGGCTGGTCCAGCCGTTCGTGCTGAAGAAATCAGCTTGGCTCTACTGCCTTGACAAGTCAATTTGTAAAGTCCTCGGTATATATTTCTCATCAACAACCCATAATGTCCCAATGCTGGGCTTGGGTCTCCTCTCAAGAGAGGGTTAAGGCCATACGTCCCTACGCTGGCCAAGTGCTAATTGGGTTAGGTTAGATATTTCTAATGTTCCCGGATCTCTCCCGTCACAGGCGCAGAGTGGCACACCGTGGTGGTTTAGCGGGTAGTCTGGCGAGTCAGTCAGGAGTCCCGCACGAAGCGAACCCCCCGTCCCCGCGGGGGGGGAGCGAAGTGCGTAAAGGCATTCCAATACGTAAAAAAAAGATATTTCTAATGTGTTATAAAATAAACGTTATTTATTGTACACAGATGTCTCGTCGCCGTAGCGCGGCCGCCCGTCGAGCAGTGTGCATGCGAGTGCGGCGCGTCGAGGTCCTCTCGGACGCGTCCGATGTCGGCGCTGACTCCGACAGCGACGACCAATGGACCGAGCTGGACGATGGATGTGAGTTGAACCATACCAACATTTGCCCTAACACATAATTATTAACTAAACTGTGCAATATTGTATTTTATTAAGTATAGTGTAGAATACTGCCTCGGTGGCGCAGTGGTAGTGTACGCGACTGCTGTCCATGAGGTCTCGGGCTCGAATCCTGGGTCGGACCAAATGTTTGTATGATATTCAAATATTTGTTTCGGAGTTTGGGTGTTTTCTATGTATAATATGTATGTATTTACAAAAAAAAGTATTTATATATTCATATTTATGTATTCATATCAGTTGTCTAGTACCCATAACACAAGCTCTGCTTATTTTGAGACTAGATGGCATTGTGTGTTAAATGTCCGAAATAATAATTTATTTTTTTTATTTATATGAAATTATGTAGTACAAATATTAATGAACTAGTTGAAGTGTATTTAATATCAGTAATATAGGCTATTTGATTTGATTTGAACATTTGCCCTCTGCTCCGTCCGCGTGTTTTTCGCTATCTAATATTGTATATAATTCCTGTGTCACAGTTTTTGTGTTTATACTCCTCCAAAACGGTTACGGAAATTTTATATGTATATTCAATATGCATGAGAATAGGTTTATAACAAATTTTTGCACCCCAAGTTTTAAGAGTGGTTCACTCTAAAAAATTTGTTTTAATTTTTTAAACTAATTATTTTTTCTTTATTTTTTAATTCTGTGAAATTAAATTATACCTTTCGGTAATTTAGAAAATATTCACGGCAATGAATATGGCGTTACGAAGTTCGCCGGGTTAACTAGTATATAATAAAATCGGTGCAGCGCGACAATAGGCAAAACGTGACAGACCCCTCCTCTCATCCCTCTCCCCATCCCCCAAAGGTCGGAGTTTATGACGCCTCTGGTGTTGCAGGTTTCCATGAACGGCGATAACCGCTTCCGATAATTTAAGATCGTACTTTGTACACCTACATTGTAGCAAATAAATTATTATTACTCCAAGGAACACCACAGAGCCCAGTCTGTTGCTTTTTGCATCTAGTGGACTATAGCGGACTGATAATGTCGCATGTATAAAAAATATATTATTGTTGTTATTAAACTGTAGCAACCTTGCTTTACCGTGGGAGAGCCACGCTTCGGCATGAATGGGCCGGCTCGACCGGAGTGATACCACGGCCTCACAGAAAACCGATGTGAAACAGCGCTTACGCTGTGTTTCATCGAGTGAGTGAGGATACCAGAGGCCCATACCCCAATCCAACGCCCCCTATCCCCCTCACCATCCCCCTTCCCCCCAGGCCGCCATAGTGTGGGTCACCATGCTGCATTGTTCTTTTTCGCATTGAGGATGGTGACCACCACTCTTGGATTCTGCTCATGCATTCCATCAGGCAGGGCAGAGTCATTTTGACAGCTTAAATATAAAAAAAAATAAAACCTGTAATTAAAGCAGCACCTATTGTGGTATATTACTGTTATGAACCACTTAGCTTTTATGGTGTATGTTGTTGTTTGTCCAAATAAAATAAATAAAGGATTTGTTTGTTTGTTCGACAGCTGGCTCATCCGATAGTTCGTCAGCGAAGGAGCCCGCCGCAGTGGCTGATGTGGACTGCAATGGCTATGAGCACAAAGCTTCGGTAACTATCTACTTATAATATTAACAAGTAGTTATTCTTCTCTGTTTTCTTTTTTAAAAAACAACTCCCGTATTAAGAATATACATCCTGTGCCGCGGGGGACTTCTTAAAACTTACATGAAACTGACACGGAGAACACACAGACTCGGAATAAGAATTTGGGGATCATACAGTGTTGTGGAGGAACGGGTGTCATGTCCCTCCAACACAAAGGGAGGATCCTCCGACCAGGCGAGGTGATCATGCCTGGCGGGCCACTGCCCAACGGTTGATGTTGGGAAGTTGTATATATGGTAATCGGCGCGAGAACTTCTATTGCGCGATGCAGCGTGTCGTGCACTACGTTACTCCGTAGGTCAGTGTATCTTCGGTAGATGGCGTTGTCATATATTTGTGTTGACGATGTATGTGGAAGTCGCCAGTGTTGTCCATGTAGGTTTTAAACCCACAACACTTGGCAGTAAAAAGTGCGTGGCGATCGCTTAAACCACTATGCTAAACGTGCATGCGAATTACGGGTTGTTAGGGATGCGATGCCAGCCTCAATGGAGACTTCGCAGTAGATATTCCAGGTGCACTCTCTGTTCCCTCTCTCTCATAATCTGATGGGACGATTATCCGACACGACCGGGGAGAGATCAATCGCTTTACGACCTCAACTTCCAAACTTGGAGCTGTTATTAAGTATTTTTAATTCAGAAAAACTCAATAACACTTTTGGCCCGACTCTCGGACCCGAGCCCTCTTTTTGATCACCAGTAGCATACTTCAACCGCTAAAATAACGAGGCAGTTGATAAATAAGAATAAATATAAGAAATGGATGATGATGATGGTCAGAAATGAATAAAATTGCTTACCAGCAGCTCTTTAGTTTGGACAACACTTTGTGTGATCGACAAATTGTTGTATTTAGTCTGGGTGTTTTTTGTGTCCGTTAACGTATCTTTGTAAAGTCCTCCGCGACACGGGATGCATATTCCTAACGCAAGAGTTGTCTTTTAGGAAAAAAGAACAGTAAAATATAGGTATATGCTGTGGCGTACTCTTTTTAGGCCTTTTTATTTCATATTTTTACTAATCTTTAACAATTTACGCAGCGCATGTAATGAAAAACCATAAAAGAATATTTTCCCAGTTCTCGTAACATTTTACATCGATACGTCGCTCCCTTTGGTCGTAGCGTGACGATATTTAGTCTTTCTCGATAAATTGGCTTTTTAACACTAAAATATTTTTGAAATTGGACCAGTATTGTTTCACAAGTCTTTTAATGTGCAAGCGGTGAGGCTTTGGAACAACTTGCCAGATAATATCCGACGAGCAAAAACCTTGGATATGTTCAAAAAGCTAGTGAAGGATTACTATTTATCATTGTGAATAATGTTTGAATTAATTTTATATTTTATGTATATTGGTCCATATGTGTATGCATGCATGTGTATGTATGTGTATATATACATATAAATGTATATTTCAGTGTGTGTATATGTATTTGTGTAGGTATAAGTATGTTTGTGTAATGGGAATAGTGTTTAACATTTGTATATGGATCGCTACTATTTCTTTTTGTTTTTTTTTTGTATATTTTATGTGTTCCCTATATGTAAGCTACACTAAATTTTAAAATTTTGAAACACTCATATCCGTGTTATGGTTGTCTGGAAGAAATCGCCGTGAGCGATAAGACCGCCAATTGTTATACATACTTTGTGACTGTTCTTATTGTACCATTTCTTACTATGTGTATACAATAAAGACAAATAAATAAAAAATAAATAAATAAACACTAGTATCGATATGGCCTTAGTGTAATGAAAACTTGTATGTTCATAGGCCGAAGCTCCAGCCATGGGCCAGTTCCTGCTGCCGCTGCTAAGTGCTGATGCCCCCACGCCGGACCCCGAGCACTTTCTCATCAGGCACGAGGATATCTTGCAGGTAGCTGACACTGGTTAACCCAAAACTTACAAATACATCCGTATTTATATTAACAAGTAACGAATTATTTAGAAAAAGAAAACTGGACTGCGTCAATGTTTGCTATTTTTATTAAATTTATTGAAAAACTGAAAAGATAAAAATAATTGAAAAGAAAAGATTTTTTAAAACACTTTTTATTTTTATTTTGATATACCCAGTGTCACTCTCAAAACTAAGACGAATCTATTGACACCACTTACATAAAAATACGATAAACCGTTTAGGATCTACGGCGTGCCCGAGCAATTTACATACATACACTCGAAAAACATGACCCTCCTTCTTTCGCAGTCGGTTGTAAAAGTATTACTTTGAAATGGATAGTGTTTCTACCAATAGTATGGGGTGTACTTGTTCACAGTACAGATTGCCTAGTTGGAACATTAGTTGGTTATTACCGCTTAAAGAATCATTTATAATATTTTTCCAGCTATTGGCGTCGGCGGAGGAGAGCGTCAGGGATGATATACCTCTAGAAGAGGAAGTGCCCTTCGAGCAGACAGATGTGTAAGTATATCCCACTATTTAAAATTCCCACACTCGCAATGTGTATCCTGTGTCGCTGGGGACTTCATAAACATACATTTTTTTTTTATATTTATGCTGCCAAAATGACTCTGCCCTGCCTGATGGAAAGCATGAACATGAAACGGACACATTCTACGAACACACTCTATAAATAAAATTTCTACATCACTCAAAGATTGGCTGGTTGGGAATGCTATGGATATTAATCCCACCAATGTTCGTTTATGAATGAAGTTTTGAAATCAATAAATAAAAAGAACTTTCCACACTCGGAACAGCTATCTGTGTTGTGTCTGTGTGTTACTCCTGAGGCATAGATGTTCATACCTTCCATGTCGTGACCTATTTATGGTACAAAAGGCTATATAGTGATAGGTCAAGTTAAACTGGTTGACAATTAAAAAGGAGATTCGAATCGATTTATAAGGTTTACACGACTCGACCCGGCTCCATACGAAGTCTTTGAAATTTTCGCATTTCGTCTACTATAATATTCGTGTAATACACATATAAACCTTCCTCTTGAATCACTCTTTCCAGTGCTTAAACTGAATTAAAATCTGTTTAGTAGTTTAAAAGATCTTAACAATGGAAAGGACTTCATTTCATATTATGTAAAGATAATACCAATAGCCATGATGACAGTAACCAAAAAACACTAAAATTATGTATTTATCTGATGAAATGGGGTTCATAAGAGTATAAAGTCATATTTATTTGGATATTTAGAGCGAGATTAATAGTTAATTAACCCAATAGAGTAATCCGCCATGTTAAGTTCACCGATTAGAGTGAGGTACCTGACGTTTCTGTACACGTCATTCTGTTTGGATATAATCGACGAACACTTTACTGTTTTTTTGAGTGCTATAATTGACACTGTTTGACAAATGGTGACGTCACTTCCACAACGTGATGTCACAAGCAGACGCCATGACTCCACCGAGCGTTTTGGCGTGAATTTTAAAATGTAAATTGTATTTTTTCCTACTAAAACTTTATTTTTGTAGATTTATATTACTTTTGGCAATTAGAGATGCTACCGAACATCATAAAACAGCTTTTCAAAATCAGTCATCATGACTATTGGTTGGCCGACAGGTTATCGAGCAGTGAGATGATTGACTTCGAGGAGACACCTGTCACTCCCGAAGAAGAGGCTGCTCTGCTCCATTACGTCTGCGGTAAGTTTTTTTTTTATGGAATCCCGGGCAAACGAACAGACTTATCGCCTGATGGTAAGCGATTAACGCCGCCCATGGATAACTTCAACACCAGAGGCGTCACAAGTGCGTTGCCGGCCTTTGGGGGATGGTGAGGAGAATGTGGATGGGAAGAGGGGTTGGGGTATAGGCTTCAGGTATCCTCATTCACTCGGTGAAACACAGCGCAATCGCTATTTCACACCGGTTTTCTGTGAGGCCTTGGTATAACTCCGGTCTAGCCGGCCCATTCATTAGTCTTCATCCTCAAAAACTCATGACAAGTCCACGAGTGGTGGTGATCGTTTACCAATAAGTGACCCGTCGCTTTGTTTAATTCTTTTTCACGATAGTTTGGACATTTCTTATGTCTGAAATACAACGCCATCTAGTCCCAAGCCTAAGCAGAGTTTGTAGTAAGAGACTTTGTAATATTGATCTAATGGCAATGCGTTCTAGCTAATTTAAAAAGCTATCACTTGAAAACCTTAGTGTTTAATAAAATTAACTTAAATGTCAGGCTGCAACGTGTAAATGTATGTATGTGTATGTGTGTATACGCGTATATGCATATGTATATATGTATATACGCGTATGGATACTACTAGTGGTAGTATATAATTAATTTAATAATTGTGTGTTGTATATAATGTTCTCAAAAGTGTTAAACCCTGTTATGTTACATTGCTACTATGTGGTAAATGTCGCTTATGGCACAATTATCCACATTTGTATGTAATTTGTACTTACACCCTTGTATTGTGTTGTTGTTTGTTTAACTAAATAAATAATTAAAAAAAAATACTAAAAAACTGATATATGTAAATTGATACATGCTTTTTTTAGGTAAAACATTTGTATGTTTTTACCAAAGAAAACCTCCGATACTAATATTTGCAGATCACATAAACATTCGGTATGGCCATCGAGTCGAACCCGATACCTCAAACACAGCAGTTGCATATGCTACACACCGAGGCAGTATATATAAATAGTTTATTTGAACCTCCTCAGAGGCTGAGCGCCAGTCGTGTTCAGGAGAGACTCCACAGTTCACCGGCGTCCAAGAGTGGCTATTAGGCGTCTTTCACTCCTGGTGTGAGATCTGCGCCCTCGTCTTCACACTGGTTGGGACTAATATGTAAGTAGTTCTCTTCAGACTTCAGACTCTTCAGACAGAGGCGCTCATAGCCCAGTTGCACTCGGTGATTAGAAACAATCATCGAGGGTAAGCAACGATGGCGCGGTCAGTACCTGGATGGGTGACCGCTCGTGGGATGTTACCATGAGCGTCTCCGTGATTCGGAGGTCACGTTAAGCAGTCGGTCCCGGTTGTTATCATACGATAACAGTCGTGAAGCTTAGTTGGAGGCCTTCGGGCGGCTTGAAAACATCCAACGGCAAGATTTACGTAGCCACAACGTATTCTTGCCAGTCCCCAACCCGCACTTGGCCAGCGTGGGGACGTATGGCCTTAACCCTCTCCTGAGAGGAGACCCGAGCCCAGCAGTGGGACATTATGGGTTGTTGATTGATTGATATTGTTATTGCTATTTGTTTTATACATTTTTATTTTTGGTTTTTGTTTATATATTATATATATATGTGTGTGTTGAAAAATATTTTCAGCTCGAGTTTTTTACTCGGTTTGATACTGAACTCCCGCCCTGAAACCTTCAGGGAGGAAGAGATTCGGTCCTATATATTCGGTTATATATTTAATATATATAAAACATTTTTTTGTATCAGTTATGTATATGTGGAGCCTTTTTTTTTTTTTTTT